>JAQPZY010001444.1:985000-1340000 GCA_029931535.1 Margaritifera margaritifera
TCCTCAAACTGAGATTTTCAATTATTTTGCTGATGATACTTCTGTAAATATTATACCTTTAGTCATAGCAGAAATAGTAGAAAAGATGAAGGCTCACTGTTTAGTTGTTTGGAGTTTTTCTAGCTGTACAAAAAAACTTATCATTCTTGAAAAAAAAGTTGATGAATTCCTTGCGAGTGAATTCAAGATGTAATGGCTGTATTAAAATTCTTAGTGCCTGCTGAATGTTTGGTGAAAAATTAATGGTTGCCAACCAATCAATAAGTAAGATATCCAAAACTTGAAATTGGAAGAAGCAAAATTTAAAAGTTAAGTGAAACGAGGGCTCGGAGCTATTCATTAAAATATTCAGTATAAATATGCATTTTTTAAAGCCGAGATTTCAAACCGACCAGTTGGCTGTAAACCAACTTATACGGATGATCTATTTCTCCTGGAAAATTACAAGTCTCACAACTATGGAGCAAGAAATAGAGAAATAACGAACTTATTCCGCAAAACGAGAAAATATCACAATTTGTATAAGACCCATCCTAGCCAGCTAACGTAGTCTGATAAAAGAAAGAGAGCAATATGGTACAGATCGACATATGTGGTTTTAAGTGAAATTAGGTCAAGCTGTTAGAAGCTCCGAAAAAAGACAATGATGGAATTCCTGTCATGGATTTCACCTTACAAGAATTTAAGTCCAGACTTATATTTCAATCTTGAAACCAGGAACATGACCCGAAATTCACTTTCTTAGAACTTCGGGATGGACTTGAGTTTCAGTCTATAAAAAAGCAAGGAATCATGTCTAGATTGCATTTTAATTGATTGTGAACTTACACTTGAGTTGATGATCCAGCGATCTGGTCTAGGTATCATCTAACAAGGACTTGAGCCTGGACTGAAATTTATGTCAAGAATCCAGAGATTGTGGCTTCGAATTCACCTTATAAGGATTTAGGTCATGACTTATATTTAAAGCTAAAATCCAGCGATTAGGTCGAATTTCACCTTTCAAGAACTTGAGTCTGGATTTAAATTTCAGGCTAAAATTCATCGGTGTGGTCCAGACTTCATCTTACAAGAACTGGAGTGAGGAATTACATTTAAGTCTGGAATTCAGCGATCTGATCCGTCGTTCTCCTTACAAGAAGTTCAGTCTGGACTTAAATTTAAGTCTAGAATCCAGCTATCAAATCCATATTTCGAATTTAAGGAACGTGAGTCCTTTCATGCTGACTTAAATATCAGGTTTCAATCCATCGATCTTGCCTTGATTCATCTTACCCGAACCTGAGTCCGAACTTCATTTAATTCTAGAATCCAGCGATCGGGCCTGGAGTTTGCGAACAGAATCGGGGTATAGATTTAAACTGAAGTCTAGAATTCATCGATCTGAATGGATGAAATTACAGTCAAACATTATTTTTTAAAATCAAATTTCCTAAGTCTAGACTTAAAACAAAATAATGTTTTTGACATTGGGACGTGGGCCTAAAATCTCATCAAGAATTGTACTTAACATGTTGGAGATAATGCTGCTGAGCCATTAGTAACCAAATTTCCATTCTGATTAATATTTGAAATATAAATTAAAAATGGATTCTATATTTTTAATCATAGACAATGTGTTCATTCTACAGTAATATAAGAGAAATCTTAGAGACCTGCATCTTCCGCGCAATGTTCACACGTAAGTGAAATAGGGTTTTTGCATTATTATGAAATATGTATAGGTACCTATGTTCTCAACAGACGTTTATCCATTAGTCCTGACATCATGCATGGAAAAGGTTACAGATTTTTCCTTATTCAGCAGGATGTTTTAACCTATTTCAGGATGCCCTAGTTAATCTGCCATTTATGTGAGATTATTTATCACCAGTTTTTTATCACCAGTTTGGTGATCGTATCACAACCTCAGTACCAGTATTTATAGACCTTTCCGACGTGTCAATCAACCATCCTTGACATCTATTTACCTAATTGCCTATGGCCAATGGGAGGCCTATCAGCTTACGTCTGATGTGAGTAGTTACATCATGTTACTCAATAATCTGTGAAATGTTTCCAATCTGCACTAAAATATACGATATATATATATAGTAACTTTGAGATAAAATATCTCAGAAATATCTCAACCTGGACTAAAATATAGGATATATATAGTAACTTTGAGATAAAATATCTCAGAAATATCTCAACATGGACTAAAATATAGGATATATATATAGTAACTTTGAGATAAAATATCTCAGAAAGTACAGCATTGAATTTGCTCAAATCTTTGTTGTGAAATGTCATCTTTTTGGTCCATTACAACAGATATTTTATGCAAATGATCATGGACAGGGTTTACAACAAATTTCGGAAAGGTTCATTGTAATTGGATGCGATCGAGTCCGTCCGAAAAGGTCCATTGTAATTTCGGGCGATTGTGGAGTCCGTCCGTAAAGGTCCATTGTAATTTGGCGATTGTGGTGTCCGTCTGGAAAGGTCTATTGTAATTTGGGGCGTATGTGGAGTCCGTCCAAAATGGTCCAATGTAATTTTGGGCGGCTGTGGAGTCCGTCGGTAAAGGTGACCTGGATAAATTTGAGTATATGACATAATAGACGACTCGCCAAGCTCCATCAATCATCCACTCATAGTTGCCGACGGTTTTAATTTGCGCTCATTTTAAATCTCATTCGCGAAAAAAAAATCATTTGCGCACGAAAATGCTTCTTATTGAATTTGCACATCTCTGATCTTTTTTGTTTGCACACACTAGATCATCATGTGAATACAAAATTAAAAACTACAAAATGATTAAAAGCTATACTAAATGCGCCATATTTTAAAATCCCTATTTTTGCCTTTCTCGGTCAGTATGTACAGCTCTCACTAGACGGTTTGATATCTCCTATAGAGTAATAGATGACACAAGCACCTGAACTATAAAAATTTTCTGACTTTTGTGCTATTATGGTTGGACACATAACATGGTTGCTAAACTGTCTCAGTTTACCTATCTTCATTCCGCAAACCACGGGCGATAATCCGCTACGCTCCCTTATCACCCGTGGCTACCAGTGCTGAGATTTCCTTGTTTTTCATGAGTACGCATCAACAACAAAAAAACGTCATCAACAACACAATGTAACAATCTCTTGCTCATTCAAAGAGCGTGAAAGGTGATTTGGGGTCACAATGGCGAAAAAATATACTCGTGCTCGCAGTGATAGGTTATGCGGGTTTATCCATATACATGAGAAACGAGGAAATATCCGCACGGGCGGCCCCACGTGATAAAGAAGCGTAGCGGATTATTGCCCGTGGCTTGCGACGACGACCTATCTTTTGTCCAAGCTTTATGAACATAAACTTTAAATGCTTTCCTTTGGCTATATATTATATCAAATACTTTGATATCACGGAACTGCAATACTAATAAATATAGACCAACAGGTGTGGTCAGATGGAATCTGTTAAATTACCCCGTTTGAGACATAGGTTTATTTTTGATGCGTGTTACAATCACTTGTTGCACGATCCACGATATATTGAAAAGACAGAAAGCAAAGGAGTTATCCTTAACTTCTAATTTGCTCGCCAGAAGCTTGTGTTGCGCACGCTATTTTCACGTAATATTGGAATGTATACTTTGGGAAATCTGAAGAGCTAGGGACAACGTTATATATCTGTATGCTACATCTGGCCTGGTATTCTCAAAACTTTATGAGCATGAAACTCAAGCTCAAGTTCATACCCCATCCGTACCCCAACCCATCCCACCCCCTCGCCTATTGATTGACTATGACGCTTAGAGTGCGTCTAGTTCTGTGAAATTTAGCAGTTTAAGAGAAGGACTCAAGTGAAAAAATCTAAAGTTATATAATTCTAACTTCACTGATACAGACTTTGTGGACGTTAAGCTTGAGTATGGGTTTCCTGCTCAAAAAGTTTCGAGAATACCAGATATGTTCTCCATGATTACAAAGGAAACAACAACAACGTGGAAACAACGCTTAGTACACATTTCACGAGAGGGAAAAAAACCACAGAAAATATCTGAATGATCATTAATACCTTTTATCGCAATCAAAATTGATGCATGACAAAATTGTTAATCTTTTGCATAAATAAAAAAAGAAAGAAATCTTGATATTTCCTTGACCGAATCAATCCATTTTGCATTCCCATTAACACAACGATAAGGGGAATAAACAGTTATAGAATTTCTTTTTATTGTAGTTGTATCCCTTACCTCTCTCTCTCTCTCTCTCTCTCTCTCTCTCTCTCTCTCTCTCTCTCTCTCTCTCTCTCTCTCTCTCTCTCTCTCTCACACACACACACACACACACACACACACACACTTTTTCCAGCACAATAGAATTAAATTTCACCTTTGAATCACCAAAGAGTCTGTTCTGTTCTGTTTTGTTTTTTTTATATATCAACCCAATTTTCTTCCATTTATGTTCATTATGTAGCTTCTCTGGATGTTATTTCTATCCTTGTATTGTTACTTTAAACTTAATTACTGATCAAGTCCCTGTACGTGAAACTATTCTGGTAACTCAGACATGATCAAAATTACCGCGTTAAAGCTCTCAATATCAATTTGCTGAAAATATATCAGATAACCAAAAAACTTGTGATGTAAATGCTAAGTTGCCGTATGTACACTATTGCCCCCCCCCCCCCCAAAAAAAAAAAAAAATTCGAAATTGTATTGGTCACTAAAGTGGAAGAAGCTACATGAATAACTACAGTGTAAGCAAGTAGCCAAATGACACTGGTACAGCTTCATTGCGAAGTGGGGGGGGGGGGGGTGCAAAAACGATCGAAAAGTTCTATGTAATTTGCAAAATTTAATCCGTTGAAAGAAGCAAAAATCAGCATTTAATTCATGATCCTTTTAACATTTACGGTTCATTTCCTTCACTCTGTGTTCTAGTGAACAAGATTAAATATTTACTTCGTGTGTATATGCTATGGTTATCATTATTAATTTCTATTCTAAAAATAGTAAAATTAACTCAAATTAACTCAAAATTAGCAAAGAATGGGTGAAAGGAATTAAATGAAAATATATGAAATATAGTAAGATATAATAATAATAATAATAATAATAATAATAATAATAATAATAATAATAATAATAATAATAATAATAATTAAAAAATATATAAAACAAATGGAAAAAAGATTAACCTTTGACCCTTTGCGAGCATCAGGGAGCATGCAACAGTGATAGACCATAGGCGTTCAGGCTGCGGTTGATTTTATGCGTAACATAATATCCAATCACCCCCACCAACCCTTTAAAAACCGGACATGGAAACGTAAGAAACTTATTTCAGTCAAATATATTATCAAAATAATTTACTTTCACGTGTTTGCATACCTCGATGCTACTTTCATGTACTCTGACTGACATTTCTTTACATGTGGTAATTATGGAACTATGCACTATCTAAAGCAGACAGCTGATAAAATGACTTCTCCCATATGCCCGAAAAATGAACTTGAACCAGACCAAAGCACACTAACTTAACAATTATTAAAACAGGGAAAATTAATTTTGCCAGAGAAAAAAAAATACCAGCTTCTGAAAGTGCAATAAATTAATTATAAAATACATAAAAAGTTTTTAAAACGTTATCGGCTTCTTTTTCCAATTTACCTTTGAAGTACAGGAAGTGAAACTGAGCAAGTGGTGCTAGCAGTGTTTTGATAGTTGCACATCTGAAGTAAGACCAAGCTATATACTATATAAGACCAATTACACCACTCAATCATACACTAAAATAAAGGGAATTAAAGTCATTTTAACAATACCTCAGATATGCAAGGTCCTTTTAAATAACCAGGATAGCTAGTGAGGAAAAGCTTGGAAATTCTTTTTCTTTAAACATCAAACCCTATGCAAAGTACAAAACTGTAGAACGGAACCTTAAAACATATATGAATATTTGATGTTATGTATGAAAATAAGCTAATTATGCCTGTTTTGCTCTTGCTTATACAATATGCCTCGTGGCAGCATTGTATGTGAGAAGACCTTAATTATGAGGAAATTAGAAGTCTTAGAACAGAGAGGTGAAGTCAATTTAAATTTAAAACTGTTGGATTAAGTGAAAGAAAAATAAAGAAAAAATGTTTCTTTTCTTTCATTTGTAATAAAATTAAGTAAAAAATGACGATAAAGAAGATTCGTTTTATTCTATATACTAGTATAAGAAGAATTAGCAAACTTTTTACCCTTTGACCTTTGACCTCTGTGAACCTGATCTGTTCCATTACTGTTCAAACTGTAACATTTATTAGTGATATCTCGGGAATAATTGTGGTACGTTTCATGATCCTGTCTTTTAGCATAACATTGGTTGCTATGTTGAGAAAATGCAATGTTAATTTTTAAAGTAGCTTACTTTCGGCTGGACCTGTATGGGACTTTGCTGCTAATGAATACTGCTCTGTGGAAGAAATACATGAGAACTATTGAAAAGCACTGTTTAGATGCTTAAATGTTTCAGCTATACAACCAAATTAAATTATACAGTAATAAGACCTATCTGGTCTTTATGGAACTGCTCTACAGTTGTTATGTACTTCTGAAAGAGGGGCTGGTATAAAGTGAAGTTGTGTGCATTTGCAACAATCATAATGAATGTACCTATTTAAAAATGAATTAGGTTCCGCTCTACAGTTATTACGTACTTCAGAAAGAGGGACAGGTATAAGGTGAAGTTGTGTGCATCTGCAACATTCACAATGGAGAGAATGTTGGCATACCTCTATGCTATTTTCATGTACTGTGACTGAAATTTCTTTACATGTGTTAATTAATAACCAGGATAACCAGTGAGCAAAACATGGGATATTCTTTTTCTTTAAATATCAAATCCTATGCAACGTGCGAAACTGTAGAGTGGAAACCTTATAAAAATGAAAGTTTCTGAAAATAACACTTAACACTGTTTCAACAATCAATGAAATAAGTTCACTTATTTATTTTAGTTTTATTCCTGCAACTTGTAAATGAAAAAAATTAAGAAATTCATTTTAAAGAACTATCGCTTACATTGCTGTTAGTGATGACACATCATGTTGTCATTGTGACATCATTGAAGTTAGTATGATGTAATACCAACCAAGGACTTCATGGCAGTTTAAAATGGCCACTGTTTAAATCTGATTTTTTTGTTTTTGTTTTTGTTTTTTAAGCACGCGATTTAAAAGGACGTTACGATTGCGGTAACTAGTAAAATCTCTCCCGATTGGTTCGTCAATGACAATTTGCACAACGGTGACGCCATTCACATAACAGCTGGTCTGGAAACTCCCTCTGAACTACGATGATTGGATGGTAGCTTCACATCGCCGCCGTGCATAATGGATATAATGTATGACATTTTTGTACTTTTTTCAAAGATGTTGATTGATAGTTATCTGCGGTCGCAAGAGTACGGAAGAGTGGGGCAGTTAAAAGGAGAAATTTTACTACTTACCGGCCTATGATAATGATTTGCCAATTTAGGTCGGGTACCAGCTAGCCAGCTATGGCGACAGTTTCACAGTAAATCATATACGATCTAGAAACAAACTCTAACAAGTACAAGTAACCAAATGATGCTAATATACAGCATCATTGTGGGAGGGGGGGGGCCTCTTTGTTGAAACTCAACGAAAAGTTCAATGCAGCTTGCAACAACATTCATTCCGTTTATAGGGGCAACGATCAGAGTTTAATTAATAATCTTTTTAAACATTTCCTATAAGTTTCTCCACTATGTGCTCTTAAGAAAATACATTTTAAGTATTTTCTAGAAAGTAAAGTGCATTGCTTACTTCTTTTACATTAGTTATTATTATATTTGGTCCATAATAATAATAATAATAATAATAATAATAATAATAATAATAATAATAAAAATAATAATAATAATAATAATAATAATAATAATAATAATTACAAACGATAGTTGCTATACTTCAGAGGCGGAGCAAAAATTCCGAAAATGAAAGCAAATGAGCAAAAATAAATGAAAATTAACGAATAATAAGTTTGCTCGGAACACAATTGAATATAGGTTTTGCATTAAAATCCATCCAGAGTTTAAGATTTTGGGGTTTGATCCGCATATTGGATGTCAATAAGTATTAAAACATAATATTCTTTCAGATTATATTTAACTTTCCATAATTTTTGTTGTCTGCATAAAAAAATACAGGAATGACAACTTGTCACACCGTCTAGAATTCCTAAAATAAACAAATAATCGTGACAGGTGTCATCGTATTATGATATCAGGGACCACGGGGCAAATTAACGTTCTAGACAACGTCAGCACATAGTCTTGATAGGAGGAACCACAGAGTTATTTTTAGTTTTCATTATTATTATTATTTGGTCAATATCTGCATGATTTTGCGAAATTTTCAAAATGTAAAAATGGTTTTCATAACATTTTGAAATATAATATAACCTTCCATGAGCAGTGAAGTAACGTAGGAATATTGAATCTTCTCGGTCACACTTCAGTTTCAACACTTGTTATTCAGGGTTTCTTTTCTTAAAAAATATTGTTAATTTATAGTGCATGTCTTTGATTCCAAGTGTTATTTGTGTCTGGGTGGGTTTAAACCACATCTTATTGCCTCATAAATAGTAAATAATGCTGGACTGAAGTTCTCGCGATTAAGCTATTGCTCTTCCCCAGCGAATTCACATTTGATACAAAGATCAAGGGAACGTTTTTACAACAACGCATGGAATCCTGAAGAATTACCATTTTGTAAAAACAATATAAGATATAACACGGAATCGTTGCCAATGTTTTTTGTATTTATATTTTAAGATAATTTGGTGCGATAAATATGTATTGGAAAATTTTTGCAATACTATGCTATATAACGACAAGTTACTCCTAAACAGGACGAAACAGCGCTTTTTATCAAGACCAGCATTTACTTTTTTTTGACCAGTTGTTATGTATGATGTTTATATAATATTATAAATATTTTAGGAAATT
This sequence comes from Margaritifera margaritifera, assembly GCA_029931535.1. Lineage (NCBI taxonomy): Eukaryota > Metazoa > Mollusca > Bivalvia > Unionida > Margaritiferidae > Margaritifera > Margaritifera margaritifera. Next base: position 994,012 of record JAQPZY010001444.1, read on the forward strand.
GTAAATGTTTCTTCACTTTAATATTTGCTTAAATCTTTATGTTATCAGGAAAAACATGTTTAACTAGTGTCCTTGAATTAGGTTGTTTTGATCAATATGTTTTCTCAATTTGAAGGTCAAGGTTGATTTTTGTTTACAAGTAAAAATTCCATTAAGATGACTCATATTCTAGAACATTCTGTCATGTGACCAATCTTTATATATACCATGTTTGGTGGACATTTTTTCAGTTTTGACATTACCATCAGTCTTGTAAAGAGCTATTACAGTTGTGAAAATTCATTCCAAATTCTAAGAGAGGAATTATTTTAAATATTCATTGGATTATAACAGTGCTCATAAACTTTTGGATTTTGGATTTTTAATTGATGATTTTGGAATTTAAGTGAACTTATTCAGAGATTTTGGAATACTTCATTTTGACATCAGCACATCAAGATTACTAGTACATCAGGACTTTGGAGACCATTAGCACATCATAACATTCAAGGACACAGCCGTGAATTCGGAACATTCTATATTTAGGACTTGTGATTAGAACAATCATTCTTATTGGATTATTAGGATTTCAAAACACATTACTGTAAGTGACTTTTTGATTTTTCATTTTAATTATCTAGTAATAAATTGCTTGTTGATTTTTTACTTGATTTGTTGGTTTCACTTTCTTTCTGTTACATTTTTCTTAGACCATAGAGTCGTAACAGAAATTGGGGGCTCGTCGTTCCGGGATTGAATTTCTTTAAGGCATATTAGAGATATTAAATTTATCTTTGAAATTCATATTGATTTTGTCTTGGAATTTTTTATTTTTTTTTTTGGTCTTTGGCAAAGATTTTTTATAGAGAACTTTTTTTGTGTGAAACCAACAAGCATTTACAATGGCATCTAATGTTCAGAATTTCATTTCAAAACCTACCCAGGAGGGGTTAGAGTGCATGAGAAAGGATGAGTTGCTCGAGCTTGCCAGAAAATACAGTCTATCTGAGGCAAAAGTATCATTGACAAAACAGGAGATAAAGATTATTTTGATTCAGTATTTAGTAGGAAAGGGAATTTGTGAAAATAGTGCTTTAAGTTTGAAAAGAAAGCCTGTATCTGGTCCTAACAGGAAATTAAGGGAATTAGAGTTAAAGAACCAGATTGATTTAGAATTGGCAAAGCTTCAGATTCAGAGAGAGAGAGAGAGAAAGAAGATAGACAAATACAAATGCAGATGCAGATGCAAAGAGAAGAAAGGGAAATGCAATTTAAGTTAAGAGAATTAGAACTGGCAAACAGAGCACACTCCACTCCTTTAAATACAAGTTCAGGTTTTGATGTTACTAGATATATTAGGTTAGTACCCCCTTTTCAGGAAAAAGAAGTAGATAAATACTTTCTTCATTTCGAGAAAATAGCTGAAAACTTGAAATGGCCCAGAGAGCATTGGACTTTGTTATTACAGAGAGTACTTATTGGCAAAGCTCGTGAAGTCCACACTTCACTGTCAGTACAACAAAGCATTGATTATGATGTGGTTAAGGAGTACATCTTGAAAGCTTATGAGTTGGTACCAGAGGCATATCGACAAAGGTTTAGGAATTGTAGAAAAGAAACTGGACAAACTCATGTCGAATTTGCAAGGGATAAAGAACAACTATTTGATAGGTGGTGCTCAGCCAAGAAAGTTGATCAAGGTTATGATAACCTCAGACAGCTCGTATTAATTGAAGAGTTCAAGAGGTGCATCCATAGTGATGTTAAAACCGATCTTGACGAGCAGAAAGTGGAAACTTTGGAAAATGCTGCTCGTATGGCTGATGATTATTCCTTGACTCACAAAATTTCATTTGGCAATAAGTCGTCCTCTCAGCAGTTTTCTGGTAAAAAACCATTTCAATCTCATTCGAGTACTTCCAAATTTCACAACAGCACAACTGTTAGGAATCAAACATCTGATAAGACTGATCAGAAATCCTTATCTCTTCCTACGTGCACTTATTGTAAAAAGAAAGGGCACGTTATTTCTGATTGCTTCAAGTTGAAAAATAAGCAACAGAGAAAAGACAGAGCTTTTCCAAATGCTCTTATTTCTACGAGGTCAAGGTCACGGTCTTGTATTGAAAGCAATACATTTGTTGGGTCAAACAAACCCCAGTCTGATTCTATTTTGGAGGCTTATGAACCATTCATGTCAGAAGGTTCTATATCACTTATTGGTGATTCTGCCAAGCCTATCCCAATTAAAATATTAAGGGACACTGGAGCTTCTCAGAGTCTTTTATTATCAGGTACTTTGCCTTTGTCTGAGGAGTCTTCTACAAGTGAAAGTGTTCTTGTTCAGGGAGTAGAGTGCGGCTTTGTAAATGTTCCTCTCCATTGTGTAAATTTGGCATCAGACTTAGTTTCTGGACCTGTGACTGTTGGGGCAGTGACTTCTTTATCCATAGAGGGTGTTCATTTATTACTAGGCAATGACCTAGCTGGAGATAAGGTTGTGGTTAATCCACTTGTAACTGACAAGCCTTGTTTGGATCAGAAAGTTGATCCTGTCGAAACTGAAATCCCTGATTTGTACCCTGCTTGTGCAGTTACTAGAGCTATGGCAAAAAGAGCTCTTGAGAGTGATGTTGATCAGGATATTATTCCTTTAGCTGACACATGTATTGGTCAGTTTTTTGATGAGGTCACTTTTTCCTCAGGTATTGATCAATCAAATGGTATTGATCACAGTGATCCTCTTTTGGCAACTCATTCTCTTTGTTCTAATCAGGATGACAAACGACAATCCCTTGTCGTTGAACAGGAGCAAGATCCCGAGATATCTTGTTTGTTTCAGAGGGCTATTAGTGAAACTGAAGCCACACAAGTTCCAGTGTGTTACTTTGTGAAAAATGGGGTCCTTATGAGGAAATGGAGACCACCTGATGTACCCGCTGGTGACGAGTGGTCAGTGAGCTATCAAATTGTTGTTCCTAAGTCATATCGACAGGAAATTCTTAATTTAGCCCATGAAACTCCTTTGGCTGGTCATTTAGGAGTCCGTAAGACTTATCACAAGATCTTGAATCATTTTTATTGGCCGAAACTCAAAAGTGATGTTTCTAAATACTGCAGATCTTGTCACACTTGTCAAATGGTAAGAAAACCCAATCAGAAGATACCTAAGGCTCATCTGCAATCTATTCCTGCATTTGATGAACCATTTAGTAGAACAATAATAGATTGTGTTGGTCCTTTACCTAAAACCAAGTTAGGCAACCAATACTTGTTGACGATCATGTGTACATCTACAAGATTTCCAGAGGCAATTCCTCTGAGAAATATAAAAACTAAAACTATTGTGAAAGCTTTGGTGAAGTTTTTTACACTTGTTGGCCTTCCCAAATCTGTCCAGTCGGATCAAGGGTCAAATTTTATGTCTGGAATTTTCCAGCAAGTTATGCATGAATTAGGCATCCAACAGTTTAAATCTTCTGCCTATCACCCTGAAACTCAAGGTGCTTTGGAAAGATTTCATCAAACTTTGAAGAATATGATTCGATCATATTGCTTTGATACAGAAAAGGATTGGGATGAGGGTGTTCATTTGTTGTTGTTTGCTGTTAGGGAATCAGTTCAAGAGTCGTTGGGTTTTAGTCCCTTTGAACTAGTTTTTGGTCATACTGTCCGTGGACCACTGAAATTATTGAAAGAGAAACTTCTTTCAAATGAAGATTCAAAGATTAATCTTCTTGATTATGTTTCTGATTTCAAATACAAGTTGTCAAAGACCTGTGATGTAGCAAGAACTAATCTTCACACTACCCAGTCAAAAATGAAATTAAGGTATGACAGAAATTCACAGGAAAGGAGTTTTAAACCTGGTGACAAAGTTCTGGCTCTCTTTCCCATACCTCAGAATCCTCTTCAGGCTAAATGTTTTGGTCCTTATACCGTTGAAAAGAAAGTAAATGACTTAAATTATATCATTAACACTCCTGGGAGACGGAAACAGAAACAACTTTGTCATATAAATATGTTAAAGGAATATTTTGACAGAGATAGCTCAGCTAATTATTCAGTTAATTTAGTTGTACCTGTCCCACACAGTGAAGTTATCAACGATGGAGTACGATCAGACTATAGTGACTCTGGTATAACCAATCTTCGGAATTCAGAAATATTGAACATCCTAGACCAGAAACTTTCACATCTACAACAACAGGAAAGAAATGAACTAAAACAGCTATTATATGACTATGAGCACTTGTTTCCTGATGTTCCAACACGAACAAGTAAAATTTATCATGACGTTGACATTTTAGATTCTGCGCCTGTGAAACAGCATCCTTATAGGATGAATCCTCTCAAACAGAACTATCTGAAGAAAGAAATTCAGTATTTACTGGAGAATGATTTCATAGAACCAAGTAAAAGTAACTGGAGTTCACCATGTATTCTTGTTCCCAAGCCAGATAATACATTCCGTATGTGTACTGACATTAGAAAAGTCAACAGTGTCACCAAAACCGATTCATTTCCAATCCCAAGAATGGACGATTGCATTGATAAAATTGGAAATGCGGAATATGTCACCAAGTTTGACCTTTTAAAAGGATTCTGGCAAATTCCACTGACGGAAAGGGCAAAAGAAATTTCAGCATTTGTAACTCCAGATGGACTTTATCAATATAAAGTCATGCCGTTTGGAATGAAAAATTCGCCTGCAACGTTTCAACGTCTGATGAACATGATAACGTTTGGTCTTGATAATTGTGACGCTTATATCGATGACGTCATTATCTACAACAACACCTGGGAAGATCATTTGGAAACCATTCGAAAATTCTTTGATCGACTCAGCGATGTGAATCTGACAATTAATTTGAGCAAAAGTGAGTTTTGCCATGCTTGTGTCACATTTTTAGGACATATTGTGTGACAAGATCAAGTTAAACCTATAGAAGCTAAGGTCAAAGCTATCTCTGAATTTCAAGTTCCAATTTGTAAAAAGCAACTGATACGATTTCTAGGTATGGCTGGATATTATCGGAAATTTTGTTCCAATTTTTCCAAAATTGCTGAACCTTTGACAAGTTTATTGAGTAAGAAAGCCAAATTTCATTGGTCTGACAAGTGTCAGGAATCTTTTGACAAGTTGAAGGCCATGCTTAAGAATGCACCAGTTCTTTCTGCACCAAATTTTAGCCAATCATTTAAATTATCTGTTGATGCAAGTGATGTAGGGGTTGGTGGAGTATTGATTCAGGAAGACAAAAGTGGTGTGGATCACCCTGTGTGTTATTTTTCTAAAAAAACTAAACAAGCACCAGAAAAATTATTCCACAATTGAGAAGGAATGTTTGGCTTTGATATTGGCTTTACAGCATTTTGAAGTGTATGTTACCTCAGCTCTTTCTCCAATTATTGTGTACAGTGATCACAATCCCCTTACTTTCATCAACAAAATGAAAGAAAAAAAATCGGAGATTGTTGAGATGGAGTTTGATATTGCAGGAATATAACATTGACATTAGACACATCAGGGGAAAAGACAATGTGATTGCAGATGCACTCTCACGTGCCTAGAAATGTAATATTGCTTGATGTAATTAAGTCCAGTATCATAAAACATGTTCTTATGTAATTTTGGTTATTGTAGTATTAGATGTATATTCAAAAGAAAGCTTTATTATATAAATCTTTCTTTTTCTTTATAAGGGGAGGTGTTATGTATGATGTTTATATAATATTATAAATATTTTAGGAAATTGTAAATGTTTCTTCACTTTAATATTTGCTTAAATCTTAATGTTATCAGGAAAAACATGTTTAACTAGTGTCCTTGAATTAGGTTGTTTTGATCAATATGTTTTCTCAATTTGAAGGTCAAGGTTGATTTTTGTTTACAAGTAAAATTTCCATTAAGATGACTCATATTCTAGAACATTCTGTCATGTGACCAATCTTTATATATACCATGTTTGGTGGACATTTTTTCAGTTTTGACATTACCATCAGTCTTGTAAAGAGCTATTACAGTTGTGAAAATTCATTCCAAATTCTAAGAGAGGAATTATTTTAAATATTCATTGGATTATAACAGTGCTCATAAACTTTTGGATTTTGGATTTTTTAATTGATGATTTTGGAATTTAAGTGAACTTATTCAGAGATTTTGGAATACTTCATTTTGACATCAGCACATCAAGATTACTAGTACATCAGGACTTTGGAGACCATTAGCACATCATAACATTCAAGGACACAGCCGTGAATTCGGAACATTCTATATTAAGGACTTGTGATTAGAACAATCATTCTTATTGGATTATTAGGATTTCAAAACACATTACTGTAAGTGACTTTTTGATTTTTCATTTTAATTATCTAGTAATAAATTGCTTGTTGATTTTTTACTTGATTTGTTGGTTTCACTTTCTTTCTGTTACATTTTTCTTAGACCATAGAGTCGTAACACCAGTGTATAGGCTTTTATGTTACTTGCTAGCTAGTTATTTGGTTGGTGTTGCCAAAATGTTTCATTGGTTGATGTGTATCTAATAATAATAGCCTTAAAAGTGGAATCATAAGTTTTTCTTACAGTGCCGTATGACTGAAAAAGACAAAGAAATGAACAGTGGCATGAAGCTTGAAGGAGCTGATGAACCTGTGCCAATGGCTGGGGCAGTTTTAGAAGTGTCCCTAACAGAAGATGTTGCGACCACAAAGACATCATACTACGCCTGTTCTGATTGCGGGAAAACATTAATCCGCAAATATAACTTGTTTCAATGCATACATTACAACACTTTCCAACAAATAATCTGCCCTGGATGCGGTCAGTACAATAATTTAAAAATATGAAAACGAAATACAGGAACACGTAGCAAAGAAACATATGGATAACACAGGTGAAATTTGTGGAAAATTGTTTCCTCGGAGAAGTGAGGTGGCTGTTTATTTAAAAATGCACTCAGAGAACAATAACAAGTCCTAAATGTATTAAACGAGACATGATTTTCGGATTTTTCCGTGAAATAAACGGTATCCTAGTTGCCATAACTTAACTGTCGATGGGTTGGTTGTAGCGCATATGATAAGTATTCATACAAGAAAACCACTCGACAAGGTCCAGAAGAAGTAGACGAAACATATTGTTTAATGGAAAGTTACCTGAGGCTATTAGTCTTTTGAATAAGTTGAGAGTTGTCCTACAGATTCATATGCATTTACTAACTCTGGCAACAATTGCGATATTTCTTCTACTGTTGAGGTCTCGTCCATCTCACTATCTGATTCATTCTGTTTTGATTGTTCTCGTTGCCTGCTGTTTAAAACGTCAGGTGTCAGCTATTTTGACTGGAGTGTATAGCAGGGGTGTCAGACATACTCATTATTTATTATTATTATTTATTATTATTTATATTAAATCTGGCCCGCATTGCAAATGAGTTTGACACCTCTGGTGTAAAGTCTTTTTTTTTTTTTTTTTTGACATTTACTATCCCAACATAATACGGGTCTTTTGGTATAATTCCAGTTTCAGTTTCGTTTGGTATAGAGATTGGTATAGAGATTGGTATAGAGATTTCGTTCTTTCATCCAAACACGATTCTCAGTACTTTAGTATTTTATGCTCGTGCGCAGACACATGGTTACTGACGATAAAGTTCAAATCATTGCCTTTTTAACAAGACGTAGTAAGACAAATATCTTTCTATTGAGGACTTCACATATTCAGATTACAGCGGTATATTATGAAACAATACTTCTCTTCCAGATTCTTTAAGATCATTGAATATTAAATATCCAAGTGTTTGGACAGTATTTTAGAAACACAGTTAATAAGGCATCCATTGCTCTAAATAAAATGTAGAAAGTACATTTATCCATACAATTTATTAAGTTATATTCGTTTCTATTAAGAAATGTAAATTTCAATGAAAAATTAATAATAAATCATAGCTTCATCTGACAATTAATAAATACTGTTTTCTGAATGCATTCCACAAATATATATTAATCTAAAGAACAATATGTATAGTTGGTCAAAAAAAGCCAAATGTCAATTTTTATCATTTTAAACTAATTAAGTAAAAGAAAAAGCAAACCTTTAGAAAATAAGGTTGACAATGTGTCATTTTTATCAATCCTAATAAAAATATAAATAATGTTAACATATCAAAACTCTGTTGTTTGTTTGATGTTGTTTTCTTTAATCTGGTCCATTGATAAAACAAAATATTTGAACAGCAAGCATTACAAAAAATTCCACACCTTCCAACATCATTTCATGACAGTATTACACTTGGTTAGTTGTTACAAGCCGCCTTGACTTAACAGTGAGAAACAACGGAAGTAATTAAGCAAAGACCTTAAAACACACAGGTCCCGTTCAACCAGGCCTATTGCGAGGCTCTGAGAGATCAACGCTAAGCGATGGTCTGGTAAAAGTCCATGCAACTGATTGTTACCAATAAATGTCGCTCATTTCTTTTTTCTTGTTCTTTCTTTCATTTGTATAATTTGATCAAAACATGTGCATTTACATCAGAATGTTCATCGATACAATTGGTGTACATGCGATCTACTGGAGAGTTGACATAATATATTAAAACCGATGGGTACGAGCGTGCAGCTATCTATTAGCAATAAGTGTCATTGGTACTGATGCGTACGAGCGTACAGCTATCTATTAGCAATGAGTGTCATTGGTACTGATGCGTACAGCTATCTATTAGTAATGAGTGAGTGTATTGGTACTGATGCGTACGAGCGTACAGCTATCTATTATTGTTGGTACTGATGTGTACGAGCGTACAGCTATCCATTAGCAATGAGTGAGTGTATTGGTACTGATGCGTAAGAGCGTACAGCTATCTATTAGCGATGAGTGAGTGTATTGGTACTGATGCGTACGAGCGTACAGCTATTGTTACGGCTAGGGATAATATGTAACAAAAGAAAGAACGACTCAAACAAGCTTTCACAATTTCTAAAATACAAATTTAATTTCCTAAAATATAAAATATTTTAAACAAACAAAGTGAAAGAATTAAAAAATAACTTACAGTTTAGAAATTCCTAAATAATCCTAAATTGTTCTATAGAATTCACTAATCCGGAATTTGTCCAAAATATTCCGAATGAGGACACTAATGTGCTTATGTGCCAACAAGAATCAGAGTTCTTAAAATCTAAATGGTAATCATTTCAGGTAAATTCATGTGAACGTAGAATATCACAATAGTTCTTAAAATGTTTCCAATAGTTCTGTCGGAGTTGAAATAATGTTCAAATCTAGTACTTAATCCCAAATAGTACTGTATAGAGAATACATTTTCCACTAAGCTGAATCACAAACAATAAATAATCTCATCTCACTTTACTGTCCGAAATAACTGTCTAAGAATGAACCACGCAGTGATAAAATCTAGTTATATAGGATCTATCCTGCGTGTGAACAAATCCCCTTATCTTCTCCGATTCAAATAAACAGATCTAAACTGCGATTTAAAATCTTATTTCAAATCAACAAGCCATGACTCCTAGTACACAGGAACCAGGTCACAGAATAGTACACATCTCACGCACTAACCACGTGGTCTCCATTGTTATGTTGACCGACTGAATTATTGATTTCCTTAGTCAGAGCAATGAGTCATGTAAACATTCCGTATACATGCAGTTTACACAGCGTGGGTGACTGAATTAAAAATTTATAATACAAAGGTTATAAAGCCAAATGAAAACTATTTTATAATTTATAAGATGATACATAATTCCGTAACACTATTAGCAATGAGTGTCATTGGTACTGATGCGTAAGAGCGTACAGCTATCTATTAGTGATGAGTGTTGGTACTGATGCGTACGAGCGTACAGCTATCTATTAGCAATGAGTGAGTGCCTCAATCTGACGATTAGCAAAACCTTGTTTTTTCTTGCACAGAAAATAAATGAATCATCCATAACATAAATAGAGACATAGAATGTATGTAATTTCATCGTCAACATCTTTAGTAACTATCTGTAACGAGAAGCTGTGTCCTTATTAAACAATTAGCAACTTTGGCAAACTTTTGATAAGACTTGTTTGAGCGTAACAATCAGTTTTATAGGTCTTTAATAGACTCTTGCGTGGATCTTACGAAGCCAAAAGAGTAACAGTCAGTTTTATAGGTCTTCAATAGACTCTTGCGTCGATCTTACGAAGCCAAAAGAGAGGTCTGCTTGAAAGATACTAAACGCGCATATATTCACTTTAGACCTCTGACAGTGATACATCATAATAGTTTACACTTGTTCAAGTTTGCAGTCAATTCTACCAATTAAATCAAGTTTGCAGTCAATTCTACCAATTAAATCAAGTTTGCAGTCAATTCTACCAATGGAATCAAGTTTTATGTTGCTTCATGCGGAAAACAAAGTGTCACACTCCATGGTTCCGGCTGTCTACAGGAGCTGTAAACTCCGAGTTCCATTATTCACGCTTCTGCGGTTCGTGACATCCATTTTAAAGACGCCAATAATATGTAACGTTAACTTAAAGAAAATTCGCAGCGAAGAAGTTGGAATTAGGTACATTAATGGTATTTCTAGCATTCCAAACTACAAGTGGGCGTAAGGTTATATTCATATTGCATGGTTTAGATGAGAAACTCGGACAAAAGTCTTATCTCTCATCGAACAACCTTATTATAGACATATGTACAGTACAGTCGTCGATACTACTGGATTTAATATTACTTCAAAGTAGATAGTCACTTAAACGACGAAATATGCTTAAATAGCATCACACGTGAAGATTATTCCACAATGCCACTCAGGATTCAAGCTGTCACTGCGAGTTCTACTTGTCTATATATATATATATATATATATATATATATATATATATATATATATATATATATATATATATATATATATATATATAGCGAATCGAATGCCATACACAGTATCTTAGGTACTTATATGTAGTCCCACTGTACTACCCTATGTACTTAGACCTAGTCCCACTGTTCTACCTTATATACTTGGACCTAGCCCCAGTGTACTACCCTAGGTACTTGGACCTAGCCCCAGTGTACTACCCTAGGTACTTGGACCTAGTCCCACTGTACTGCCTTAGGTACTTGGACCTAGTCCCAGTGTACTACCCTAGGTACTTGGACCTAGTACCACTGTACTGCCCTAGGTACTTGGACCTAGTCCCACTGTACTACCCTAAGTACTTGGACCTAGTCCCACTGTACTGCCCTAGGTACTTGGACATAGTCCCACTGTACTGCCCTAGGTACGTGGACCTGGTACCACTGTACTGCCCTAGGTACTTTGACCTAGTACCACTGTACTGCCCTAGGTACTTGGACCTAGTCCCACTGTACTACCCTAAGTACATGGACCTAGTCCCACTTTACTACTCTAGGTACTTGGACCTAGTCTCACTATACTACTCTCGGGACACTCATCAACTGATTATCATCTTCAAACAACTTTATTCGGCTTTGCAATTGGTTGGATAGGAATCTCTATATCGTTTGATCGATCTTGATCAATCCAACGAGATGCCAGCTTGATTTTACATCCTTCGTTATCTTGGGGAAAATAAATTATAGTATTTGCGTGCCTTTAAGTGACTTAACATTTTAATACAATAAAAATCAACCAAATGATTGGTTGTAAGACTAAAATCGCAAATGACGTCATTTTGTCTTACAAACTGCTCTCCAGTGACGTGAGTACACAAGGCCATTGCCTTAGACTATATGTCTTTCGTTCTCGAAGACGGAACGAGATAATTACAGCCCTTGGGTTTGTTATATATTTATTCCATGCAAGATTTACTACCCTTGAGTACCCTTCTTATAAAAGAGTAACATTCTTATTGAAAACCGACTGCTGTCAACAATTTTATCTTATTCTTGTGAACGGATTTTTTTTTTCTATTCTTTTTTTATCGAACTTTAAATATAGTTATTTAATTGATTTCCTTTAAAAAGCCATTTGACATCGATCACTGTTGCTATATTGTGGTCTGTTGCTAGGCTGTTCCATATCTATTTAAAGCTCAGTGCACGACGTATTGGTAAACATTATGAACACACACACACACACACACACACACACACACACACACACAATTCATGCATCCAGCCAAAGCAATCAAAGCAACGCTTACATTGTTACGTAACTGACCGGTGTGTCGAGTTCTCTGGATACAGATTGACACTGCCTAATAACATGCAACTGTGATCAGCCATAGGCATTTGGAAGTTGGTAATATCATTTATAGTTTCACCGCCCCACCCTTACCCCCACCCCCTTAAAAAACTGACCGTTCCGTTACGTAAGAACTCGTTTCACAGTCAACTAAATTACTTTGATAGATTACTCAATTTTGATATTTCACAATATTTTTAATAAAACACACAGTAAGAATTCACAAAATACTGTTAGGTTACACCTAAATTTTCATATTCTGTAGTAATCATTCGTTTACGTCCTTTTGAGTTCATGTTCGGCTTCTTTAATCTCAATTCATTCATTATTTTATTTCTTTTCAATTCATTTCCGCTTCAATTTCGCTCGTTTTCTGTCATTTTTGGTCGATTAGGCATATCAAGTCTGTTCCATCTATGTACCCTACGGAGCCCCAAACAATGGTCTAAAATCGAGAGTACATTATGAGAGGATTAGAGTTACTTTCCAAAAAGCTTGAAGTCTATGCTATATTATGTAATTCATTGTTTGATAATCTGTTTGAAACAGGAATTTTTTTATTTTTTTTTTCATGTTGAGCACATGTGGGATGACTTTAAAGTATGATAATTGTGTCTTGTCACCATTGAGCGTAATTGTATTTCTAGGATAAAGGAAATCCTTATATTCTGAAATATCGGTACAACCCTAACTATAGTCATATGCATGCGCTTTTGGAATGACGTTACTATGCGACTGCTGGTGGTCATCATAACACGGCTAGCAGTAAATAGTACAGACTTTCTTGAAAGAAAATAAAAATTGTACGTGCAAAAAGCCCAGAATGTTGCTAAATGCCTTCAAATTTTTCAAGCATTGGCAGATATTTATATTTATATTCATTTCATGTGACACTCGCACGTAACAGGCAATTAAACAACGGATAAGATATTTTTTTTTAAAAGTGAGATATAAAAGGCACTTCTAGTACCATGTCATTTTATATGTCAGGGAAACATCTGTAAGCTGAAATACAGATTCTTGTTTTTTAAATAACTTTACAGATGACATAACTGAGGTTAAATGCATAAACATTTTTAGCAGAGTTGCCACATCCTGGTGATCTGGTGCTTGCGTCTGGTCGTATGGTATTCTTAATCGATTTTAACCAAATAAAAATTAATAATGCATTCTACAACCCCATTTCTACTTGCTTCGAGCTATTATAGCGCAACAGAGTGTCACTTCGGCCAGTCATGTGTCCTTTCTTATATGGATTTTGGGTACATTGCCATCATAATGACTGAAATACTTTCCAAATTAATATACTCCGCGCCTTCACGCAGAGCAAAAGAAAACATGGACATGACCTCACAATTTCTAAAATAAAGTTATTAGGTCTGCCTAATTTTAACTGTGTCTCACAAAATGCAAAGAAATTTTTAACTGCCCGGCAGAGACGAAGATGTTGCACTATCAGCTGGACTCAAATCACAATTACCGTATGTACTCGCGTATAAAACGGGTCCGAATGCAAACAACATAGACTCTGATGCTCCTGCAGATCAGGGTCTATATTGTTTGTTCTACTGATTAGTCCTTACAAACTGCATTGACACAGATCTACCGGCGCATTATGCGACGCCAGATCTGGGTCTATGCAGTTTGCAGTTGGTATGTGGTTATACGCGAGTATAGACGACGGTAATTCTTTGTTTTGGAGCGGTTTTTCCTCTTTTTTTTTTTTTTCTTTTTTTTTGTGATCCTTGGCCTAGATTTAGGCATTCTTGGTGTTGATTTAGGCATTCTTGGTGTTGATTTTGGCATTCTTGGTGTTGATTTTGGCATTCTTGGTATTGATTTAAAGGAAATTGGTTATTCTTTAGAATATGAGTATTACGGTGTGATTGACTGGGTGTATTTTGGCAACAGTGCACAGTGAGTAATCAGGCATTGATGCTGTCTCGGAAGTGAAATCTGTGATCCATGGCTCGTTGCTTTTTTTACAGATCAGCCTCTCAAAGAAAATACCGGATAACCTGTCACAAGAACTTGACTGTAAGTTTATCTGGAAAGATAGCTTTGATTAACATATGATTTATTTGGATTTGGACACACCGGACATTTCAGTACTCAAATACAAATGTTGATAATATATAGATCAATGTAGCTTCGCTGTAAATCATAAGCGATTTCAAAAACAAACTCTAACTGTAGAGCGGGGCCCATTGGGGCCACCTCAACAACATTGTTACTACATAAAAGTTCCAAGAGAGAACGTGAGTGAAACTGCATGAAAGAGAAGTATTCCCGTGTTTCCTATTTATAAACTCAACCCCAAAAAAAGATTTTTCTCTTTAATGGTCATGTGTTAAGAACGAACCAACAGGAAATTCTGTAGAATGCTATATTTCGCCTGTTTCGCAGGATCCAAAAAGTTATTATAGCCACTTTAGCAAGAAAAGTTGGTCAATACAACCACAAATTATTTGTATGTATGTAAACATGAATAATATAGGTGAATTCCACACATCAAGTTTCAAGACCATACATACAACACAGAGCTACACGTAACTTGAAAAACTTAAAAACTTCAATCAGCATGAGAATCACAGGTATGCCACTTTTTCAGGTACCTTCTGCCAGTGATGATTTCAAATGTGAACACATCGATCAAATTTCATAACTGTATACGAAAAAAGTGTATGTCATCGCTTCTCTTGAAAAGTATATCCCTATGACCTTATTTTGCCGATTGTTATTAGTACCCTTCAAAGTAAACGTAACGTTAAGTTTGATGGGTGCACATATGACAGTTTCAGAGAAACAGAGCTAAAAATAATCACTGCAGCGTGAATAATATGTCTAATATGAATACAGCCATCAAGTTTCAGTACTGTATATACAACAGAGTGAGAGAAACTGAATTAAATACAACAACATAAACTTACCCACTGAAGCGTGGAAGGAGGATCACTGTGGCCTTTAGTGGGTACACTAAGCATCCCCAGGAATTTCAGTGTATATTAATAGCACAGAAATATAGGACAGACAGGCAGACAGACGAATAGACTGACTGGCACACGAACGGAGCAGACAAAGACTTTTCCGACGTATATACCCACGGAACGAATAGGTTTGACTGTACATGTCATGTCGTGACTGTTTAGGTAAAACAGTGTCAATCAGAAAAATGTCACTTAATTATTTTTACGATTCTTGCACGTTCAGCATATGTGTAAAATAGAAGTTTTCTTGTATCAGCATATGTGTAAAATAGAAGTTTTTCTTGTATCTCTGACGAATTTAATATACGCTATGTTGCATTATGGTCTTCATTAGGAAAAATACGCTCGCGAAAATAATTGTTAAGGTTGGGAAAATTGTTTTTATTTGTTTGTTTGATGTTTAACGGTAAATCAACAAAGGAACGGTTATATCGTGCCCGAGGCAATCGGAGTAAAGTCCATTGCCCAGAGACATACCACGATAGCCGACCTACCTAGTATTGACAGGATTCGAACCCGTACCCATCTGATTGCGAGCCCAGCACACTAACCACTGAACCACTGCGGCTATAAATTACTTACAGTATATAGGTGAATGAACATTACTATACAAAGTGGTAGTAAATGTGAAGCACAATATCATTAAACTTTGTTAGATATCAAAAGGTGTTGTATGGAAGATGTTATCGATATGGGAGGTTAGACTCTCAGTGGAATATATAAGTAAAATTATATAAGTAACATAACATTTTTGACGAGCGCGTTTAGTTTTTTCTCTGTTTGTGCGCAAATACTTGGTATGCAGTCCTTTTGGAAATGTCTCACACTTATTGACCCCCGTAAAAGGTTAGGCATTTACTGAAGAGTAGCTAGAATCAAATTTGTACAAAAATGAATTATTATTTCTAAATTGGCTGTAATCAAGAGACACTAATATCTATAGGTTATCACACAAGCGGATTTTTTTTCCCCCGAAAAGTGTACAACTTTTGGGATTTTGCGCACTTGGACATAAAATTAACTGACATAAATTATCTGGCAATCCTTTGCGCGTTTCTAAATTTACTGCAATAATAATAATAACTCCTTTTTTAATAATAATAACTCCTTTTTCTGACAAAAATGCTTGGAATATCAAAATTTCTAGCAGTGTAGTGAGTTAATGCTGAATAGTTTAGAACTGCGATGTTATTTATATTTGTAACAAAAAATTTATCAAGGCAATGGCGCAAAAGAATTTTCAAGAAATTCCTCTTTAAAAATGTAAGTACCTAATTTATCTCAACTCAGTAATGACGGCTCTAATTAATTTCATTAGACACTTCTGCATTTTAATATACAGCGTTGAATAGAAAAGCTGAATGAGAGAAATTATTGTAAACTCGTACAAAGCAATGGAAGGAACGCGTGTTATATTTGATTAATAGACTGATTGATTGATCGATTGACTGATTGATTGATTGATTGATTTTTATTGATTGATTGATTATAAGCAAATACAAAAATAATATTTAGTGACATATTTTCTATATTTACCTGGGGGGTTTGGTCGGTGATTTTAACATGAATGTCGGACAACAATATTTTCCAATTACTTTGGATACCATACTATATTTGTAATTTTAATTGCCATGTTTAGGTATAGATACAATTCTAGCAATTAATATATATATATATATATATATATATATATATATATATATATATATATATATATATATATATATAAAATATGCATTTATTAATTTTAAAGACTTGTTGTAAAGTAAAAATGGCCGAGACGGGATTAATCTGACAGAAATGTTAGCTCCATCAATTTTTTATATCTCCATTTGAGCCTGTTTTCACATTCTGTCTCTACATCTTTGATTTTTATAATTTTCGCCTCTGTTTGGACGTATCAGTGCCACGCAATGACATTAAACCGATACAGTGTCTTGCGTGTGTATCGGTTAACACTTCAGGCAAACTGAATTGCCCAGGTAAGTCGAGATGTACTATAAATAGAAAGTAAACAATACACCTGCGAGTATTTGACGCCAAACGGAGCAATCTGCCAATCAGGTGAGTTTTTACAACGGTGATCGGTTGAACACTATAACAACGCATAGTTACGGCCGTTATTGATATCAACAGCGGTGAAAATATGGCGATATGATTATACACATGCCTGTCTGTTTGTCTGAGGACAATGGAACTTTTGTGGCCATAATTCGATTCAATGAACACGGTATGGTGGTATACCAATTCAGGACTTATCGCTCAGATGTTAACCAATCTTGCGAGTGCAATATACATGGGCCCAAAGGTGACTGAATTGTTCGTGTCTGTTCTTGCAGCACCGGAATTATAGTGCAAAAATCACGTTGCCTCAACATGAAGTTTGGCACAGAACGGAGACGTTTGGTGACAGGGGGGCTAGAACATTTAAATTATTAAATTGTAGCTATACAAGATGATATCGGGATTGTGTCGTAAACTGGAGGATATTGCAGTTATTCCAGGATTAAGTTAATTGTTCACCTCGTCAAAATAATTTGATATTTAACAAAAATTATCGACATTTAAATGGTATCACTGATCTGTCATCAAGTGACAAGACTTTTTGTTGAGGATACACAACTCAGTACTTGTAAGAGTTTCCAAAGTGGCTATACTACTTATATATTGGATATGTGAAATTCTTTGATAACCGGATGAAGTGAAAAATCAGACATGACATCGTCATTACCTCCCCCATTAAAACTCACAAACGGCAAAAGGGGCCCATCTGGACCCCTGATAGTCACGACAAGCGATGAGGACTCGTCATCAGATGGAGAGACCTTCCCCCAAGCTTCTCCAAGAGCAACCTTGGGGTCCAGGATAAGCCCCAGGTACGAGACAAATGTGACCCCTCATAGTTCGTTAAAGCTGGATCTAAACCATGGTCTCAGTAAGAGTGAGTCAAGAGGACGTCCTCTCTCTCCTACTTTACAGCAGAAACTGGCATATGATGCTTATGAACATGACCATGATTATGAAAACGTCGCTTCCCCTAGTGGAAGTAGTACGGCAAGTGGACCAATCTATGTGAGACCACCAGGTTTTCAGCATCATGCACAAGAAATAAAAAAGGACAAGGTTAAAAAGAAAAAGTCTCTTTTGGAATTTAGAGAGGGTCTCAAGAAAAGGGCTCCAACCCCACCGAAAATAAGAGCTAGAAGAGGTATGTTTATTTATCTATGCATCAATCTATACAACTGCATGTCTGTGTGCTTCTCTCTTTTTTCATTCTACAGAAGTACATACCTTCAAATTGTTCTGCCTGCTCTCTCTCTCTCTCTCTCTCTCTCTCTCTCTCTCTCTCTCTCTCTCTCTCTCTCTCTCTCTCTCTCTCTCTCTCTCTCTCTTCTACCCACCTGCCTAATTTCTTTCCTTTTCTATATTCGTATATGTTTCTGTCTTTCCTTTTCTATGTTCGTATATGTTTCTGTGTATGTATGTATGTATGTATGTATGTATGTATGTATGTATGTATGTATGTGTGTGTGTGTGTGCGTGCGTGCGTGCGTGCGTGCGTGCATGCATGCATGCATGCATGCATGCATGTATGTATGTATGTATGTATGTATGTATGTATGTATGTATGTATGTATGTATGTATGTATGTATGTATGTATGTATGTGACTGTCTGACTGTTAGCTTGAACATAACGTTTCGCCCGCCATAACCTTCCTATTATGATAGTTATTTTAGTTTGTTATATACTTGGAATCATATCGTAGATAAGTAGTCTATAACAGTAATAAGGTACAGTTGTCTTTGAATTGTGGACTGTCGAACATAAAATGAAGACTTTTCACTTATCTTCCTTTTCCTTTTCTCTGGCGATATCATCGTCGTCAAATTTACCTTCTTTTTTTATTCTTCGTCTTCTTTATATACTTAGACTTTTCACTTATCCTCCTCTTCCTTCTCCTTGGCATTATCGTCGTCTTCTAATTTACCGTTTTCTTCTTCGTCTTCTTGATATACTCAGTGAGTGTACAGACAATATTGACGGCTATGAAAAATTTATACTGACGGAAGGGAGAAAAGGGCCATAAGAAAAATGTAAATGTGAACTAAACTTTTCGAATGTTTGTCAGCATGAGGACGCTTGCAATGGCTCACATTTTGTTCTTTTTGTAAGTGTGAAGTCAGTATTTACTTGGGTGGGGTGGGTTGTTGGAAGTGTTATTGCTAGTAATGTTGCATAAAAGTTTGCCCCCTCACTCAGCGCAATTACAAAGTCTGCTATTAGAGGTATAATTTGTACTTTACCTTTATTTTTGCTTTAAAAAAGTGTACCCTACATTGCGCTGAGTACGCAAAAAATAATACGCAACCTCCATATACACCAGCCACCCTCCCCTTCCTCATTTTATAGATAGGATGATTCAAACAACTGTCACCAGTTTTTCCAATGAAGTGAGTAAAAGGGTCAAATTTAAACAACAAAGTGTCTGATACTCTTATGATCCATTATGTTGGGAATAAACGTAAATTACAATAGCTGAACCTTTAAACGTCTGCTACATTTACACTGAAAACCTCAATACACCAAGTTTAACGTACAACTCCATCAGATCCGGTTCTAGATCATAGCTTAGTATCCAAATTATAACATACCCCCTGACCTCTCATTCTCCCAGCTTTCTCAGAGCACCGCTATTTATACGACTAATACCCGTGTAACTATTTCAGTGACCTTA
The DNA here is from genome assembly GCA_029931535.1 of Margaritifera margaritifera. Classification (NCBI taxonomy): domain Eukaryota; kingdom Metazoa; phylum Mollusca; class Bivalvia; order Unionida; family Margaritiferidae; genus Margaritifera; species Margaritifera margaritifera. Next base: position 1,013,928 of record JAQPZY010001444.1, read on the forward strand.
AAATTATTGTACAAATTTTAATATCTGATGTACGCTTGAGAACATGTCAGAGATGCAACCAAAAGAGAGACAGACAGACAGAGTTAAGGTTTTGTAACCCAGTTGTTCATATACGTAATACCAGTCCTGTTCTTTCCCAATTAAATGTCACTCTCCCCGGAGAAAATCACCCCAGCATTATACATTGTCATACAAATCAAAATAACCTAAAAATATCGCTAATTACCGTAGAACTTCTTTCTGCAAATCGTTATTGCAGTCAACTATAAAAAATGTGAAAATTAACAACAACAAAAGTCTTTTGATTTACAGAAACTAATGTTTAAGAGAGAAGTACTAATAACGATAAACTAATTAGTTTTCAGGAACCGTTTAATTAACTTGCTATGAAACCAATGGCGTAAGATTTTATGAATAATTAGCGTGAAATGACAATAAAAGCCATTTTAATTGTGAATAGATTGTCTTGAAGTAGCCAGACGACAAGAGTAGTCGGATGATTATTTATTCTAATCATATGAACATACCGTATATACTCGCGTATAATCAGATACCAACTGCAAACTGCATAGACCCTGATCTACCAGCGCATGATGCGACGGCAGATCATGGTCTATGTTGTTTGCATTTGGATACGGGTAGTGCGTGAGTGTAGACGGTAGTTATATTCGTGTTTGATTTTTAAACAAACTCTGTTAAAGCTTTTACCATCGGTAAATCCGTCATAAAAGGAAATAGAATATCTATTATAGTCCGACTGAGAATACATTACATGGACGATCAATGTTAAAATTCTACATACCATATATACTCGCGTATAATCTTCGTCCAAATGCAAACAACATAGACTCTGATCTAACGTCGCATAATGCGCCGTCAGATCAGGGTCTATGTTGTTTGTTCTACTGATTAATCCTTACAAACTGCATAGACCCAGATCTGCCGGCGCATTATGCGACAGCAGATATGGGTCAATGCAGTTTGCAGTTGGTATTTGCTTATACGCGAGTATAGACGGTATATACATGAGTGAAATAAATTTTCCTTTTTAAAAACAGATACATGAGTTAGTACAGATTTATCAGCATGATATACGATGTAAATAAAATACAGGTAGAGGGTATACATTTTTTGAGGATGTTTGTCCAAAATATTAGCAATATTTTTATTGTGTGTACCAAATGCTATATTTACGCGATTTATAGAATAAAACTCACAAATACTTACAGTGTGATGAAAACAGCGACACCGTTGGTGTGAAAGAGAAAAAGAGTCAAAGCAAAGCAAAGAAATTATGAAACGGCATGCGGTCATAAGAATGAGTTACAGAGGAATTACTCCTTCGCTTTATAAAAGCCCTGCCTCGTCCAATGGTTCCCAAACTTGTTTTGATCGCGACTCTAAATACCATCTTTTGCGACCAAAAATGCAGTACCGGCATTTCGGTCGCGACCCGGGGTTTGGGAAACACTGGCCTAGTCGGTAGTATACCATATACAAATACGTCTTTCAAATCTTAAAACAAACTTACGTATATACCAGCAAACATACGGACGGATGAAAAAGAAAGAAATAAGATAATGCAATTTAATATAATAAATTATTTTCACACCTCTTGAGAATTATGATTTTAAAGTCACCCATCCCCTTGCCTGTAAGCACCAACCCCTATACTATCTCGACCGTGCACACGTCAGCAAAAAATTATGCTGCAAAGTCGGTGGTATAGACATTCGTGCGTAACAGACACACCCGCATGTTTACCCAATAATTAATTCTCATCGAAGTACACAGTCACTCTGGATTCCTACGACAAAGATTAAAGTATATAGAGGTTATTATAGAGAATTACGAATATACACAAAACAGAACGGAAAGTGCTATCCCTGGATTCTACAGGAGAATGCTTAATAACATTAACAGAATTGTTAAATACGAATAAATAATATTATCATACAGGTTAGAGAATATTAATTTGGTGATGAGTGTATGATCGAGATGTATATATGACAAAAGTTAATATGTTCAGGTGCTAAATTTGTTAATTCAACATGAAATCAGTAATATATTCACACTTTATTCAAAAGTGTGAATATGGTACTGATTTCCTATTGAATAGTGTGTTAATCTAGTATTTGTTCTGTGATTTGCAGCATCAGCTATTGAAAATATTATCTATCTGAGCTAGGTCTCTGGTTGCATTGAATGGCTTGCGATTCACCTGGTTCAAGAAAGGTCAGGATACAAGTATTGATTGGTAATTAGGTGTGGAATTTCTTCATTACTCAAGCACCGGTAATGACTTGTACGAGTATTGATTCTGTATATAACGTACTATCCTCCAAGCAATCAATGCGTATAAAGGAACAGTTCGAGCATGATGCATTCCTTTAATCCAGTCATGTATGATTCAAATAGAATTTTCACCTTTTTCTAACTTTCATAAATGTGATAAACTATTCAAGGTCATTGGTACCGTTGCTGCAAATCTCAAATGGTCAGGTATGAATGTCATCATTTTCAAGAATCTTGTAAGCTGAATAAATTTTTGGTATTTGACTCTCGCGTGACTCTGATAGAAATACACCAAGAATACACCAAGAGAGGATTTCGCTGGTACCCGTCCTAAATTGGCAAGCCAGTATCATAAACCGGTAACTAGTAAATATGTGTTTCCCAATTGGTTAGTCATGGACATCATTCGCTCAACAGTAACGTCATTTCCATAAGAGATGGTTTGGAAACTTCCCCCTTAACTGTAGCGATTGGTTGGTAGCTTCACATAGACGAAAGTGAGGGTCTGGTATAGGTATATCCAAGTGATCCTTACGTTCAACACGAGGCATACCCACTCTGTACCATCGCCGCTAGGAAAGTGCCTCTGCTATCTGGCGATTTACTATATAATTTTGGATATTATTACTTCTCCGACCAGCTGGGCGGACACACGTGTATGTTATGAGTATAACAAAATAGTTCTGAATACTTTCCCCTTTACTGTGTTTCTGTTGTGATGACTTGCTTAGGTCAATCTAATATATGCTTTGATTGTAATTTTTACTAAGTACAATTCTATATAAAAGTGTGTTAACCTGTTTTTGCTAAACATAAAATTGCCCATGCTCATTGGAGCCCTTCCGTTGACAAATCTTCAGTTTCGGAGGTGCGTAGTTTTTCCACGTTGACAACTTCCGGTGTGAAATCTTCTACTGCGGAAGTAAGTAAATCTTGCATGTGGTCCGCAATCCCTTAATGCCCGAATGGAAGTGATCGGTTTTGGAAAACACCGGAACTTAAAAAGTTTGGATGCTTACTTTGAATCTAGCAAGTTCCTGATTGGTTTAGAGGCTAGTCAGCGTTCATAATGAAAAAAAAAAAAATTAAAAAAGACATAGAACGCGTAAATGTACAATTTTCTTATTATTGTTTATATTTTAGACCGACCACAGAATATGTACACTAGACATAATATAGTTTTTCACTTCTGCGCGAAAATCTTGCAAATCGGCAGACTGTGACACTCACTTAGTAACAAAGCGGCACGCATAGTCCGTTTTTTCGCCATTACAGTCTGCCAACTCTGAAGTGCATAACCGACGTGGTTAGATATATCGCGATAGGTTCGATAGACATAACGATCAAGATAGTGCATTTTTCAAACAGAAAAAAAGAAGAAAGAAAAAAAAGGAGTCACACCTATCAGTAATAATCAACCATGAACTTTACCAGACTTTCGATTGGCATAGATCTCTCAAAGTCACACGAAAGTCTGGTTGATGTTAGTTGGTTTTTAAAGGTACTTACAACATATTTTGGCTATATCTTGCCAATGAAATGGGGGTAAGTGCCTTTTTAAGGTCACACCGAGGCAGCCGATCCGGGCTGGCCTGGATGGATATAGAATATGGGAACCTTTGATTATCCGTCTAGCGCTCAATCAAATGAGCACCTACCCCTCTAGAAAGACTGGTTGAAACAGGCTAATAGTTACGAGGTTCTATAAAGCTCCAATCAGAATAACCCACATTGAATTACGTTGAAACCATTCTATTTTGTTCACCATATTAAGTTATATCTATGATATGAAAAATGTATTTCATCCATGTGTGTGTGTGTGTGTGTGTGTGTGTGTTTGCTTCTTTGTTCACCTCTCATAGCGTCATATTGATCCTTCTTCATGTTGAATTTATACAAAATGTCTCTTTTTTCCTTGAGAATTAATAATGAATAATTTGGACCAAATAATAAAACGTTGAAGGATATACTATTTTTGTATTTAATTATCATCTATACAATGTATACATGCAAATATCTTATAAATAACTATGTTGTCACATTTCAATGGCTAATTATTCAAAATCTGATTTAAATAAATAAACTTCAACAAATTATATCTCTGTTTTCAAAATCTTTCTTAAAATAATTGGAATAAAAGGATTGCAACAAAGAACATATTTTTTAAACTCCCGTAAAAATCAACTTCCTGGGTGACAATTGAAAGATATTACCCGTGTATCTTCGAGGACATTTTTAACTCCGCAATAAAGAAGTATCATTTGGCATGAAGCCATAATGACAATATTCTATAAGTGCAATTCAATCCACAAGCCTGTCTACAATGTCACGAGTGTACGCCACAAAGTTTTACTCCATAGAGCAAGTTTCAAGTTTTAGAAAGGACCAGAAGGAACTACATATTTTTCACTTTTTCTGTAAACAATGAATACTTAATTTAATGGAAAGTTAATGTTCATGCTACAATTACTAACAACATTATCTAAGACTAATATGTCCTATATATGATTTCAGTAGTACCATATATACTCACGTATAACTTAGTCCAAATGCAAACAACATAGACTCTGATCTGCCCTCGCATAATGCGCCGGCAGATCAGGGTCTACGTTGTTTGTTCTACTGATTAGTCCTTACAAACTGTATAGACCCAGATCTTCCGGCGCATTATGCGGTGGCAGATCTGGGTCTATGCAGTTTGTATCGAGTTATACGCAGGTATATACGGATATACGGTACTTTGTGAAATGATTACCTGCATCATTTTCTTGTTGACATACTGCTTTTCTAAAGGGGTAATTTTGACAAAAATGACGTAAGTCATTTTCATACCAACCTCTTGGTGATGAGAACGATCATATACCTTTCTAAAAAAATCGAAAAAGTGTCATGGAATGTACCCCAAAAAAATTACACTCAGCGTCACTTTGTCGCTTGTCAGTAATACATATGCTTTGAGAGAAATCACTTGTGTGACGTTGTTTTAGGTACCTTTTCCAACGAGTCGTCGCCAAGTTGGAAATGGTCCATTACTACAAGCCCTCTGTAGTCAAATATATCTACTTCATACGCTCAGTTTTCACGATGTCGACCATTACTCAACGTGAGCAGCGTGACAGAGAAAAAAGACATTATATAAAAGAGAAGTTAGTTTGGGGAGAATATAGTTAGATCAGACCATAAAAAGACAAATGAATCACAATTACTGTGAATCTTCCTGTTAGGATAATCGAGCCTTCACAGCAGCCCTTGTGATGGACTCTCAGTCCACCGATTAGAACAATCGAGCCTTCACAGCAGATCCTGTGATAGACTCTCAGTCATGGATAAGGAATGGTGGAAGATGACATGTGCAGCATGGAAGTAGTTCCAATGAACACCATTCTTATACTGACCATTGATAGTTTTAGTATACTTAATCTGTACAACTTATATATTCAATATTTAATCCTGCTTTTGAAAAACAAATCGGTAAATGGTGTCGATAAGCGGCAAGAATTAGTTCGATTTTCTAAGTCAAGCAAGATTTTGTAAAAGTGTGTATCGCCGTGAACGTTAGTTGATTGGGTTGGTGGCAAATTTCATGCTAAGTTCGTGTAATCATGTGGTATTCAATCAATGGGAGAAACATGGAGTGCTGATTTTGTCATTTGTTTTTCTGACAAATCTGTCAGATACAAGCGGAGTAATACTCGTGGTCGCCATTTTTCTAAAGGTGTCCATTCTCACAGTACACTACTGAGTTAGAGTTGTATTGGTGCTTTCAAGTCAGTTAATCTTTATTTAAAGTCGTTGCATAGGCTTGTAACATATTAAACACAAGCTCTATCAGTATTTACTACCCACTATTTAAAACAAATTAATAACTGAATTAACTTAAGGATTAGACATATAACATGACAAATTACAAACCGACAGTATATGTAATTAACAGAGTATTACATGCATTAACACATAATTTTTGTACGTGACTTAACAGAGTATATACATAGATTACAAACATACAAGAATTAATAAAGTAGTGCATACAGTAACACATGAACACATAATTGGACAAGACTAAACAAAGTTCGTATACGCATACATAGATACACTTTGGGGAGGGGGACATGCGTCAATCCTACATACATTACAGATTTAACCTGTATCAGTGTTTAAAATAATCCGATAGCCCGACTCCCGGGACCCCTCTAATTTCAAATCGGGCCCCTCCTATATTTTAAGCGAAAAGCCCGCCGGGCTTGTCGAACAAAAAAATCTAAATTTGCCTGAGAAAACTTCAATCTCGCTAACTAAATGCAGACTTTTATTTTAATGTTGTTAAAAAAAACCCAGTACATTATAAATATTTATCCCTATGTGGGCCCCTTAGCCATTTGAAGTACAACGCGAGGCATGTGACCTATGAATCGGGAACAGATTGCCCGGAGTTATATGTACCTATAACTAGTGCTCAGTTGACTTCAATGAATAAATTAAGTTGCCCATTTCTCAAGCTTCTCGTTCCATTCTAAATCGTAATTCTAATCGGTCTTCGTAAGTATTTACCTGAGCCAGTTAGTATCTAGCTGAGGATTATTTAATCTCTTTATACCTTCAAAATTTCAAATCAAGCCTTGTTCCGTCTGCGCAAACTTTTGTAATTTGGAAAAATAAAGTTGTTAACAGCGAGAGCAATTTTAAAGAAATGCTATTTATAGTACAAGCACAGCCCAATACACGTCATAAGGTGCATGTATGCGACGCGGATCCTCGCGCAGGTAAACCTAAAAGTCGGTACATTTATACTGTATAAAACGTGCACAATATCATCGGCTATAATCAGTAATATTAAAATAAAGGCTATGAAACTACAGTGAAAAAAAATTCTGAATCATAAAAGTGTGATATAAGTAGAATACAGACTTTATTATTTCTTTGGTAATTATATACCACACATTTCCAAAATAATGCAGTCTGAATAAAAATGGCATTATAATATTTTTGTAAAAATCATAATTAAGTACATTTAAAATAGTAAATAATTAGACACTATTATTATTATAGAGGACGAAAAAAAAAACATATACACATCCATGCAGAATAAGTAATAATTAAAATAATAATTAATTCTAATGTCTGCATTACATGCTCTTTTTAAATGTTAGTCAAATCGCTGGCATGCTAAATGCCATGTACATATGAATTAAATATGACGGTACAGTGAAGACCGATTTGGTTGATTTAAAGGCTGCAGGTGATAGGGGTGTGTAAAGAACAGCAATTGCAACGTGCAACGTCGTGTGAAAAATAATGGTAAAAAATAGGGCCCTTTTGGGCACATGGTATTGGAGTCAGGGCTTGTGGATTTTGAGTCAGGGCTTGTGAATTTTGTCAAGGCGCCAGCCCTGGGCCTGTGTCTGAAAAAAAAATTTCTATGAACACTGTGTATGCTAATTATTTATTCGTATTTAAAATTCTGCTAATGTTATCAAGCATTCTCCTGTAAGATCCAGGGATAGCACTTTCCGCTCTGTTTGGTGTATATTTGTAATTCTCTCTCTCTCTCTCTCTCTCTCTCTCTCTCTCTCTCTCTCTCTCTCTATATATATATATATATATATATATATATATATATATATATATATATATATATATATATTATCATAATAAGTTTCACATAATATTAAATGCATTTACATGACACATGCATCGACATACATATTGCAGAATATAAGCATCACACGTAGCTGCAGGGAACTCAAAGTTCTAAATAATTAAAAGCAACACATGCATAAGAACTAAACAATTGTCAGCAAATTTTTAAAGCACACATAAAAGCTTGCTAAGCATAAGTTATGACCTCGGTAAAACTTTTTGAACATTGCACGTTTGCATTTAATGCAATTCCAACTTTTGATAAAGTTCTTAAAATCATTAAACGAAGCAGCTGTTCTTGCATTACCTGGAAGCGAGTTCCATAAAATGCTGGAGCTGAAGTAAAACTGTTTTCACAACACCTGACTGTTTTTACAATACCTGACTGTTTTTACAACACCTGACTGTTTTTACAATATCTGACTGTTTTTACAATACCTGACTATTTTTACAATACCTGACTATTTTTACAATACCTGACTGTTTTTACAATACCTGACTGTTTTTACAACACCTGCCTGTTTTTACAGTATCTGACTGTTTTTACAATACCTGACTGTTTTTACAATGTCTGACTGTTTTTACAATACCAGACTGTTTTTACAATATCTGACTGTTTTTACAATACCAGACTGTTTTTACAATATCTGACTGTTTTTACAACACCTGACTGTTTTTGATCTTTGTATTTCAACCATATTTACATACGTGAAGGATTATTTATAATCCTATATTTTGTAAAAGATTTGCAAGTATGGAGGACTAATTCCATATTGAATCCTATAGGTCTCAACAGCCGTATGACTTAGCCTGTAATGTACATGTGTTATAGGTCTCAACAGCCATATGACTTAGCCTGTAATGTACATGTGTTTGCTTTTTTGTTAACAGTTACTCTTATGTACTATTGCCGTCTCTATTTACAAATTTGAGTGCTCCGAAATGGCGCTTTTCGAGTTTGCTAGTGTTGATTGGGCCCCAAAAAAAGTCACATCACGAGACAAAAATTTAAATTTGACATGTCAGATGATGTCTAAACTGTTCCAGTATATTTATTTGTTTTGACGTTTTCATGCAGATTACTAAAAGATGTTCATTAAAATTAAATAGGTAGTCAATTTCGACCCCTAGATGTTTTGCAGATTTTTTACATATAATCACTGTATTCCGAAAAACAAAGTTGGTTTTTGATCAAACGTTTTCTGTCCTATTGCTAAGCTCTGGAATTTATCTGGATTATCTTTCATCTGATTATCCTAAAACCATTTTATTAATTGCATGTAATCGCGTACAAGGGTTGACCTAAGAATTTAAAGATTGTTTTGTAAGTAAGTTATGGTATATTAGTCCGCATAATTACAGAGTAATTTTCTGGGTAAAATAGTACATGCGATTAAGTAATATGTTAAATATGGTCGTGCATTGTTTCGAGCCCTGTAGTACACACTTAGTGATATTTAAGTAGTCACTTTGGTAAATACCTAACTGAACACACTGTTGTCGATTACTTCAAATAATTAGTAAGTAAATCAACAGCCCCATTATCCAAAACCAGACTATCAACTTCAGCTTAATAAGGTTGTGAGGCAGTGAGTAAGAAATCTTGGATATGTCAATTTAAACTGCACCTATGACCCCTATCTAATGCCCTCCGCCATTCCTCATTTCTCGCCATTCCTTTGTACCTTTGTAAAAAAAATGGATGAATTGTTGGATAGAAATGAGATGATTTTGTTTCACTAGCACATCTTTAAAAAAAAGTACAGCTATATGGATTGACTCTTTAATTTTGTGACATAGTTTCTTTGAATTCTGTATTTTTATTTATTCCTGTTCTTATTTGCTTTGCATCTGTTAAATTTTCTGAATAACGTTCTTTATAATTTATTGGTCAATCAATATTCGAATAAAGAAGTAAATAATGTGTACATATTTGTTCCTGATCCGTCTCTAATTAATATTATAACATCTTTAATTTGAGCAAAGCAGCAGTTCACTCAGTAAAAGGTCATGAAAGAGATTCAATCCTTGCTGGCAGCCAAAACTCATTCGGTAACACGTCTGCACGTAAGACCACATACTGAGAGTGTATATCCCGTCGCAGGCTTCTTTTTTTCTTTTTCTTGTGATACCTGTAAAGTATTATTATATACGTTGTAAAATGATGTGCCTCATGTAGTAATGTCCTTATAAGTAAGGGATAACAAGTCCTGATTCATGATGTATGTAATTCGGTTTATATTCATTTTCTATAGTAATCCAAGGGTCACTGTTTCGATACCAATCCAGGTCGGCTGCCTCGGTGTGTTTGTCCTTGGGAAAGACGCTTCTCCTATTTCCTCGATATGATATAGCCAATAATTTGTTAAAAGTGCTGTTAAAGCCAACCCCCCCCCCCCCCCCAAAAAAAAAAAAAAAAATTGTAATAGAAATACCCGTCAGTATTTTGAATTCCAAGTCGTGTATTACTGTGATGTAAACCTAGCAACAAACGACATCTGTACTGATATCTGAGGAGGAAACGCGAAGCATAAACTACGTATATCACTGGTACATTAAACTGTTAGGGTTATGAATGGATCACATACAGCCAAAAGGTACATCACTGGCACATTAATCTGTTAGTTTCATGAATGTATCACATACAGTCAAAAGGTACATCACTGGCACATTAATCTGTTAGGGTTATGAATGTATCACATACAGCCAAAAGGTACATCATTTGTACATTAATCTGTTAGGGTTATGAATGTATCACATACGGCCAAAAGGTACATCACTGGTACATTAATCTGTTAGGGTTATGAATGGATCACATACAGCCAGAAGGTACAACACTGGCACATTAATCTGTTAGGGTTATGAATGGATCACATACAGCCAAAAGGTACATCACTGGTACATTAATCTGTTAGGGTTATGAATGTATCACATACAGACAAAAGGTACATCACTGGTACATTAAACTGTTAGGGTTATGAATGGATCACATACAGCCAAAAGGTACATCACTGGCACATTAATCTGTTAGTTTCATGAATGGATCACATACAGCCATAAGGTACATCACTGGCACATTAATCTGTTAGTTTCATGAATGTATCACATACAGTCAAAAGGTACATCACTGGCACATTAATCTGTTAGTTTCATGAAGGGATGATATGAAACTAAATATTCCATCACTCTTATTAAAAAAGAAGAATTATTAATATCTTGGCTACGAAATGTATATTAGGGTCATAAAAAAAATGTACATCATTTTCATTTTAACGTGATGGTGACTAGTTTGACAAAGAGGACTATGAGTCACCAACAATATTCATAATTTCATTATTGACTTAGTCCCCAAAACAGAATTCGATATTCGTTTATTTGAAGAGGTAAGTTACAATAATTCGCTATTTATCTGTATAAATTCTCTAACTTCATTGACAAATATAATGTTCGAACAAAGTTGATTTTTATTTTTGAGGGAAAACAATGTCACGTAGAATTGCTTTTAAATTTGTCCCTTATTTCTGAAGTTTTGTTTCAAATAGTTTTGACATTACTTAGGTTGATAATTTTAACATAAGACTTTGGATAAGTTCTGAGTAAACCAAATGTTTCCACCCACCGGAAATGGATCTTTAACCCGTATGATAAAATTACGGATACATTCGTTGTCACCCAGAGACTCGACTCTTCAAAGCATTAAGGCTTGGACACATGTAATGTTCGTAAGCCGTGGCACATTAGCGGCTTTGTGGCGCAGTTGAAAAAGATCCAGGTTCTTTTGACATCAACTATTCTGTCACGCATGCCCTTTTTTATCAATGTGATCGATTTCAGTATCTCCGTTGTTTGAAATGTCTTATATCAATTAATATTAGGTATTTGCATGTTACAGATAAATTAATAATTATTTTTGGGGGGAATATAGGTCGTTGACGATAAGTAGTTTTTCTTATATCTTGAGTCTATACATAAGTCACGTGACTTGTTCCAGTCTTCACTTCTAAAGAAGTATTCCAAACTGAATAACTTGCCAAATAACAAATCTGTATACGATCTTTGAAACATATATTGTATTTAATCTAATCAAAATCTTAAAATTAGCTTTATTTTTGTAAATAAGTCCTGAGTTCTATCGAGTAGAGTAAAGACAATATTCTAGAAACTTTCAGCGTCTGAAAAAAAATCTCCAACATTTTATGTATTTCCATCATCTTGATTCTTTTATTTCTTTGTTTGGTTTTTTCGTTTTTTTTTTTTTGGGGGGGGGGGGGGGGGTGGGGGGTAGAAGATCGAGAATCAAGATGGAATATGGGATACGTATATACATATTGGCATATTGGTATGATTCAAAGGGTCAACTTTTTTATTGTAGAAATTCAAGGAACAGTCAACTACAAGTTATCTTGCATTAATGTGAGACTTGTTTTACGGTGTACTGTTTATAGGTTTTCAATCAAAATAAGATACTTCAGAGCAAGTACATTCATCGAACGGTCAGGGTAATCATCCTGTCCGTAACACTAGAGCCATAGGTGCATAGAATCGTATTCTTACAAAACCTTCTCCTCCTCTCTCTTCTTCTTCTTCTTCTTCTTCTTCTTCTTTACGGAATGGCAGTGGTCAGAGATTAACGTGTCGGACGCACAATCACTGAGTCGCAGATTCGATTCCACACCAGCCCAGCTTCGGTCGGCTGTAGTGATGTGCTGATGTGCCGTTAAAAACCAATCACTCAGTCTTCTTCTTTACTGCTCCATATTGCAGAAGCTCAGATTAGTTGATAGAAATATTTGAAAGCACATCTTTCATGGCGATAAAGCGTTATGTCAGAGTATTTCATACACATCTATAACCTCACGATTTTTTTTTTCGCCATTGATATTAAAATGTTTTAGTACTCATGTAACATAATTAATATTGTAGACTAATTAGTCTTTCCGGCAATAATTAGTCTTTCCGGCAATAATGGTTCATCTGACATAGCCGCGCAGCAAGCTATATCATTACTAAGAAGTATTCCGCGGTTTCGTCATAAATTGGAGACCGGAATATGTGTAAATATGAACCGATATTATCTTCGTGACATCCATAAGGCAAAAACCATAAACACAAAATCCTTTGATTTACTTAGATGTTACCATCAACTATTTATTATCCAAACCCTTTTATTTTCTTCAAAGGAACTTTTATGATCGAAATATCTATTTTCAGGACATGTTTTGTGTTGTCAATGGGCAATGCTATGTAATTATTTGACATTAAACGTATTGAACGGCTCGATTGAATTACACGAAATTTATATATATATATATATATATATATATATATATATATATATATATATATATATATATATATATATATATATATATAGACAGACAGAGACAGACAAAACAGAGAGAGAGAGAGAGAGAGATTGTAGGTGACTTTCTTGGTCATCTTTTGTCCTCGACCCCGTACTGTCTCAGTTTTGAATATCTATTTTGAACTCTGTTGTCTCTCTTTTCGATTTAATTGGTATTCAGTACTATTATGCGTACAAATGGTTATCGTGACCTGCTTGTGTCAAATGATCTGTTATTAAGCCATCTTTTATGTAAAGACTTTTCTCTGAGACCCTCGTATGCGTTATATACTAAAATACTAATGTTCATCTTCTGCAAGTCTTAAACCATTCTTTTCACAATAAGGGCAGATTCTATCAGGTAGATCCAAAACATGATGTCGACCTGTTTCTATCGCTAAATTATGACTGGAACATCGAAATCTAAGAATTGCATTTCCAAATTATAATGGATAAAAACTGTTCATGATTTAGCAACGATTTAAAACATCTGTAACTTCCTCCCGTTGAACCCATAAATTCACTTTGTCGCGAGATTGTCGCTATTTAACAGCTAGTTGTTATTGTTTTGTTTATCGTACCCCGCTTTTTGTGAAAAAGCGGGGCATATGATTTTCGCTTTTCCGTCCGCCGGTTCGTTCGTCCATCCGTCTATGAAACTTTTTTTTATCAACTTTGTAGCTTTCATGCCTTCATAAATAAATTGATTAAGCTTAATACACTCATGTTGTGTACCACATTTACAGAGTGAGCTTCAGGGTGAAGGTCAAAGATTAGCATTTTTTTTTTTAATTTTTTTTTTCCAATATAACTCTATAGGTATGGCTGTCACAGATGGTTGGATGAAATATGGTACAATTATCTGTGTTTATTTTAAATAGAAGGTGTGTTGGGTATTACATTCAGTGTCGTACACGTATCTTCAAAGTGAAGGTCACAGAACAAATACTGATTTTTTCCCCTCTGGCTCTAATATTGTGAAGCCCTTTCATATGCAGTCATAAAACTTGGTGGTCGTATGTATCACTACTAGGAAACGAGAGCTATCTGGGGTTATATTTTCAAGGTAAGGGTCAAAGGACTCCAAAGCACGTAGCGACTAACAACATTGCTGAATCTGATTGTATTTGTAAGTCTTGCTTCAAAGTTTGAAACAGAAATCTGACATATAAAAAAAGAAAGTTGTTAAGACAAGCAAGGTTTTAGTCACTATGTCCTTACTCCATTAATTTGTCTTTTCACGTCATCCCTGTTGATATTATTCTCAAGAAAATGTAGTGTATGTAGTCTTGCAAGGAATGAATATGATTTTTTTTAAAACACGGAATATCTGGGAATATTTACACCGGTTTTTGCTTCTATTTACGCAGGTAAGTACTAAAAATGCCAACTAGCAACAATCTATCAATATAATTCACATTCTTAGCATGGGACCAAATATTTATCACATAACAGAATTGCCGTTGTATATGTGATTTATCACACTTTTTTTAGCAGGCGTGACGTAAGTCCTAACTAAACAAAGTTTTGTAGTTTATACTTCCCTGGTGATAATCATTATTTGTTTTGGATATGTTGATCCCGGATTGGCCTCCATGCATCTGTCAAAACTTTGCCGCCAAAGCCCGAGTCCTACTGCCAACAGTTCTGAGCTTTATCACCAAGAAATTGCGCATGCGTCGGCATATCTCTATCACGACAACTTAAATATTTCCAAGAAATTACTGTCACAGTTGCTGACTTCGTCTGTAAGTTAAATACACGCACGTTCATCGCAATCTCGGAACATGTGCGCCTGTGTTATTTTTCCGGTAATTTGTGCGCCTACCGGTAGTCTGATTCGTCTTGTTTCCATTACATTTTGTGCACACTTTTGTGGGTTTCTTTCCGCAACAGACTGTCCCTAACACAGGAAAAAGTCGTACAGATCTACTGGAAATTAGATACTCCAGTAGCACAGGTTCCTGTGATTCACATTGTTCGCAGTTGTGTTGCGAAGTATTATCGGGAAATCTGGCATAAATGTGATGCAGCAGCAAACATATTTGTCAACGTTGTCATCCGCACCCACCCCTTTTTTGAAGACGAATACGAAAAGGTTGGATTTGGAAATATTTTCCCCTGATGCACTATATGTTCCTTTCACGTAGGACAGCTCAAACTGGAGAGCGCGCCCGCTTCAGATTCACAAAACTTCAATGAAAAAGATAATAGAAGCACTAACAGTGCAATGTCTCAAAACTAAATTCTCATTTTATCTTTAATATACAACCTAGAATTCGAATTAGAAGTTAATTTGGTACGGTTTCGCAATTGTATAAATTATTAAGATGATATGTATGTATGTATGTATGTATGTATGTATGTATGTATGTATGTATGTATGTATGTATGTATGTGGTTAAATAACACTTCAGCACAATTCTGGTTAAATAGTGCCTGCTAAAATTGAATGGCTATATAGTGCATAAGTTAAGTTCTAAAAATGTAAAGAAAAAAGTGACTAAAAATGTAAAGAAAAAAGTGACTAAAAATGTAAAGAAAAAAGTGACTAAAAATGTATAAAAAAGTGACTAAAAATGTAAAGAAAAAAGTGACTAAAAATGTATAGAAAAAATTGACTAAAAATGTAGAGAGACAAACCCTTCCAAATACACGTAAACATATACTCCTTAAAGATAAAGATGTTAAACTTCTTTAAAAGGTATAATCGATAAGGTAAAGAAAGGTATAAACGATAAGGTAAAGAAAGGTATAACCGATAAGGTAAAGAAAGGTAAAATCCTTTAAAAGGCATAAACGATAAGGTAAAGAAAGGTGTAAACGATAAGGTAAAGAAAGGTATAAACGATAAGATAAAGAAAGGTATAAACGATAAGGTAAAGAAAGGTATAAACGATAAGGTAAAGAAAGGTAAAATCCTTTAAAAGGCATAAACGGTAAGGTAAAGAAAGGTATAAACGATAAGGTACAGAAAGTGTAAACGATAAGGTAAAGAAAGGTATAAACGATAAGGTAAAGAAAGGTATAAACGATAAGGTAAAGAAAGGTATAAACGATAAGGTAAAGAAAGGTATAAACGATAAGGTAAAGAAACGTATAAACGATAAGGTAAAGAAAGGTAAATCCTTTAAAAGGTATAAACGATAAGGTAAAGAAAGGTATAAACGATAAGGTAAAGAAAGGCATAAACGATAAGGTAAAGAAAGGTAAAATCCTTTAAAAGGTATAAACGATTAGGTAAAGAAAGGTATAATCCTTTAAAAGGTATAAATTATAAGGTAAAGAAAGGTATTAACGATAAGGTAAAGAAAGGTAAAATCCTTTAAAAGGTATAAACGATAAGGTAAAGAAAGGTAAAATCCTTTAAAAGGTATAAACGATAAGGTAAAGAAAGGTAAAATCCTTTAAAAGGTATAAACGATAAGGTAAGGAAAGGTATAAACGATAAGGTAAAGAAAGGTATAAACGATAAGGTAAAGAAAGGTAAAATCCTTTAAATGGTATAAACGATGAGGTAAAGAAAGGTAAAATCCTTTAAAAGGTATAAACGATAAAGCAAAGAAAGGTAAAATCCTTAAAAAATTCAAATCAAAGACATTATCGAATTAAAATAGACACATTCAACTTCAGATTTCTTTTTAAACCGACAGATATTAAAAATTCACTGATTAAGGAAATGGAGTAAGATTCTGGTATTGGATAGTCGCATTAATGAAAACTGGTTGGGGTAGCGCGAGGAAAAAAAAGGAACTTGAAGTAATGTTTACAATTCTTCTTCTTCGTTCACTTATTCCCTCAAGCTTTTATTTCTAACTCTGGCAGTAACTTTCATACACGTTAATTTCTATTTTCATGTGGCACGGCTTGATTTTACGATAGACAAAGACAAACAATCTTCACATGTAAAGACAACAGAGTTGTAAACTCGTATCACTTAGACCTATTTTTCATTTGTTTATGGTCACAGTATTCCAGTCGAATTTTGTCACTTGTATGAGTAATCTTGAGAACAAGGTGATAGCGAAACTTCCAGAAATTGGATATTTCATGGTGGCGCCTTTTTACCCCTATCATAATGATCTAGGGTATTCAAGACTTCACTTATTAACCCATATGGTTTCCTCATTCTAAAGCTTTAATATAACCCTTGCATTTTAAGAATTACAAAATAATGTTATCTACCCACTCAGATTTTTTTTATATCATATGCCTTCAGTACAACACAAGCTTTGTTCTTTTAAATAATTTTGGAATTAAGATCAAGAATTAGGGGGAAAATAAAAAAAAAAACAAAAAAAAAAAAACACCAAACACTATACGATAGGTTGTATCGAATCTTACAGGGCCCCGCGTGGCCGAGTGGTCTGAGGCTCTCGCCTTTACAGATTACTGACATCTCACCTCTGTCTGCGTGGGTTCGAGTGAGTCTCGGCTTGGATAACGTGGGCATGTGCGAATGCTTGCCAGTAGCTTCCCGTGGGTCGGTGATTCTTCCCGGGGTTTTCCCGGGTTCTTCCTCCACCAAATATACTGCAAATATACTGGCCGCCATTTTTCCTCCGCCAAATATACTGGCTGTCATGCATAGCTATCAAGTGCTGAAAATGGCGTTAAACCCACAAGCCAAAACTTCTAATCTTGCACAGATCTCTTGTTGGGTGAAAGACCGTAAAGATTCCATCTAGATCGAGTTTGTGCTGTCTTTCAAAAATAGTCACAGCTAGTCATTCTTCAGTTAGATCTCTACATTAGAACACTTTTGTTTACGATTTTTAACTGACATTTTAGTCAAATTGTTTTAAAGTACAAAGGAATAACCAAGAAACAATGGATTGCATCAAGTTACATTTACAACAAAATTCAACTTGATTTACACTCAGGTCAATGTAATATTTACATATGAGGCATAAAAAAAATAAACAATTGCAATCACATGCCTGTGGAGAAGGTACATCAATTACACTAATTTATATAATCATGTATGTAAACTGTACTAGAGAAATGATATTAGCCTTTCGTGTACAGAAGACTACAACTTATCAACTTATATATATATTTCTTACAACGTTTTCACTTGTACATTGAAAGACGTCACGTAACTTTAGGACATTAGGGCGTTTTGTAATACAGTTATGGTATAAGTAGTTTTCCACATGTACAAAAGTAAGAACATTCAAATAAAGAATGAAATTTATCTCCGATATTGTTTGCATTTTACACGTTGCACAAATTTTCTACCAAATCTAACTTTTGCTGTCTTCCATCTTCCAAAGGCAACCTACGTCTTGAGGTCCAACATTTAAAGAAAAGTTTTCGTTTTTTACATGGCAAAATTTGTAAATAATTGAGAAAAAAATTAGATCAGGTTTCAAAATACGATAATTCTTCCTTTAGAAGAACTGTCAATATCAGGTAACCTCGTTTGCTAATATTCATCTGCCGATCTGTATATAATTTCACTCGTGCATTTATCCTCATTGTCAAAACCTTGATTATTCCATATAAAACTGAAACCACAATCATTCCAAATGCAAATATTTTCAATACACGCCTTTTTTCTACGTATGCAGTCGACATGAAACATTAGTGTGTGTGTTTTTTTTTTGTTTTTTTTTTTTTTTTTTATTATTATTATTATTTTTATATTAATTTTCACTAAACTGTTATCATTTTATGATACATAGATATAGATAATGGTATTCTTCTAAGTTCTCAATAGAAGATATAGATTGAAATAAATATGATAAGTATAAAACATATCGTAATCAGAGTGAACTCTTTCAATAGGTGTAGGATTTTCAAATGCTGACAATTGGTGTCCGCATGTTAATATGTGTACAATGGTTTGGAGTAAAAGCTTGAGTTGATATTCTGGGGACTCATTCAAATTACTAAGTCCTTTATTTGTATTTTTTATTATGGAACATGGTTTTCTTGACCTGAGAAGAAAGACTTTGAATGTTCTTCATAAATCTTTATTTTTTATTTTTTTATATAAAAATGCTAAAATAACTCCGAGAAACATATACTCGTTTATAGATTCTGAAAGTATTTTTTTATGTGAAACAAAGCATGTTTTTCTGTAAATTTCAAGTACCATAATTTTAGTTTTTCTAAGGAGTATTGGCGCATGACGTCTTTGCAGTATCGAGGGATACATTCGCAATTTGCAGAAGTTAGGTAGACCATGGTGGTTCTGGTCTCTGTGTTCTGGCGCATTTAGATAAGAGAAAGAGGCGAGACTGCATATATCAAGATTTTGGTTCGATACCCACCAAGGCCAGCCCGAGTCATCTGCTTCAGTGTGTCCCATTTATTCAGCATAATATAGCCAATAATGCGCTAAAAGTGCCGTTAAAACCAACAAATAATCTACGCTTGTAGTAGAAACTTTGAGACAATGCGGTTTAGCTCCCACCCCCTTGCGTAGGGTTCATTCACGAGTTGGTTAGTGCATTTTGGTGTGTGTGCTACCACACAGCGACTTCCACTCTTTTTAATACAGGACTAAAGGTAGTCTGTAGATGCAAAAGTAAATGTCTTACATGACCAATTAAATTCATAATGAATACGGGGGAAGTGGGTAAAGATCTGTCACTCTTTCCCTGCATCTTTTGTATCAATGATTTTACTCATACAATTATTTGGAAATTAAACATGTTAAGTTTGACATAATGACAAATTATATGACTGTAGATTGTGGTCGGTCCTCAAGTACAAGTTATGTATATATTTTCATTAACACTGTATAAATATTGACCCTCATAACAATGGAACTGGAAGACTATTTGCTCACCCTGTTAATCGATCCTGAAGATCAAAGAATATGTTTTCAATCGATTTTCAAGAAGTAGGTCACGTAAAGTTTTGTGTTGATAAGAGATATGACAGTGGATAACCATCTTATGCTTTTTTTCATGCTTTGCTGTTTTCTCTGCAGGTCTAGGGTACATACATGCTTGTTGTTATGTTTTGCTGTTTTCTCGTGCAGGTCTAGGGTACATACATGCTTGTTGTTATGTTTTGCTGTTTTCTCGTGCAGGTCTAGGGTACATACATGCTTGTTGTTATGTTTTGCTGTTTTCTCGTGCAGGTCTAGGGTACATACATGAGTAGGTTTGGTTTTAGGGGTTTAACGCTATTTTTCTTCACAAGATAGGCGGCCAGTATATTTGGTGTAGGAAGAACCCGGGAAAATCCCGGGAAGAACCACCGACCCACGGGAAGCTACTGGCAAGCTTTCTCACATAACCACGTTGGCCGAGCCCAAGACTCGAACACACGCGGACAGAGGTGAGATGGCAGAGATCGGTAAAGGCGAGCGCCTTAGACCACTCGGCCACCCGGGGCCCCTACATGAGTAGGCATAACCAAAACAGCAAAATTTGTAATTAAATGAAGCCCTCTTTGTATCTACTTAATTTTTTTGTGCCTAATGGTAGTTAAATACATAAAAATGAGACAGGCATTTAAACACAACTTTATATTAGCTCAAATACAAATGCCCCGATTTTCACCACTTTACACTTTGTTTCTGTTCATTTCGTTTGGTTTCTCAAGTGATTCGCGTGCATCTTTGAAGGAAAGGTATAAGAAAAATACTGAGCTGCTAAATGCGAGGAGTTTGGGAGGATAATTGGTTGAATTTAAACAATGGGGAATCACTTCATTTTACCTTAAATCCTATAATCAGATCATAATGTCCAAAAATCGTCGGAACGAAATATGAACCAAATTCTACACCTATCAAAACAAGACATGTCAGTTTTCCTGTATCAGTAAAAGACACATACACACACATACGCGCACGAACGCACGCCATGTTACAAAATTTGCTAAAACAGCAAGGAAATCCAATTAAATCATCTACATCCGCAAATAAATCAGCATATGAAAATTCCATCTGTGCATATGTCAGGCCGTTTTCGTGCAATCCTTTGAGTTTTCGCCCCGAAATCTAAGTCAAAACACAATGAAAAAAGTGACAAAACTTGCAGAAGTTTTTGAATTAATGTGAAAGTTGAACCAGTTCATTTATAAGTGCATTTGGTTAAGCCTTCAATATTTCATTTCTCTGGGTGGAGCGATTGTTACGTAATACTGCTACAACGCTTGAAACATAAGTAAAGACAGACAGAAGACAATAAATAGCCCACCACTACATTCACAGTGAATAAAAACCAAATGAAGGGTATTTCATACAGTTATCACGTAAACGAAGCAACATTTTGGCAGACAAAGATCGGATAAGCTGAGTATCTTTCTCTAATGACCTGAAAATGAAAATCGATCTGTCTGATCCATCTGTCAAGTTACCTGGCTCAACTCTTTGTGGTATGTGCCTAATCTATCTGATCCATCTGTCAAGTTGACTGGCTCCACTCTTTGTGGTATGTGCATTTTGCAGAAGCTAGGCAGATGGAAATGCAAAGTTTATTTTTATTCGGGTGCTTCAAATCCATCTCTACTGTATAAACCGTCAATTACTATCCTAATATTATTATACCGCTCAAAAATCTCACGGGCCTTCAGTAAAACAGTTGTATTCTGCGCTCCAAAATCATGGTGTTAAGGCACTACGCATAGTGTTAAGGCATTATGCATAGTGTTAAGGCATTATGCATATTGTTAAGGCATTATGCATAGTGTTAAGGCATTATGCATAGTGTTAAGGCATTATGCATAGTTGTCATTTTGTTGGAGCACCATTCAGCAACCTGACATAAAGTAAACACATATATTTAAACAAATAGAGTTTGAGCCATAAGAAAGTTCATTCTATTTCCATAACTGTTGAACGACCTTTGGTAACTTTATGGGAGATTTGTTGACCGTTTCATGGTATATTTAAACATTTCATCGAATGTTCCCATCCCACTTTTGTTCACAATTTCGTCAGTTACACATTCTTCTTCATCTCCTGAGTAGATGGTAGGTTTGGGATGGATTTACTGAGTGGGGGTGGGGGGTGGGGGTGTTAGCTGGTGTTACTTGAATGGTCTTTAGTAATCCTGTATGTTCTGAATTGAATGTAATGGTCTTCGTGATTCTGGTGGTCATGCCATTGTCGGGGTCGGTTATAGTTTTTCTTTCCCGCTTTCATGTAGCTCTCTAGGAAGGACACCAAGATTTAGTAAATGATGGTTTTCGCTTCCGACGTTTTCACACTATACGGTTCTAAAGAGTATTAACGTTGCCTTGACGATGAAAAGCCACACAGTGGGAAATGAGAAAGTTAATTTCTTCAGGACTGTATAGTGTATCGTCTACAAACAACAATGGAAAAGTAAGTAAAGTTAACTTCCCTTTCCATTTGTAGCACTTAATTATCTCCCCTTGCCATTTGTAGCACTTAATTATGTTTAAATATATACAAACAAACTGTACAAATTTGCTGATATAACCCCCCAGTTAATATGTACAGACGCACGCCAGATAAACAATACATTAAAAATCTTGCACGCAAGTAATGTATCCATTCGAATAGTTACGAACAGAGATCTGCAGCAAATTCTAGTTTAGCAATGTCAAAAGTGTTGTATAGTGTAAACTATTTTAGATGCGTCATTATGATAAAGTAGGCAGTGCGCGTACTGTGGCGTCGGTTTTTCTCGTAATTCCTTACAACAGTAGGAAAATACGCCTTTCCTTGTCAATACAGCAAAGCTTTCACAAGAATGAATTACAACTGCTGTTTATGGACCTCGTGTGCAGTGCTGGATTACCCAATAGGCAGACTAAGCACGTGCCTACGGCACTAGCAAAGCAGGGGCACTAAAAAAAAAATAAATTACGGTTTAGCATTGTTTTTATTTTTAATTACATAAGGGGGGAGGCACCATAATCTATTCAGTGCTTAGGGCCTCTAAAAGTCTTAATCCTGCTCGTGTGGGACCAGTTTTTATGAATATTGTCATAGAAAATTGTTGCATTAAAAGCAAATTGAAGAAAATGTTTTCTTTCATGATTTTAATCCTTTTTTCTGACAATTCTACCTCTGCATTCATGTATACATAAATCTAGCATCCAATCATTTCGTAAAACGCGCAGAGAAACTTTATCCGGTTATGCACTGTGCATATGGGCTGTTTAGGTTCTATTACTGCTTTGTGTTATGTCTGTTTCGATGAACAATCGCTTTTATAACATGCTTAAAAGTGAGACAGTCTGTGAGAAACATTTAACAGAGGGTGGGGAAAACAACGTTCTTGATCAATGATCTACTTTTTTTCTGAAACTTTTTACATATTTCTAGCCTGAAGTACAATCAAACTAGTGAATCAAAAATTTGACAAGCGTTTTGTATGAAGCTTGTTGGATTTAATGAGTTTTTGCGCCAAGGAACATGTGACATATGGACAGACGGGGGAGAAAACTATTTTTCCAACAAATGGTGAAAACGAATTACTAAAAAGAAACAAATTTTTGCCACCCGATCCCTAAGATACAGTGGTCTATGCCTCATTACCTTTTCCTGTAAATTGTTGTTATATTCATTTCATCTTGTCAAAAGGCCAGGGACACATGATTCTGACGACAGTTGAACTTCTTTGTCGAAGAAAAGGTAGAGGACGGACATGAATATTGACTGTTTGCTTATTACTTGTCTTATGTGTTAGTGTTTCTGTTTCATTTAAGCTGCATCAACAATATTATATCAGTTAAAACAAGGCTGCATAGAATGAGAAGAACCTTTTTACCAGAAATCCTTGCTCTCGATCAAATACCCATCGATTACTGCAAGTCACGCGTCTTTTGATTGCAGAACATTTGAGAGTCTTTCCAGTCATGTGTTAAATTGGATCACATCATTCGATGATATCATTACAAATTCTGTAATGAGCAAAAACTCCAGCACTATGCAAATTTTCAGCATAGCTTATGATAAAGAACAACATTTTCTCTGTATCTGGGGATGCGTATTTAGCATATATTTTTTTTAATCAGCTCATACATGTCCTTACTAATTGAAACCATTTTAGTGCCTTGTGACCTGCGAATCTTTAATCCAAATAAGGAATTATCTCGATGTAGCAGATGTAAAAAAAAAAAATTATTTCTTTCTTGCTTCTTTGCGTCTGTTTGTTTGTTACGTGTTTTGTGAGTTTCTTTTGTTTTAATGTTTTTATTTATAATTTTTGCTCGTTTGTTTGTTTGTTTGTTTGTCGGCATTTTTTGGGACATTAATTATAACAGGTCCATATCAAAATATTCCTTATAAAATAGAAAAGGGAAAAATACCGCTTTCATGCCCCTAGGCCGATAAATATGCACTGACTTCTTAACACTGAAAGGGTTGAAAAGTTGTGTATCCAAAGATCAATTTGATCCAAAACTCAGAACATTGAGAATATGTGTGGGGGGGGTGGGGAGTCGTTTCAAGCCCAAATAAAAGCAAGTGAGAAAAAAGAAATGAAAGTACAGTGAAAGAAGATCGGGAAAGAAAATAATCGCATACACATTCAATATCATGCAAAACGCAGAAAACTCGTTGGAAGTGAATCCTGAAATGTCTAAGTGTTTGACATCTTGATGTTGAAAAGGTGCCTTTTTTAGGAACTAACTGTTTAACGGCAAAGGTACAAGTAAATTGCCTTATTAACCAGGCTGTGGACTCTGTGTTCCTATTGGATTTAATAAGGTTCTTTCTTCCTGGGGGTCTAAAACACTTGTAAAAAAGATTTCATTTGCAGTATGAACAGGTTTAATGTTTTTCTGAGAACTATGAATCACTGATTTCTATGAATTTATATTTAGAACTCCATAGATCTTATTCATCTTGAAAAGACGATTAATGGAAGCAGATACCATCAAGCATCATCACTTCATGGCAGGTTTACACGATAGCCCCGATACATAACCATTCTCTCAAATCGATGCGATAGCCCTGGGTACATAAACATTCTCTCAAATCGATGCGATAGCCCTGGGTACATAAACATGATCTCAAATCGATGCGATAGCCCTGGGTACATAAACATTATCTCAAATCGATTAGATAATTACAACATACGTACACGATTATGAAGTTTAAAGCAAGTCTTTTTAAACTGTCGTCTGCAAAGAGAGAAGGCCAAGTCTCATGATTCTTCACATGTACCAGTAATGCCTGGTCGTTTACCAAGGCTCAATACACTACAAACTACAAAAAGTATTATATATATATATATATATATATATATATATATATATATATATAAATATATATATATATATATATATATATGTGTGTGTGTGTGTGTGTGTGTGTGTGTGTGTGTGTGCGCGCTCTCTCTCACAATTTCTTTACTTTCTTACTTTTCAATTCTGTTGCATCCTGTACTCAAAACCTACAAGTTCTTTTTAGAGTTTAAGTTATGGTGCATGACGGAACTGCGTATTTCCGTTTCCTGTAAACTTATATCGATATCTAAAGTAGATGTAGTGTCCGCCATTGTACCGTATATACTCGCTTATAAGTTGGGACAACTGCAAATTGCATAGACACAGATCTACCGACGCATTATGCGACGGCAGATCAGGATCTATGTTGTTCACAGTTGGACCTGACTTATAAGCGAGTATATACGTTGACCATCAACATTATTTTTTTCTTCATTTGTACTGCTTGAAGTTACTGCATCTTGAAATGGTCCTGTATGTCCGGGAAACTTGTTAGCAACATTGCGCAAAACTCGATGAAGTAAACAAATACAATTTGGAAGTCATATTTGTAAACATATTAAGATAACCTGGTCAGATTTGTATGTGACTTAAGTAGTCTTTCTGTTTTTATAATACATATGTGAACTTTTGGGACTTAGACGTTTTTGATTGAAAACCTTGTTAGCTCAATTAGACAGAAACCACTTGCCATAGACAAATTAAATATTGTAGACATGCCTGGATGAATATATCGATGACTTTCTTGGATTTGAATGCTACAAAAGCAATTTTTTCCATTTTCTATAAAGTTTTGACATTTTTGGAATTTGTAAATTTTTTTGAAAACCTCGTTAGCACAACTGTGCAAATACCACTTGATATAAACAAATGAAATTTGGTAGGCGTTTGTATCCATATTTAGTTGACCTGGTCAGATTTTCATGCCACCAAATCAATTTCTCTTTTATATATATATATATATATATATATATATATATATATATATATATATATATATATATATATATATATATTAGACTTTCTAGAATTTGACTTTTTGGGGAAAAATCCTTGTAAGCACGATTGCGTAAAAGCCACTCGATACAGTGGCGTAGCGAGGGGGGGGGGCGAAGGGGGCGGTGGCCCCGGGCGGCACTTTCTTGGTGGCGGAAATTTGGATAAGATACCGTATATATCATAAATAATACGAATGGAGTGGGGGCGTAATTTTGGTAGTTGGCCCTGGGCGGCACTTTGCCTCGCTACTCCACTGACTCGATATACTCAATTTAAATTTAATAGGTATGTTTGTGTTCATATTTTGTTGACTTGACTTTATTTTCATATAAATAAAGCAATTTTCAAAGTTTTTTTAAAATAAATTTTTGAACCCTTTGGACTTGGACTGTACAGGGGCTAATGTATTTTACAGACACAAAGATAGTTTGTTTTCTTTTTTATAAGACTTAGATGACTAAATGATATAATATGACGCGCTTAATATTTTTCTTTCCATTTCCTTTTATTACAGTAATATTAGATTGCAAACACAAACCACTATATACATACAAAACTGATGACACAATCGTCGTGTCTCTTAATTGACACTCTGGTACTGTAGTTCTAAATCGATATGGATTGGTTGACTGCTTCACCTAATGGAGATGGACATTCCAGAGAGATTGGAATGCCATTTATTGAAAGCATAAATCTAAACGATGCATGGAAGCTATTCTCCATCACTGAGTATTGATCAACACGTGACCATCTGTTTTTCTCCTTTTTGAAAAGTTGTTTTCTGACTAATGAATACTTCAAGCACGAGTTTTAAATGAAGAAATTGGAATTGCATTAGGTGGTCATATAATTTACTTAGAATCACCGCTAGAAAGTCGACACATTTGTGTTCAACGTTGCATTTTTTCTTAACCGCAACAGTTCAATTTTGCTTCGTAGCTTTTGGCTTCAAGATGTTATGTTTTAGAGGTCGATGACTCTTCAATTATATATTTTCCTCTCATATATTCAACGCTCATAGTTGCATTTTGCATTATTTATATGTATCAACAAGCAAATATTGCATTATTTATATGTATAAACAAGCAAATATTGCATTATTTATATGTATAAACAAGCAAATATTGCATTATTTATACGTATCAGCAAGCAAATATTGCATTATTTATATGTATAAACAAGCAAATATTGCATTATTTATATGTATCGACAAGCAAATATTGCATTATTTATACGTATCAACAAGCAAATATTGCATTATTCATACGTATCAACAAGCAAATATTGCATTATTCATACGTATCAACAAGCAAATATTGCATTATTTATATGTATAAACAAGCAAATATTGCATTATTCATACGTATCAACAAGCAAATATTGCATTATTTATACGTATCAACAAGCAAATATTGCATTATTCATACGTATCAACAAGCAAATATTGCATTATTTATACGTATCAACAAGCAAATATTGCATTATTCAAACGTATCAACATGCAAATATTGCATTATTTATACGTATCAACAAGCAAATATTGCATTATTTATACGTATCAACAAGCAAATATTGCAATATTTATATGTATCAACAAGCAAATATTGCATTATTCATACGTATCAACAAGCAAATATTGCAATATTTATATGTATCAACAAGCAAATATTGCATTATTTATACGTATCAACAAGCAAATATTGCATTATTTATACGTATCAACAAGCAAATATTGCATTATTTATACGTATCAACAAGCAAATATTGCATTATTTATATGTATCAACAAGCAAATATTGCATTATTTTATATGTATCAACAAGCAAATATTGCATTATTTATACGTATCAACAAGCAAATATTGCAATATTTATACGTATCAACAAGCAAATATTGCATTTTTTATATGTATCAACAAGCAAATATTGCATTATTTATATGTATCAACAAGCAAATATTGGAATATTTATACGTATCAACAAGCAAATATTGCATTTTTTATACGTATCAACAAGCATCTGTATAAAAAAGGATTCTTACCGTCTATACTCACTTATAAGTAGTGTCCAACTGCAAACTGCACAGACCTAGATTTGCCGTAGCATAATATGCCGGCCGATATGTGGTTTTGCAGTTTGTTAGGATTAATCAGTAGAACAAACAGCATCGACCCTGATCTGCCGGCGCATTATGCGACGGCAGATCAGGGTCTATGTTGTTTATAGTTGGACTCGACTTTTAAATGAGTATAGACGGTATACCTGCGCAGAATACTGTAATCGAATAGCAATCAGTATTGAATAACGTTAGATCAGATGTATTGATCCCACTCAGTTGGATGGCTTTATGAACTGAGGGTTTTAAACATGGGAAATGTTCTGAAACGGAGGATAATCAAAGCGGACGCAATGCATCGTGCCGTTTTTTCTTTAATCCATATAACACCCTTACTAATCAAAGTTAGATACATTATTCGGAGTACCAAATAACTTTAGATGTGGAACACGGAATGAACATATATTGATCATATATATTTGCTATTCGTCTCACACACAAGTGTGTGTGTGTGTGTGTGTGTGTGTGTGTGTGTGTGTGTGTGTGTGCATTCAGGATGAATTTCCATCATTTTCAACGTCCGTTTTATTTTATGTAGTATACGTGAGAGGCGTTTGATAAAATGATTCAATTATAAGGCTTCATAATTGAATAAATTCACAGTTTTATCCTTTCAAGTTGTCACATATTCATTTTGCATGTAAAGGTCGATACTATCGAAGTGTGAATTTCAACAACAAAAAAAGGAACTATCTTATAATTATTTGTGTGTGTCATTTTTTCATAAGCATTCAAGGATACCTAATAATTGAAAAGCTTTCTATCTCTATCACGATCAATGAACTCGTGTTTGATTTGTGACGTAAATAGCCGGAGTTTTTTTATTAAATATTTTTTTTTGCATTTAACTTTTCTGTATTTCTAGACATGACAAAATACAGATAAATATGGATAAATGCCCTTGGGAAAATAATTTACATTACCCATAAAAACTAGATATATAATTTATGAACATTTCATTTGCAATGTCTGTAATCAACACCAAGAACAAGTATGTGAATCAATAAGAAGATTAACTATTTATAGGGAAACATTGAGCTGGAATATGTATGTAAATTATTTCAGAGGTGAAAGTAACGATGATTTATTTAACATAATGGCAGATGTGAGTAAGGTGATTTAGTTAACTTCATGGCAGATGTGAGGAAAATAGCATTTGACTGTTAAAAGGATTGCCAAAGTTTAAGAGAATACTATTACAGTTATGATGGTACCTGGCAATTTAAAAAATTTCGAGTCATTAGAAGTTTTTTTTTTTTTGGGGGGGGGGAGTTGGGGGGGGTGTAATTTGTTTGTTTGTTTTGTTGTTGTTTCTTAAGATAAATAAAGACACTGAATGCAGAGGTCATGAAACATTTCTGCTGTTATACGGCCATAGCAACTTTTTAATTTTCTAGACAATTCGGCGATTTATTCATTTATTCATTCATTCACTTATGCAAACATTTTTGTATCCAGTCATTTATTGATTCTTTCATTCATTTGTTCATTTATTCTTATATACCCTTGTGTTTCATTTAGTTGTGTGCTTATTATATCGTTGCTTTATTATTGTTCTTTCAGACCCTCTTCCCATGAGATTACGAGCTTTACCACAATCTTTTTGGAAACAACCAAACGTTCCCAATCAGGTGTCACCAGCAAACATGTTTTCATCAACGTTACCACCTCTGAGTAATAAAGATTCTGGAGAGGATGTTACTGGTAAGGTCAAAAGGTCAAAGGTAAAGGTTAAATATTTTCTTGATACTGCGACATAAAAACATAATGATGAATTTACATCAGTGACCTCCTGGGCTTGTCAGTGATGTATAAGCTGGAGTATTTCTACAACAGGATCTTCGTTAGTCACAAGAACCCAACACATGGCGATGAGGATTTAGAAAATGTAGTTTACATACAAATATAGGGCTAACTCTTCAGTCCAATGCTAAATGGGGGAATACATTGAGGAAATATTTTCAAAAAAGTCACAAAAATTATTAAACATTCTTATATTAATTAAATATGATTTAAACAACGACTCATTAATTAAAATTCACATGGAATTCGTACGTTCGGTGTAAATTGGAGCAACTGTTCTAATATGAAAATGATCTCCTATAAAATTTTACAACATAGACTGTTTGAATTGCTACTGGATTGCGTAGAGGTACAGCGACTTTATACAATAAGCTTGGTTGGGAATCCTTGGGGAAAACCTAGGGAAAATCATAAGCTTATCTAAATATGTAAAATATAACGTGGTGAAGCACTGGAGTATTTACGAAACATTGTTGTTAACTTTAATAGTAATACCAATCTATATAACACACGATAAGATAATTGAAATAACCGTATGTACTCGCGTATAACTGGATACCAACTGCAAACTGCATAGACCCAGATCTGCCGTCGCATAATGCGCCGGCAGATCTGGGTATGCAGTTTGTAAGGACTAATCAGTAGAACAAACGACATAGACCCTGATCTCCCAGCGCATTATGCGGGGTCTATGTTGTTTGCATTTGGACCCGAGTTATACGCAAGTACAAACGGAATCCAGAATCCCAAATAGTTTAATATACAGAGAGTTTTTTTTTTAAATATTCTACTACCAAAGTCTGGAATAATTTGAACGATGACAATCATAACATCAGATCTTTGCATAACTATAGAAAGGCACTCTCGAAGAATGAAATTAAACCAAAGAAAATATTTGTTTATGGAAATCGAAAATAATAAATGGTTTCTCGTCAGTTGGGAAATGTCAAAAATAATCTTAATTCTGACTTTTGACAATGATCACTTGAGTAACTCTCCAGTTTGTTTTTGTGGTGCTCCTAGAGAAAATACATTTCCATACCTATATGATTGTCATAACTACGTGCAAGCCAGATTCAAGCATTACCAAAAAACGGATTAGGGGGACATCAACTTACGGATTTGCCATACAGTAATGGGGATACGACCGATTCTAAAAACATAGATATTTGCCATTCTATTTTAAAATTAATTTCCTTCCCACACCGCCTCTCATAATCGTTGAACTGATAGATAATAATCGGTTATCGGTATATTAGTCTTCATTTCATTTTGATATTAATCAACTATTTCACTTCTTAATATTATGTCCAGCTGAGTCTCTCTCTCTCTCTCTCTCTCTCTCTCTCTCTCTCTCTCTCTCTCTCTCTCTCTCTCTCTCTCTCTCTCTCTTATTAGCTTTCTAACAAATTTTGATTAAGATTTCATCTTTTACTAGACTTTTTTCCCCAGTAATTTTGCTATGAATACTCTCCCCAGTTTAATTATCTACTTATCTATACTATAATCTAGTATTTTTTCTTATCGATAGTTAATCATTTTAGCACTTATTTCATTTTATGTCAGTAATGGTAATGCCGTTACTATGAGTGTGGCTTATACCCTGTTGACAAATCCTTTTGGCAAACGTATCACAATATGTTAACCTAGTTTCGCATCTTGTTTTTGTACATGTTTGTCTTTGCCAATAAAGTACTGTTAGTATTATTAAATATTTTTCATCAGTAGGTCAAAAGGTCAATGACCACGTATGTTAAAGATTTGATTTTAAAAGCCAATGAAAACATTGTCTTTACTCTCTTTTTTTACCATTAGGATATATATAAACTTCATCTACAAGAGGTGTAACATACGGCCAGACCTGTATACTGTCTCTAATCACGATGGCACTGAGCATTTGTACTGATTATTCCATCAGAAGAAATAGAAATATTTATAATACTGTCATTAAATCTTTAAAACATTCTGTTTTCAAATGTGCTTCACGGACATAAGACTAAACCGGATTGTCCAAAATATACTGTTTTACGGAATCACGCCATAGGAAATTTGCCTATCGATACAAATAGATCCTTCCTCATAACATGTAGTCCCTTGCTAACACAGGAGACAAATAGCTTATCTAACACAACATATCCATATTTTCCTTCTTACGTATTTTCCCAAGAGATTTACTATACTGTTGGTATACTTATTAAAAATGTGAACTCAGAGACTTCACCCCCCACCCTCCATCATGACTGCAGCGGTACGTTTCTTTTCTCTTTTTCTACTTTCTTCCTAGTTTTTTACTTTATTCGTTCATGTTTTACCATTCTGATCCCACCATGTTCAATCATTCTGATCCTACCATGTTCTATCATTCTGACCCGATCATGTTCTACCAATCTGACCCCATCATGTTCTACAATTCTGATCCCACCATGTTCTATCATTCTGATACCACCATGTTCTACTTTCTGAACCCATCATGTTCTATCATTCTGATCCCACCATGTTCTATCATTCTGATCCCACCATGTTCTACCATTCTGACTTCATCATGTTCAACTGTTCTGACCCCATAATATTCTTCAGATCATTGAATTGTCAGTACTTTTTACTATATATTTTGTCTACTTTTTGTTGTATTGCTTTTATATAAGTAAACTTGTTTGTTGCTCAATCCCATATGTATTATACATGTACCGTATGTGTATAACCCTATACCAACTGCAGACTGCATAGACCCAGATCTGCCATTGCATAATGCACCAGCAGATGTGGGTCTATGCAGTTTGTAAGGACTAATCAGTAGAACAAACAACATATACCCTGATCTGCCAGTGGATTATGTGAAAGCAGATCAGGGTTATCTTGTTTGCATTTGGACCCGGATTATACGCGAGTACATACGGTACTTTGATTACATTATGTTATTAGTATCCCCTTGCATTTTGCCAGTTTATTCGTTTGTCACCCTCTCACCATTTCATTACCCCCTCAAAATCTCGGATCCTATGTCACCTACACTTATGAAACTTGGTGTGTGGATGCATCTCAGGAAGAATAAATCAGCCATACCAAAACTTGATCAGTGTAACCTAATTTACATGCTTACGTGATTTAGTGTTTTCATCTGTTCATTCATTACACCCTCCTTATCATGGACCCTCTTTCCCCTACACTCATGAAAATGGTATATAGATACATCTCAAAGAAAGTTACTGAAGCATACCAAAACTAGGTCAGCTTTGGCCTAATTTGCACGCTTCGGTGACTTTTATAGTTTCTAGTGTTCGTTCATCACACCCCTAATATCTTGGACTCTGCTTCACCTACACTTGTGAAAATTATTATGTAGATTCACATGAATGAAAGTAACTCAGTCATACCGAAACTGCATCATTGTGACCTAATTTACACACTTGAGTTACTTTGTATTTTCAACTATGCGTTCATTATACTTTCAATATCTTGGACCCTATTTCACCTACATTCGTGTAAACTGGTATGTACATATATCTCAATATCAATCATACCAAAAGCTAGATCACTGTAACCTAAATTGCATGCTTGAGTGACTTTTGTTTGTTCAGCTGTTCATTCGTTCAGTACATCCTTGATATCTTAGAACCTATTCCACCTACACTTATGAAATTGCAATGTGGATGTATATAAAGGCAAGTAGTCCTACCATATTAAAAGTAGGTCAGAATCACCCAATGCATATGCTAGAGTGGATTTTATTTGTTTGTATTTTCAACTGTTAGTCACACTCCTAATATCTTAGAACCTGTTTCACCTGAATGCATATGAAAGCGAGTAGTCCTACTATATTAAAAGTAGGTAATTGTGACCTCATTTTCATGCTTGTGTCACTTTGTGTTTTCAGTCATCCATTTTTTACATCCTCAATATCTTGTATCCTATTTCACCTATACTCATGAAACTTGGCATATGGAGTCATCTTAATGAAAGTAACTCAGCTATACCAAAACTAGGTCACTGCTACCTAGATCTTCATACTTGAGTGACTTTTGTATTTTTAGCTATCTGTTCGCTACACCATCATTATCTTGGACACTATTTCACCTACACTTGTGAAAAGTGGTATGTGGATATACATCAAAGAGAGTAACTCAACCATACCAAAATTAGGTCATTGTGACCAGATTTGTAGGCTTCAATGACTCTGGTATCTTCCTCTGTACCAGTCTGTATATTGTTGGCTATTCCAAATGTGCTCCTATTGGCAAGGGCATTTGTGTTTACGAGTAAACAACTTCTTTTGTTTTGTTGGGGTGGGTGTTGGGTGTTATGATGAATATATTGTTTCAACCAAATTGCTGAAACAACATTTAGCTTAGAAATTGCTGGAAAAAACAACAATAAGAAAACAGAATTTCAAGGGTAAATTTCGGTTATTTGGTTTGGAGACTTTACAAAATGTGATAACCTTAGTACAAGAGTAATCAGCACTTTCTCAAAAATAACATTATATTTTCTTTGATAAACAGTCCCTAACTGGTCCTGGTTCTATGAACATTTGAAGGATTTATTCTGAAATCAATGAAATGTGGTCAGTAATTTCATACCGATTTGAACAATCTTCCCAGGGTCTTACTCCACCAAATATATGGCCACCATGCATAGCCTATCATGTGCTGCAAAATGGTAGTAAACCCCACAAAATCAAATCAAACTGAAAAAATGTTTGCACACCTTTCAAACAAGAAAATGGTAATTCCAAGGTTAACCCCTATGCATGCCATTGTATCTTTTATGGTCAGTAGTGTTGCATTTTGTATTCATCTCAATCACACATATAATATGGTACCCAGAGGGGCTGTGGAATTTATCCATCTGTCAATCAATATGGTGCCCAGAGGGGTTGTGTGATGTCTCCATTTGTCAACCAGCATGGTACATGTACTATGTATGTATGTATGTATGTATGTATGTATGTATGTATGTATGTATGTATGTATGTATGTATGTATGTATGTATGTATGTATGTATGTATGTATGTATGTATGTATGTATGTAGGCAATGAGGATTTAGAAAATGTAGTTTTACATACAAATATGGGGCTCACTCTTCAGTCCAATGCTAAATGGGGGAATACATTTAGGAAATATTTTCAAAAAAGTCACAAAAATTATTAAACATTCTTATATTACTTAAATATGATTAAGACAACGATACATTATTTAAAATTTACGTGGAATTTGTACGTTCGGTATAAATTGCAGCAACTATTCTAATATGAAAGTGATCTCCTATAAATATTACAACATTGACTGTTTGCATGTATGTATGTCTGTGTACGTTCAAGAAAATAATCTGTCTATTGACACTCAGTCTACTAAATATACATACATGTAGATAAGAATATACACCATACATGAATACTTACTTTACTTAGATTTATATCTATGTTCTTTATAGTGTTCAATGTATGGGCTAAAAGCAGCAAGTAATTAATGTAAGCTCAGAATATTGATTATTTGCTATTCCTTGCTAAATCTTGATTGTTGCCAGGATTATATATGGATTAAGAGAATTAATATTGGCTCATACTCCACCATTCTTTTCATTACCATTGAATCGTTACTAGAATTAAAACTTGTTAAATATTTCTGTAAAAGGTAAATTCCTTGGGGGATGGGAATCACTATAGTAAGTAATGTGCACTTTACTTAAACCAGATAACATCCAACTGTTAGATGAACGGATCTGATTTTACGTCATTTAAATCAGTCCCGTTCTTGTGTTATCATATTAAAACAATTATAGTCGAATTAAATAGAGGATCTTACATGACAGCTTATTTCAAATGAAATATGAAACAAGACAAATACCATCTATATTCACGTATAAGTCGATACCAACTGCATACATGTGACAGAACCAGGATTTAAAACCAGTAGATTTACAAATTTTGATCAGTAGATTGGCCTCTAAACCAGTATATTTTTTATCAGCATAAATTTTTACATTTCAGGGGGATGGAAAACAAAACAAGTGGGGGGTTTTTGTGCCACAATATATACTCTCTTCATACTATAATAAAACATCAAGTCTGAACATGAATCAGATTTAGATTTTGATCTAAAATGTTACAATAACAATTAATACAAGTCAGTATACATTGAACTAATGAAAAATTAAAAGTTGTTTATATGATAGTTCACTGCTAAGAATTTTCTTTTATAAAATCCAATCGCATTTTTAGTTTCATTCATAAGATCACTGTCAAGTGACCACTAATGACATTCATTGTGATTATTAAACTTCACACCTAACAGGCTCTCAATAGTTCTCTGGTCCAGATTTTCCCTTGAATCCCTTTGTATATTGCGAAGAATTTAGATGTCCTCTCTGTATCAGTGTTTGAATGTTGTAATGACAGGACAACCACATTCAGCCTGCAAAGAAGTTCTAACTAAAGTTTTCCTGCTGCTGATTTTGTAAGGTTGCTGACTACTCTCCAATACTCCTCCAAGCTATGTTCACCCAGAGGAGGAAGTTCATGACTTGGGATGTATTCCTGAGCCTCATCCTCAAGGGCTTCTTCCTCTTCATGGCTCAGATCCAAAAATCTGTTGGAAAGTTTCACCACTGTAAATAAAAAAAATAATAAAGATTGATTTAGACTTGAAATAAAAAAAATTAAGAAATACATGATGTATTTATGCTTTTATGAATAATTTATCCAAACTTTAAAATTAATTATCTTGTAATATATTTTTAACTGATATATTTTATCTAGGGCTTGAGCATAATTTATGTGCATGAAAACTTCAAATAGCTTATGAAATACAAAAGATGCATACCTTTGAAACACACAATGCAAACTCTGGCCCTTTGCTATTCTCATACACATACTTATACTCTGATATCCAAGCATCGTTGAACTTGTAATATTTCTTAGCTGGTGGTTTCTTAGCATTGGGAGAAAGCACACGTTTCAGCATTTTGACATGAATTGAAAAAAAAATGTAAGAGTTGTCCTCTTAAAACATCTTGAACAATACAATAACAATTAAACAAGACAAAAATCAAAATACTTACTCTAGTGTCTCTGCCGAAATCATTTTTTATTGTCAGTCTCTTCATCTTATCTCCCCTCCGCTACAGTAAGGGTCGGCCAATTTTCATTAAAGGCTCAAAAGACATCATGGACCACCTTTTATTCCTTTATTACTTATAACACCTAAAAAAATCATCCCGCATTTGGCTTTAAACTCCTCAAATTCCAAAAATAAGGTAATCAATTAGCAGCTTTCTGTGTACACATGTCAGCTGTTCTTTAACAATTATAATCCTATTGCACTGTCACACATCATTGCACCAGTCATTGTACTAGTGGAACATTTCCAGTCCCCAGTAGACTGGTTCTGGCTGGTTTCTCTAATATGTTGATGGAACGTGTAAAAATACCGTGTTTGTTTGTTTTTTTATATAAAAAAATGTATATATATATTTTTTATTCTTTTAATTTTCAAAAGCGGTAGTTTTGAACTACTAAATGGTATGTGCAGTAGATGGCCTTTAAAATGGTATTTTTGGCCTACCGCCAGTAGAATCACATGTATGCAACTGCAAACTGCATAGACCCAGATCTGTCATCGCTTAATGTGCTGGCAGATGTGGGTCTATGCAGTTTGTAATGACTAATCATTAGAACAAACATCATAGATCCTGATCTACTGGCACATTATGCAACGGCAGGTCAGAGTCTATGTTGTTTTCATTTGGACCCGGATTATACGCGAGTATATACGGTAATTTATACCTTGTGCAAGCCTTGAAGAGTTTCATAAATTTCTTTAGGAATGAGTACAAAGGATTATATTATCACGTGGCGAAAATTACTGATTGTATTTAATGAAACCAAGAGTAATGTAATGAAATGACTTTGAAAAACATTATGATGCTTAGGTTATTATGTCATGATGGTATATGTGATGTCATTATACATGTTATATATAAAACAAATATTATAATGGGTATATCAACCTAAGTAACAGATTTTACTGTCAAAATGAACAGATTATATTATTTCTTTCCACCAAATACATATACACTGAAGTCTTGTAAATCCGGACTACATTTACCCAGATGTCCCAGTATTCAAACAACATTTTATTGGAACAAATTACCTTAATTATTCTTTGAAGCCGTTGTTAATTTGTTATTAATCTGCGGAAGAATGGTTGGGAACAGAAGTATTTGGTTTATGAGAGTTTCATTGTATTGAGAGTAAAAAACAATGGAGTACATGTGATATTTTCTGTGTGTGTGTGTATTTATATATATATATATATATATATATATATATATATATATATATATATATATATATATATATATATATATATATATATATATATATATATATATATAGATATAGAGAGGGAGAAAATATACTATGTACTCTATTTTAACTTACTCTCTCAGTACAGAGATATATATATATAATATATATAATGACACAAAAATTGATAATGGCGCAAATACAAAACAGTTTCACAATGTTTCAAGCTAAATAAGCTCTTCATGATGGGAAGAAACAATTTACATCCACAAAACAAACATCAAACACAAAAGCCAAGAAAAATTCTCCTTCATGTTTAAATGATGGGCAAATAAACAAACAAAAGATAAACAATAGAAGAAAGAAAGAAGACAAAATTAAATAACGGTCTAAAACGAGTAAACTACACATCTATCTTATGCTGCCATCAGCCCAACAAAGTTGTGTACAGATAATTCAAGTGTTTATTGTACATATCACGCAGAGGACCAAAGTGTTTTGACCTAATTCTAGGCTTTGAGCAAAGGACTGATACCATGCGCAGCGATAAATCACTGCAATCATCAAAATGTGCAAAGGAAATTATGTCCCAGTAAAGTTATGCATGGAGGTACTAAGGAAGTATGTCAAGAGCATGGTATAGCGGGATAATGGATAAGAGTTCAAATAATAATAATAATAATAATAATAATAATAATAATAATAATAATAACAATAATAATAATAAACTGTTTTTTATTTGTGCCATTATCAATTTTTGTGCCATTATATATATATAGATATATATATATATATATATATATATATATATATATATATATATATATATATATTTAATTATTTATTTATTTAATTATTTTTTTATTTAATTATTTATTTATTTTTTTAATTACTGTATTTCCTGAGTGAAATAATTGTGATATTTCACTGCAGTGAAAAAATATAATATTTTTTCACTTGCAGTCAATAGACATTGATAACATTATAACTAAGAAATTTCAAACTTATTTATTTAATATGTTTGCATAGTGTAAAGGTTAAGATGACTACTTCCTATCCAGGCAAACTGGGTTCAAACCCAACAATGAGCGGTATTTTTTTTTTTTCTTCCCATTTTCTTTTTATTTGACGTTTTGCCTTGAATTGGGAAGGAGCATTATGTAACAACATATATTTTATGTGCAAAATTACACAAAACAGAGCAGAACAGACACGGTAAACTGCTGACATTATCACGTGGGATGCAGTAAGAAATCAGCTACTTCAATATGCTATACAAATTGCTAGACAATGCGCTTGAGCATAAAATAAAGAAGTTTCACCCACTCGATGAAATATATCCGTTATTCACTCAGTTCAAGCAAATATCCTCTCTCTATACACAGAAAATATCACATGTACTCATTGTTTTTTTTACTTTCTCAGTACAGTATATATACACACACACAAAATATTTGCAATATTCATCAAACGTTTCATGATCTTCATATGTGGCAAAGAGAGAGAGTCGGAGAGAGAGAGAGAGCCCCCGCTGGCTGGAAAACAAACTATAGTACTCCATCAATATAGAGCCGTTAATTATAACATAGTTCCTGTTATAATGTGAGTATGGTCATGAATCCCATTTTATTAAGTGGTAATAAAATTATACATATCATGTACTTCATTATAAGTCAGTCTACACTGGCTTCCATGGACAGCATTATAATGAGGGAGTACTATATTAGGGACATAGCCAAAGAGAGAGCTTTGATGGACAGGACTTTGACTGTCAAACATAGACTAGAGCACTGATGGACAGGACTTTGACTGTCAAACATATACTAGAGCACTGATGGACAGGACTTTGTCAAATATAGACTAGAGCACTGATGGACAGGACTTTGTCAAATATAGACTAGAGCATTGATGGACAGGACTTTGACTGTCAAACATAGACAAGAGCACTGATGGACAGGACTTTGTCAAACACAGACTAAAATGTCTGAAGAATCTAAGTTCTAAAATTCATGCTGTACAAATTTGACATGTCATAAATATAACACACTGTTTATTGTCATGTCATTTAATTCATTTGGCCTTGTTCC
The DNA here is from genome assembly GCA_029931535.1 of Margaritifera margaritifera. Classification (NCBI taxonomy): domain Eukaryota; kingdom Metazoa; phylum Mollusca; class Bivalvia; order Unionida; family Margaritiferidae; genus Margaritifera; species Margaritifera margaritifera. The sequence continues at coordinate 1,054,677 of JAQPZY010001444.1, forward strand.
AAAATTATTGCCAATTTTATAATTTTCAACCTAAATATGATCCTTATTCAATTGCCAAGAATTTTAACACCAGTTCATACCACCTGAATAACATTGGCTTCATGCCATGTATTGGACCAATACATTCCTGTTTTTGTATATCATCAAATAGTTGTTTATTGTTTAAGATCTAATGATACCATTTTTACAATGACTTACCAGAAAAATTACAATTTCAAAGAAGATTTCCATATGGTTCATACCAGGGCAGTTAAAGTAAGCCCCAAACATTTTATGTTCTTAGTTTCATTCACAAAGTTTTATCGCCATTAAATGTCACACTCTGAAACTAAATTAGGTCAAGTTAAAATGTGTGTAAAGTTTGTTAATAAATTTGGAAGGCTTAACTTATGACTAACTTCTATACCAATAAATTGTCCTATAAGTGTTATCACTCACTATTTGGAAGACTGGTATGCAATCAACACAAGAATTTGTCCTATAAGTGTTATCACTCACTATTTGGAAGACTGGTATGCAATCAACACAAGAATTTGTCCTATAAGTGTTATCACTCACTATTTGGAAGACTGGTATGCAATCAACACAATAATTTGTCCTATAAGTGTTATCATCCACTATTTGGAAGACTGGTATACAAAATCACACTAGAATTTGTCCTATAAGTGTTATCATCCACTATTTGGAAGACTGGTATACAATCAACACAATAATTTGTCCTATAAGTGTTATCATCCACTATTTGGAAGACTGGTATACTATCAACACAAGAATTTGTCCTATAAGTGTTATCATCCACTATTTGGAAGACTGGTATACAATCAACACAAGAATTTGTCCTATAAGTGTTATCATCCACTATTTGGAAGACTGGTATACTATCAAGAAATCACTGCATCCAAAATGTAAATATCCTTGATAAACATTCAGCTATAATTATACATGTATTTCTTTATTCACAGCAAATATAGTACTCCCTCATTATAATGCTGTCCATGGGAACCATAGATTGTGCTGCCTTATAGTGAGGCTGCCTTATACTGAAGTACATTATAAGTATTCCCTCATAATACTGTCCATGAGAGCCTTAGAGTACACCACCTTCTAGTGAAACTGCCTTATAATGAAGTACATGATACACTTTGCCCTCATTATAACACTGTACATGGGGTTAAGAGTACACCACCTTTTTGTGAAAACTCCTTATAATGAAGTGTATTATACAGTACTCCCTCACTATAACACTGTACCTGGGAGTCATAGAATATACTATGTTATAGTGAGACCACCTTATAATGAAGTACATGATAAACACTCCCTCATTATAACACTGTACATGGGAGTCATAGAATATACTATGTTATAGTGAGATCACCTTATAATGAAGTACATGATAAACACTCCCTCATTATAACACTGTACATGGGAGTCACAGAGTATACTATGTTATAGTGAGACCGCCTTATAATGAAGTACATGATACATATAATTTGACTACCACTTTATCAAATTGGATCCTGTGTTATAATGAAGGGCTGTATAGTGAAGATATGCTGTATATATAGTGTTTATTAATTTCTTAAACAATTAAACACATTTTCTAGTCTGGCATAGATGTGTGAAAGAATTAGGTATCTGAACCAAAAGAAAAATGAACCTCGTATTGTGATTGCATGTAGTACAAATAATAATTAGAATTAGTTGGAAAATGACAAAAAATACAAATTCTAACCAAAATAGCTCATTATTTTGGACTATTAGTCTTCAAATACTGGGGCTATGTACATGTAGAATTCATTTTATATTATATCAGCTAGATTATTTATTTCATTCTAAAGGTTGAGCTACCATATATGGGTTCTGTAAATTTTATAATTTTATATTTTAAGGACATGGTTTTCAAACCATCTCATTTGATCAGTACAGGTGTGACACGAAGCTTGTGAATAAAAATAATCAAGTATATAAGTGACCAATGGAGTATTCTATTTTAAGGTCAGCTCATGTCCATAACCAGAGACAAAATAGCCATCAAAAGAATGATTTATTCCCCCCCCCCCCCCCCCCCGACAAACTGTGGCTATTACAAATATAAAAATAACATAATTGCAGTTTCACCTCCAGTGACCTTGACATTTGATCTGTGGATCAGAGACTTAAATAGGGACTGCCGTGAATATTTAGATACATCTGTGTAAGTGTAGACCACCATACCTATGAAGTTTGACCAAAATTAAATCAAGAAAACTTGAGTTATCGAGCAGAAAGACGAAAAAATTACAATGTCAGCTCCAATGACCTTGACCTTGCACCTCTCCACCTCAGAATCAACAGGGAGCAGTCCCTACACAAGTGTAGTCTACCTATAAAGTTTGATGAAAATTAGGCTAAGGAAACTTGATTTACCATGCAGGAAGGATCCATATTTTCAGATCTGGTGGCCTTGACTTTGAACCAACCAGCTCCAAAATCAAATTGTTTCTGCTTCTACCCATGGGTAAGCAGCAAATTAGGTTTGAGATAAAAATACCACAGCAAACTAAAGTTATGTTGCAGAGACCACCTTGTCTACAGATGGATGGACAGAGGGTTATTACCGTATATATTCGTGTATAAGTCAATACCAACTGCAAACTGTATAAACCCAGATCTGCCATTGCATAAAGTGCCGGCAGATCTGGGTCTATGCAGCTTGTAAGGACTAATCAGTAGAATAAACAACATAGACCCTGATCTTCCGGCGCATTATGCGACGGCAGATCAGGTTCTGTGTTGTTTGCATTTGGACCCGGCTTATACGCGAGTATATATGGTACTACCACTATATCTTCCAACACCAACACCTTAAGCTGGATGGGGGGGGGAAGGGGGATAAAATTAGCACAGCTCATTTAATCCTCCTTTTATACCTCAACAATGTCTTTAATTATAGGATGATGATGTCTGGAGATAGGTAGAGGCATTCACTCTTGTGCTATTGATAAGTCACCCCCACCCCCGATCCCTTTTAAAGGTTGATTTCCTATTCTTGTGCACTCATCTGAGTGAAGAAACAGGTGAGATGGCTTGTTGCTCAAAAGATTCCCAACTGTTGTCTGCATTGCGTTTATAAATCCCCCTGCAGCTGGTGCAGTCAGAATCGTTGCCACCAGTGTAGCTTGTGTCACCAGTAAAGCCAGCTTTAATTGTGTGGTACAAACACATTCTTTTGTTAAAGACCGGTTTCACACTCTTGTGTACTCATCAGAGGGAAGAAAAGGGTGGGATGACTTTAGGCTCATCTAATCACTGATTGTTGTCTGTCCTGGGTTTATATATTCCCTTATAGCTGCAGCCTGTGATTTGGTGTCACAGGTGCATACAGTTTTATTTGTGTGGTATACCATATATACTTGCGTATAATCCAGGTCCAAATGCAAACAACATAGACCCTGATCTGCCATCACATAATGTACCAGCAGATCAGGGTCTATGTTGTATGTTCTACTGATTAGTCCTTACAAACTGTATAGACCCAGATCTGCCGGCGCATTATGCGATGGCAGATCTGGGTCTATGCAGTTTGCAGTTGGTATTGGATTATATGCGGGTATATACGGTAAGTGTGGCACCCTAGAAACTTCTCTATTATCTAAGGTTTACAGATGACATTTTCTTATATGGACACGAATCAAAACATGATTGCAATAATTTCCATAACACAATAAAGTTTGCATTGAAATATTCAAGGAAGAAAACTTTTCTTGATGCTTTACTGCTGGTCAGATGTGCGAACAGTAAAATTAATTTTTATTTATACTGTAAACCTACAGATAAACATTGTTTCTTACATGGTAATTCTCACCATTCCTTTCATTGTGTAAAATCAAGTCCCTTTAGAATGAATGCAGATAAAAGTTATTGCGCTAAACCATCTGATGCCGAGAGACAAACAAATAATCTCATTTAATTTTATGAGAAAACTGCATGGGGATAAATAAACTCTATTGACTGACTTATTCCCCAAATAATGGAACCTAGTTGTTACAACCCAATTCCCCCATTTTTACATCTGATGAAGACAATTATTTCTTCAAATCCACCATAATCTCCATACAGACAGTTTTTATCATTACATTGCCAGATATTTTTATGCAAACAAAAATTTTTGAATAAATAATTGGCTGAAAACTTAGTATCGTATACACTTGTCTATAAGTTGAGTCAAACTGCAAATAGCATAGACCCTGATATTCTGTTGCATAATGCACCAGCATATCAGGGTCAATTTTGTTTGTTCTACTGATTACTCCTAGCAAACTGCAGAGATCTGACAGTGCATTATTCAACATCAGATCTGGGTCTGTGCAGTTTGCAGTTGGATCCAATTTATAAGTGAAAATATATAATGATCTCATAAGAGCTAAATTCACAGATAAACATGCCAGAATCGTGAGATGATCCTTCACTAATGTGGTTTTGTAAATGCTCGACAATTTATTGCACATTTTGTTCCAAAATGAATAAATCCAAAGTATTCAAAAGCAATTAAACCAATATCAAATAATAGTCCAATTTAAGGGGTCACTGTACTAGCCATGATGTACTTTATCTCCTCACCTGTTCAAATTATGGTAAACAATACATGCATGTAGGTGAGACAAAAAGAGAATTTAAAGTTCGGATTTAAGAACATATCAGATCTATCTTCACCATAGTGTTCATCATGTTAAGTGTCAAATAATTGAAGTGATGTTATCTGATCATGTACAAGTCAATTCCAGCTGCAAACTGCATAATGCACCACCAGATCTGGGTCTATGCAGATTGTTAGGAGTAATCAGTAGACCAAAAAACATAGACCCTGTTCTGCCAGCACATTATGCTTTCTTAATTTCATCCAGTGCACATATCTGAGCTATTGAGAGCTATTAGTTTTGAATTTATATGCATTTCAGAAATGCGACCTATCACTCCTCCTGAGGAACGAGAGAAAAACAAAAAACATCCAAAGGTGCCAGAAAGGAAGCTGATAGTTGGTGATACAGATCTGTTGCTGAAACACTTGTTTTCTGGAGTGATGGAGGAAAAGAAAGACTCCCGTTATCATAAGAGAGGAAGGTCTGGAAATGGTTTTTTTTAAAAGAGTTTCCTAAATTCAAAATTTGTCCATAAAGAATAGGGCTCTGAAGAAAGGCTAATAAAAGCAAAAGAAGATTGTGAGTTATTTTTTTAATATCAAATTGTCTAGTTTCATGTAATACAGGAGAAAAGTGTAATCCAGTTAAATGTTGAATTGGTTATATACCAGTAACTCATTTTTCAGTCTCCTTCATTTTTTTGTCTGAAAATATTGTATGAGTGTAGAAATAAGTACATGTACTGTGCATCAAATCCACCTTCATTTCTTAAAATCAAATTTTGTGTTTATAAGGAGGATAAATAGTCCAATTATATTTACATTTAAACTTTAATAAACATTCTCTGCCAAATAAATTAGTTTTTCACAAAATGAGTTCAATTGCACTGTATATAGGTTTGTCACTGTAAATGGATAGATTACATTCAGAAGATAGAAATATAAAGTGTTTAAATACAATTTGCAAGATCTTAAATTGTTAGCAGCAAATATTGTCTAGACTAAGTGTTACATTTGGGAATGTCAGGCTGAGGGTGCTGATAAAACAGCAATGTTATCATCCTCATCATCATCATCATCCTCATCCTAACATATATTATTATTATTATTATCATCTCAGGCCAAGAAAGATGTCAACTTTACGGAAGTGCACGGCAAAAGGCCTTCTCTCTGGCGATGACCCATACCTTGTGGATGCTGTATCAGAAAAATTGTTCCCACAGTTGACATTAGAGGGTGCACGGCATGCCAGTTCTTTAAGTGGCAATTCCTCATTACAGTTGATAACATTACGAGAAGGTGACAAATCAGTGACCCTACCATCACTGAGTATTGAACAAAATTATTCTCAAATGTTGTCAGAATTGGTGATGAATTTTTGAGATCTAAAACAAAATCATCTTTGAGCCAAAGTTGCTGGTTTTTACCAAGACATGACCATCGACAGAGCATAGAGAAAATGTGACAAATCTCAGTCTTTGCTGAAATGTGTATGAAATTTGAAAATACCAAGTCTGGCCTTGAAAAATCTGTGATATGATTTATTTATTACAAGTTTCTTGTTTCTGAAGTAGAGGCTAGACATGCGTGTCATACATTGACGAGTCCAGCCAGCCATTACTACAGTGACTTATTCATTAATTGTAGTGACTCTGTAGAGTCAAAGTATTTATCATACTCAGCTAATGTCATTTGTTTCCGTGAACCATGCTCATGAAGTTACAGCTATTCTTCTAAAGATCAGCTTGCTGAGGACTACATCTATTGCAGTAACTTTTGATATCCAAGAAAGCTTTTGAACCCACAAAAAATGAAAACTTGTTTTCCAAACTTGGTGCAGAATGTTGGCAATAGAAGCATTAAGCTAATTTCACACTAAAAATATACTATAAATCTAATTTCAGTTTGAACTTTTACAGTTATTCTTAATTATTTATTTAGTTCTGTTGTCCTATATTATCAAACCAACTGGAATGGAATAGAAGTCATATGCTTCATAAAATACAGAAATTTATTGAAGATAGAGTGTGGAATCTACTTATTTCATGACTGGAAATTGCAGCATAAATTGAAAGTGACACTGTGTAGGATGAAGTGAGCTTCAAAGAAAATTGCTGAACAAATACTGAAATTGTGTTGCATTTAATATAAGGAAAATTGATTGATACTTTTATTGTGTTGTAAGTGTTCATGGAAGTACATATACATTAAGACCAGCAGAGAACAGCAGGCTTATATCAGAATCAATCCCAGCATGCTGTCTTTGTGGTAGGAAGTTCTACCAATAGAGTAAAATGCCACAATTTATGTGAACAACAAAGCTTTTGAAGGCATAGATTTGTGATCCAGATTCAAGCATTGTTGTGATCCAGATTCAAGCATTGGTGCAATCCAGATTCAAGCATTGTTGAGGAAATCCAAGCCTGTTTACTGGACATTTAACAGTCTATGCGTTTTAGAACAATGTGATGCATCAAAGTGTCCAAGAGGAAAGTTGATAAATTGGACATAGTTTTGTTTGCTGTGTTAAGACACATTAATTTTCAAATTAAAGTGTTTTATTTATTTGACTGGAGAATTGATTCACTTTCAGACACAATGATTGATGTTTTCTCATTTTATTCCTAGTCCGTCCCAGAGTTTGTAAAAAAAATTAGTTTCATTTAACTTTTTTTTCTTTAAATTCTACATTTTATCAAACTGTCTCATATTTTGAAAAATATACCAGTAAGTAATGTTTTCTAAGCACTTGTGACTGTGCTCAGTTTCATGAAGGAGGAATGCAGCTGGTTGTTAACAGTACTTCATTAAGCTTTCTAGTGTAGGTTCACATCAGTTGGTGTCGCTAAATTTAAGATGTAAAGACACTGATTGGAGTATAACGTAAAGATTGTGTAAAATGTCCTTATCAAGTTAAACATACTTTCTTAATATCATTCCTTATTACATGTCGTCATTGATATGATGTTTCTAAAACCCATTCAGTATTTTTCATATTAGCCTTTTGTAATATAATGATGTGATGTCACATTAGACTTTAACATAATGTCCAAAGACATCTAATTGTACCAGTAATTCACACCATTTTTCATCACATTTCTGGGGCAAAATATAGAACAGATTATTGACTTTTTTGTAATGTGATATTAGTACTGATTTCATCTGACATTAACACTTGCTGAATTAGTGTAATCTGAACTTACCAAACTTACTAAAAATAAATAGTCTTTGTCTAGTTGAATACCCCTCATATGAAATATATACTCATGTATGAGTTGAGTTCAGCTAGAAATAACATAGGCCAATTCTGCCAGTGCATAATGCATGGACATATCTGGATCTATGTTGTTTGTTTTACTGATTAGTCCTAATAAACTGCATTAACCCAGATCTGCCATCGCATTATGCTAATCTGGGTGTGTGTAATTTGCAGTTGGATCTGACTTTTATGTGAGTACAGATGGTATGTAAAATTTTCTATTTACTTTTCAGTGATTTATTAAATTTGTGAAAAAATGAAAGTAGGTGATCAGCTCTGACATTGCTTATTCACAAAATGTATGACCCACATGAAAAAGATCCTTTCAAATCGAAATCACATATTGATATCGAGAATGAATTGAATCTAATTAAAGCAGAGTAAATAATTATGAAACCGGAGTAGAAATAAATACATATTGTCTAGCCTTTGATTGTTCCTTACAAATCATGATCAGAGAGTTTAACAGTTTTAGCTGTAAACAAGTTTTAGTTAACACTTGTCAAGATGACAGATATATTGCTGTTAATTTATGCTTAAATTTGGCAAAAGAAAATAAACAAGGATCTTATGGGGTACTGAATAAATTCTGTATGGGACACTCCATGAATAGGAAATCTATTGCTTGTGTCTGTCAAGGACAAGGCTGCGTTTTATGTACTTTTGTTCCTGAAGAGGTCAGCTTTTAAAATCCAAAATTAAATTTCAAGTTGACAAAATATTAATATATTTTACACAGATCACTCAGATTTTCTTCAAAGTCCTCAAAAGGTGAAATTGCTGATATAATTTCAACTTACAGAAAGAATTAAAAAATATATTTTGTTCAATTTTATTAGAGGTTTTCACAACTTTCAAGTAATAAATGCCTTAGAACACAAGTGAGTACCTTCACAAATTTGCTCCCAAGAATTGTCTAACAAAATGCTATAATTGTAAAGATAAATCACAGAGAAAATATAACTTTATACTTATAATGATGTCTGGTCATCTGAAAATTTCACCACAGTGAACTTCATGTTTAGATTAACTTAGTTGGTAGAGTGATCAAAAAGTTGAACATAGGCATTGAGTTCAAAACCCTAAGAAGACATTACTTTCTCTTTCATTGCTGTATTATCATGTGATAATCAAGTTGATTCATTTTACCTTTTTAGAGCATTGGATTCATGATCCAGGGGTTGCAAGTTTGATACCCATTCGGTCCAGCCTGCCACGTTGGCTGCCACGTTGTGTCCCTGGAAAGGGCACTTAGCTCCCATTTCCTTGTCATGATAAATCCAAGGTGTTAAAAGTGCCATTTAAATCAACAAAACCATCAGTATATTGCTCAGGAGGTGACAAATCCAATTTTGATCAACTTGCTCGACAAGCATGATGCAGGGAAAATGGTCCTGAAATTCAAATTTTACTTCTTTTCTTTTTTAAATTGGGCTTTTTATATTAAATTTTTTGCCACGGAATTGCCATCTTTTTTATAGTTAAATAAATATAGAGAAAAAGATTGCACTATAGCAGCATTTCCTCTATCAGAAATTACTATATATGTAGCTTTATAACAGGTCTGCAAGTGCTCACTTGCTCAGGTAGCAGAACTATAATTAGATGAAGCACATCAATTTAAGCAAAGAACGCTATCGAGGATATTTTCTCATCGAAGTGTGCCTTGTCCTTTATAACTGTGAGAAGAAATTATAGTAGAATACTTTTAACCCCACAACAATTATATTATTTAAACTTTTGCATTCAGAACTAATGTAATATTTAAATATTTAATTAACCCTGTTGCAAGTCAGATTCATTTCAATCCTCATTTTTGCTTGCCTGGAAACTTACATTATTTTCAAAATGCATTTATTTCTGAATTTACAGTAATTCAAACATTGTTTTGCTTTTTAAGTTAAAAAACATAAAGAACCATTTACTACTTGTGACACATTCATTTTGAAGATGTATACCTTGTTAAATGTTGTTGATTGAATGCTGCAGCTGTAGAAATGTACAATGAAAATTATCTGTGATAAAGTGAATGATACAGTAATAATAATAAAAGCATATTTGATGGGACTTTGGCCAGATCAAAGATATTTTCTGTCATGATGGTGGATCTATATGTTATGATTGTAGATACATATGTTTATTTTTTGTTATTTGAAGGATTTATGTAAATAGTAATAGTTTATTTATTTATTTCTTTGTTTACTGTGTATATTGGGGATACCCAGTAGATGGGCCAAAGTTAATCATCATATACAGATGTTCTCTATATCAAGGGGTCTTCTACAACCTTTACCAAGGAGCCATAGTGTATTGGTGGTTAGCATGCTGGACACTTGACAAGAAGTATGCAGGTTGGAATCCTGCCCAGATCAGCTGCTAGCTGTGGTGTGTCCCTAGGCAAGGCACTTTACTCCATTTGCCTCAGCATGACATAACCTCTAAGGTGTTGATGGGCTGTTAAACACCAAACAAACAAATGTACATGCAACTGTTAACAGTTTAACAATCTTTACACAGGTACAGAATGCACCCAGCTGCAAACAGGTCAAACACAGATCTGTTATTGCATAATGTAGTAAATCTGGATCTTTGCTGTTTGCAGTTATAGTCCAATTCAGTATGGTGTAATAGGTATACCATTTCAGTTATAGTCCATTTCAGTATGGTGTAATAGGTATACCATTTCAGTTATAGTCCATTTCAGTATGGTGTAATAGGTATACTATTTCATTATGGTGTAATAGGTATACCATTTTAGTATGATGTAATAGGTATACCATTTCAGTTTTCTGAAGAAATACTTCAACAAATTAAAAATGGATAACTATAAACCTTGTCAACACGAGAGCTCAGTTATTTTGAGCCAGTAAATGAATGTCAGTTTCAGTTAGAAATATAATTTACACAGGAATATGACGTTAAATAGTGTTTAAATTTTTTCTAAATCATACCATGTATATAGTCAGTACTTTATTATATACAGGGTGTGATCCCCCCAAATCCCGAATCTCACTATACTTGGTGAATTCTATTTTAGAAATTGCTTCTTAATTTATTAACTTCTTGTTAATTCTTGACTTATTATGATGGTAATGTGATTTCATATAAAATGTATCCCCATCAGAATGTAGTTTTTGCCTTGAACATTATTATTACATAGCCATATTGTAATATACACCATTATAAAGCAGGTTCATATATAACACAGTACACTTTTATGACTTCCCTGAACGGTGTTACAGTGAGGGAATCTACTGTACTTTTTTATTTCAACTCATTTGTTACAGATTTGACTTTCAGATATGTGACTGTTCAGAACTATATTGAAATAAATGCACATGTACATATATTGAATCTGAAATGTTTTCAAAGTTACAGTTTGGTAATGTTAATACATGTATAACTTTTCATGTTATGTGTGCAAAATTATAATTTTATCATCAAAAAGAATTTTTTTAAAAATTCTTATTTAATTTCAGTTTCTCAGTTGGACATTTTTAATTGTAAATATACATGTACTTTGGAATTCTGTAAATTTATTTTCAAGTACTTTTTTTCATTTTTGAAGATCTACCATGTAATCTCACTTATAAGTCGAGTCCAACTGCATACTGCACAGACCCAGATCTGCCATTGCATAACGCACCAGCAGATCTGGATCTATGCAGTTTGTTATGAGTAATCAGTAGAACAAACAACATAGACCCAGATCTGCCAGCGCATTATGCAATGGCAGATCAGGGTCTATGTTGTTTGCAGTTGGACTAGACTTATAAGCGAGTATATGGTATATGTGTTTATTGTGTATTTGTTTAGTGTTACCTTCTGTAGTCATACATTCATTTATTTAAAAATTTTGAATTTTAAATATATCTTCCACTTTTCCTCAAGTGATTTAATGGGAATCATTCTTATCCATCCAAATTAGTAACTTCTATGATAAAATTCATTAGTTCATTCGTTTTACATTTGTTAATATGTCTAGATTGAATTGTGTTAAATATTGTAGAATTTCAGATTTAGTAACTGCTTGTAATATTTTAAATAGTATAGGCTAGAGATCGTTTAAAGTCGTGAATTTCTACTTCAGACAAATCTATTATTACAGGATTATTTTGATAATAATGTTGACAATTTGATTACAAATCGAGAGAAATGAGTTGTGATGGGCTTGCTTGAGGTAGATTTGGAACTATTGCATGATTTCTTGCACATTAACAAGCTCACATAGCTTAAAATATTTATATGTATAGAATGTACCTGTACATAATCTAATTAACTTATTAAACTAATTATCAAATAATTAGATTGTTACATTTTAATTATTATTGTTTATAGCATTTTTTTCATCATGAAATATAAAAATATTTATTTATCAGATTTACACTCAGTATTTGCAACTTTAAATATTTAAACTCTATGAACAAGTACAGACAGAAAAACTGGTGTTATTTTAATTCGAATTCAAAATTCTATGTTCATCAGTTTCTTAAACATGGTCTGCTCAAGGTAGGATATATATTAGCAATGTAGGGATACATCGATACACATAGGATATTGCGATATGCTCTTGGCAATATGATATATCATATTTTGACCCGGCCCTCTCATATGTTGATGCTCATGGCATGATAGCAAATTTAAATTATGTTCCATTAACTCATTATCCCTGCATGCCACATTTTTGCATCATAAGGTAGTAGTGCCCATGTTCCAAGCTCTGTGGCATCAACATAATTCATGATGCACCAAAGCAGTGGTATTACAGAAAAGGGGAAAGATGTAGCCGTACAATGATACCAAGTAATGTAGGCTTTCTACTAACGTAAAAAAAAAAATACAGCCAAAAATTCATAATTCTTCAGATTCAATTTATTTTAGGCCAAAAATTACTGGTTCCTGATCCAAAGTTTGTGTCCAGATTTCCGACTTTCTGCAGTTAGATCTAAATCAGACTGGTCTGAAATGCACACAGACAGATGAACATTTGCAAAAAGTAGGATAAGTTTTGAGATTTTCAGTAAAATGGGCCAGGACACAAAATTTTTTGGTCCAATAAGCAAAAAAAAACAGAAAAAGTGAAAGAAGTCCAATTTTCACCCATCTGCTCATGTGCAGGCAAAAAAGCCAATCAAAAACAACATATTTTTATACATCCAGCAAAATGAAAATCTCTCTGAAACAGATCTGTTTGGATGTAATCAGAAGTAACCAATAAAACATGTTTCCTACCCCCATTTCAGGGGAAAAGAATCTGCAGGGGATAATGAGTTTATAAAAGCATGGTATTACATTATCACAATTAATTGATCTTGAAGACATATGACTGTTAAACAACCAACAGCAGGGTATGTATCATGATACATATGATATGGGGTCATTCATATCATGATAATTATCTAATTATGACTAAAGTAGTGATACATACCCCTGGTAATCATTATAATGCTGTTCATGGGAGTCCTAGAGTATACCACCTTATAGTGAGACCACCTTATAATGAAGTACATGATACAGTACTCCCTCATTATAATGCTGTCCATAAGAGTAAGAGAGTATACCACCTTATAGTGAAACCACCTTATAATGAAGTGCATGAAACAGTACTCCCTCATTATAATGTTGTCCATGGAAGTCCTAGAGTACACCACCTTATACTGAAACCACCTTATAATGAAGTACATGATACAGTACTCCCTCATTATAATACTGTCCATAATAGTCAGAGAGTGTATCATCTTATAGTGAAACCACCTTATAATGAAGTACTTGATTCAGTATTCCCTCATTATAATGCTGTCCATGGGAGTCTACCTTATAGTGAGACCACCTTATAAATGAAGTACTTGATTCAGTACTCCCTCATTATAATGCTGCCCATGGGAGTCTACCTTATAGTGAGACCACTTTATAATGAAGTACTTGATTCAATACTCCCTCATTATAATGCTGTTAATGGGAGTATACCACCTTATAATGAGACCACCTTATATTGAAGTTCATGACACATATAATTTTACTACTTCATAATGATATGAGATGCATGACCATAAATGCCTTATAACAGAAACTGTGTTATAATGAAGGGCATTATAGCAAGGGAATGCTATATATGTTATAATGTGTACATTCTGTAAAGAGTGTAGACTCTGATCTACATGATGTATTAGCTGATCATATTTTACAAGTGTTCATACTATAAATAATTTTAGGATATAACCATTTAATCTTACATGCTTGATATGGTGTTGATGTTCAGTCTGTATTACCATATTGCACAATTTGATAGACAACTTGAGGTGTTTTCTATGACGTCTGTGCATCGAAATTCTAAGATACAGCAAATCCAAGTTCTGAAAATCCCAACTGGATTTGAATTCCTTTCACATGGTATAGATACAAATATTTGGAAAGCGTAAAAAAGGGGGTATATTTATAAATACACATGCATGTTTTGTTCTGAATCAGGAGAAAAAACTTGTTTGATATTGCATACGAATATGTCTCAGCGTTACAGCCTCAACTTATCCATTTGCAATATCAAAATCATTCTTCTGCTGACTCTGCACATAACATGTATGTACTTTTGTGTATTCAGACAGCATAGACTTTGATCAGCTGGTGCATGATACAAATGAAGATCTTTATCTATACTGTTCACAAGTTAAGCATACATTATACAAAATTAATAAGGTTCCCGACAATGTATCGTATCTCAAAAAATATAATAAATTTATGTCATACAAATTGAAAAATTCAGCAGCTCCATATAAATATGTTATAATAAAATGCTGATGTCATGGTAATTCATGTCCAATGCATTAACGTGTTCATCATCACTTTTAAATACCCTCAACTCCCTAAGTGGCCAACCTCAAGGATCGTATAAATATTTTTCGCCTTTCGTAAGACACTTGAGATGGCTCTTCTGTAGGGAGTGGTCATCAAGTGAGAATAAAAAAGTCAAAATTGTGCTCAAGGGTTGTTGGTACTTCATAATTTTTTACTCTTCTGTTTATAGCAGTTGCTGTCAACATTGTTCACTGTTATATATGTATCACATAATACAAAATAATTTTAAAATGACAGTTTATCACAATGAAAATTGAACAGAATAAAGTAACTTGTTTAAATGCAGTAATTAACAGTGAAAATGAATAAAGAATTGTAGTAGAAGATAACAAAAATATGTGTTGAATTAAAATTCTGGGATGTTTATGAATAAGGGAAAGAAAGTAATGCTGTACATACATGAATATTCAGGAAATCTATGTGATATAAAGGAACTGATGAAGATGCTAAAATTATTTATTGTCTTCGGTATAAAAATTCTTGTCTTCTAAAACTTCTGTACTTTAAATCAGTTCCTATACAGACAGTTTTGAAAAATAAGGTACACCGTAAATTACACCAATTTTGAAATTTTTAAATGATCTAAAAATCTGTCTTCACTTTCTAATGTACCATAATTAGAAAGAATCATACAGCCAAGGGTTTAAACAGAAAGACCTTTAGAAAGTTGATCTTTTTAGATTCAAACAGTCACAATGTGCTAAATATGAAAATTCACTTTATTTTATTGAGAAGTTCTATTTAACTTCAAATATTTTTCATAAACTTTTCCGATTTTAAGAACTTATCATTTTGTGCCTCTAATGATGTAGCCACAAATACCATATTTATTACATATTAAGCCCATTCTTGATGATAACCCCACCCCCTTTTTTGTCTCACAAGTGACGATGTCTCTACATCTGGTTGATAACCCCACCCCCTTTTTTGTCTCACAAGTAACAAAGTTTCTACATCTGGCCAAATGCTAGCAGTAAGCTTTTTTTAAAGGGCAACATCATTTTTTCATCAGTGGATCATCAGCATTAGACTTTGTGTACAAATACATTAAGGGGGAAGGAATGTTTTTAGAGAATGATGAAACTGAAGTCAAGGTGACATGAAGCAATTGTCAAAGTTTTCAATGGGTATTTAAAGATTTAGGTTCTGGCAGTATTATCTATTATTGCCAATTGGATTAATTGTCATCAGATCAAGTAATGATGTTTATTATGGGATATAAATATTGCTACTGGTATGGAGCGTCAAAAGGTCAAAAGTTATGGTCATAGTGGCCAGTTTTTAGGGCTGGAGTTTTTTCTGCAGGGGGGGGCAGGTGTGATGTATATTATGTATTCATAGATAGATATTAGACTCACTAGTATACATGGCACATTCTTGAGGATGATGAATCCAGATATCAAAGGTCAAGGTTATATGATGAATTATTGTTTAGCTTTTTGAGGGTAAACTGTTAAGAGCTGTATGAAGGGGCAATATCCTCTGTTTCCATACATGTATTGTTATCTAATTTGTCACATATTAGTAGAGGTATTAGCAGAGAAATGAGGAGGGGATAAAAAGTCAGAGGTCATGGTCACTGGAGTTGTTTAGTCCTGTGTTACTAAAGCAGCAGTGACTACATCAGAGGCAAGATGATATTTACAGACTTTTACAAAATTTTGGCAAATATTTACTTACAATATTTAAGTTTGATTACTAGTCCAATCCCCTACTTTTTGACAACTTTATTATTCTGTTCCCCCCCCCCCCCCCCCACACACACACACACACACCTCTTAGTCTTGGATGGGTGGGAGTTGAAATGGGTTATTACATGGGAGAAATAATGTATGACATTTTTCATAGTGATTGGTTCCAACAATATAATTACATGAGGAAGCTACATAGTAGTTAAACAATCTTGAATTACATTTAGCTGTAAAAATATAGAATATATCTCACCAAATGAAAGCATTCATTTCTAGGCCAGATAAGTTCATTATGTGCAAATATAGAATTTATTTCACTAGATGAAAGCATTTATTTCTAGGCCAGACAAGTTCATCCTGTACAAATATTTATCAAGACAAATCCCAGAACAAAAATTTATCATGATGTAATCTAATTTAAATTTAAAGATATGCCACACCTGTTTCTTTAAGATTGTAAATTCCAGGTGGCAACATGTACATGTAATAAGAAAAGAATGAGTGCCATAAATATCTCGGTCTTTTACTTCCTGCTTGATCCCGCTTGATTTAAATCAATGGTTTAAGTTTTGTCAGTCATGTATACAGATTTTTGGCATCTAATTTTTACGAAGATTTGCATGTCTAGTCCTTATGTAAAAATGAACACGTACAGTTACATTCAATATGATTTCAGTTAACTTTATCCCTTAAATCATTAAAATAAAACATTAACATTTAAAATAACCAATTTTCGCTGCTTTTCAGTTAACATTTACAGCAATACAAATAGCCTGTTGTACAGCATTTTGGTGAATCTTCAGTCAAACTTAAATTTCATTCAATTAGCTTGCTGGATTTTAAGTCAAACTTAAATTTCATTCAATTAGCTTGCTGGATTTTAAGTCAAACTTAAATTTCATTCAATTAGCTTGCTGAATTTTAAGTCAAACTTAAATTTCATTCAATTAGCTTGCTGGATTTGAAGTCAAACTTAAATTTCATTCAATTAGCTTGCTGGATTTTAAGTCAAACTTAAATTTCATTCAGTTAGCTTGCTGGATTTTAAGTCAAATTTAAATTTCATTCAGTTATCTTACTGGATTTTAAGTCAAACTTAAATTTCATTTAATTAGCTTGCTGGATTTTAAGCTTCAGATGTAAATGCAAATATTGTATATACTCGCATATAAGCCGGGTCCAAATGCAAACAACACATACCCTGATCTGCCATCACATAATGCACCGGCAGATCAGGGTCTATGTTGTTTGTTCTACTGATTCAGTCCTTACAAACTTCATAGACCCAGATCTGCCGGCGCATTATGTGATGCCAGATCTGAGTCTATGCAGTTTGCAGTTGGTATAAGCTTATATGCGATTATATATGGTAGTAGTCCCTCACAATACAGCAAGCTCTTAGAATAATGCTGCCATTCCTATAATGCAGGGAGTCATGGTAGCATGCAGGGAGTCATGGTAGCATGCAGGTAGTCATGGTAGCGTGCAGGTAGTCATGGTAGCATGCAAGTAGTCATGGTAGCATGCAGGGAGTCATGGTAGCTCAGTTCATAAATTGGTGGACTCATAATCCTAGGGTTGCATTTTTGATAGCCACCCAGCCCAGCACAGGTCAACTGCCTTGATATGTCCTTGGGAAAGGCACTTGGCTCCCATTTCCTGTGCAAGATATAGTCATTAATGTGTTAAAACCAACCAGCCAATCGGTGATGCAGGTATAGTCATGGATCCCATTAAATTGGTGACTTGTCAAATTTTGTTTTATCATCACTACTTAATTTATTACACTTTATTTCAGTTCTTGGCTAATAAAAATCAATTATGATGTGATTTCAAATCATTAAATAACATGTATACTCACTTATAAGTCAGGTCCAACTACAAACAACACAAAACCCAAATCTGCCATCACATAATGCTCTAGCAGATCTGGGTCTGTGTTGTTTGTTCTACTGATTAGTCCCAGCAAATTCCATTGACCCAGATCTACCAGCACATTGTGACAGCAGATCTGGGTCTGTGCAGTTTGCAGTTGGATCCGACTTATAAGCGAGTAATGACAGTATTCTATTTTGTGTTTTAATGCAGTTTCAGGACACAGCCATACAGGAACACCCCTCAGTATAAGGCTCCCTCATTTATAATGTTGGTCACTTTTATGGCTTGCATGGACAACATCATAAAGAGGAATTATTATAAATATCATCAAGTTCTTGTAATGAAATCCAGTCTAACTGGTCCTTAACAACCATTAAACTTATGATCTGTAGATAGCCTTCAACTTGTACATCACATTTTTTCTTGTAGAATTGATGCATAATTCATTTGTTGACAATGGGCTATATTGATTTTCTGTCATAATGACATACAAGATCAGGTAGGCAATCTAATCCATAGCACATATATATTGCTTGACCATATTATTTCACCTGATTTTTTTTTTCTTTGGAGGGGGTGGGGGTGGAAATGTGTTATTACATGGTGACAAAATATAGAACCCACCATACCTCTTATTGAGAAAAAAATCTAGATTATTAGACATTATTCATGTATTATTGAATCTAGATTATTAGACATTATTCATGTATTATGAATCTAGATTATTAGACATTATTCATGTATTATGAATCTAGATTATTAGACATTATTCATGTATTATGAATCTAGATTATTAGACATTATTCATGTATTATGAATCTAGATTATTAGACATTATTCATGTATTATTGAATCATTTCCAAATCAGATTAAAACAAAAGCAGGCAGTCTAAATTGATTAAAGACACTGGGATAGTGTACTAATTGATGAATACCCTACAACGCTCTATGAATAATATGGTCAGACACTTACAAAGTTTTCACTGTGTAACATATACAAACATGCAGAGGACAAAGATACAAAGATTTTATTATTTTAAAGAACAGGTTTGCTTTATATATAGGTGTCCCTTATTGTAATTTCAGTGCATTCACCTCCTTGTGATCAGGTAAAGAATTTCTTTATTACTAAAAGCTAGCACAGAACTTCATGCCATATGGCACCCTAATCAATGAAACAGAAGTGATCCTCATATCTTGTCAACATTTGATCTGAAATGACTGGGTCATGATCTGCAAATCTGTATTGATTGAATCCAGCATTTAACTGCATTAACTATTCAGCAGTCATTAGACAGGGCTTTGTAGCTATGATGAACTGTACTAATTACAACAGGTGAAGTAGGAACAGGTGATATCAATAGTAAATCAGGTGCAAAAATCCCCAGCAACAGAAACATGTTCATTAAGCTTTGTTTGAACTACATGAATTTGGTCAGGTTGTAGAAACTTATACAAATTTGAAAAAATAAATTCTTGATTAGATGGTTTTCAGGCAATTGTTGTCCACATCAAGCAGTACTTTATTTACAATACTTAAGTATTGAACTTTATTATGTACAATACTTAAGTATTTAACTTTATTATGTACAATACTTAAGTATTTAACTTTATTATGTACAATACTTAAGTATTTAACTTTATTATTTACAATACTTAAGTATTGAACTTTATTATTTACAATACTTAATTATTTAACTTTATTATGTACAATACTTAAGTATTGAACTTTATTATTTACAATACTTAAGTATTGAACTCTATTATTTACAATACTTAAGTATTGAACTTTATATTTTCAAGCTTGATTACTATATTTTAACCATTGTTTACAAATATTGTCAAAGCACACAAAAAAGAATGCATTAATATGTAAGAAGTTCCTTTCTAATGTTATAAACTAATAACTTGTCATTTTTCTCTGTCAAATGATGCAATTTTAACCAATCTAGATGCTAGTTACAAAGGCTTGGTAAAAATGTGTACCGGTAATTATAATACAGTATTTAGTTTCTTGAACACATAGTCTAGTATTTCTCCCAGGGATTGACTGCTTATAACTTGCACCTGTATAGCCGTAGAATCTACCTTGCATAGTCTGGTTATTGGATAAAGCAGATAACGGGTATTTTTATGCACTGCTAATTTTAATAATTTGTTTGTCTAGTCCTTTCATTAATTTAGTCCTAAGTTTCCAAAACTGTTTAAATATTTTCAAAATTTATTTGCTTGATTTATCTTGAAAGTGGAAAAAAAATTAATTTTTAAATTATGTTTTGTTTTTTTTTTTAAATATTGGTATTCTTTTGCCTCAATTAAAGATGTTTGGTATCATCAATAAAAAAATTTCATACCCTTTCAATTTTAGGTAGCCATTAATCTATTAAAAAACCAAAATGTCCTCCAATTTTTGTACAAAGAATTTTTTCTTATCAAAAGTGTATACATTTAGGTTTGCAAGAAAACCAAAATTAATATTTGTAATAATTGCATAATTAATATTTAAATTTTGAGTACGCATGAAAATGATAATTTTTAGAATTACAGGCATTATAGTATGTGCAAGTATTACTACTTTAAAGAAGTTAAAGAAGATAACATGTAATTCATGTTAAAAGCTTTTGTTGGATGTAATTCATGTTAAAAGCTTTTGTTGGATATACCAGCATGCCCCTCATTTTCTTGTAAATTTTTCAGACTTCTTGTTTGAATCTTGTTTTTTCCATCTGTTTGCACTGTGCATTATTTTGATATCTTGTGATTCTTAAATCCATCTTTCTCCTTCTTAAATAAATTATGATTTTATTTTTTTAATAGGAAAACATAAAATCTCAATTAAGCTTTGTGATGTGATATGATCATCTTGTTAAAATTATATTTCATATCTATTGTTGGCTTGTTGAAGTGTTGCATTCCAGTTTGTGAACTTCTAGATTATTTATCATATAAATTTAGTGTTTGTTGACAAACGTATTTTATTTCTCTGTTTGACCATTGACTTGAAATATTTGTTAATAAACTTCCCAAGATCCTCTGGTACTTTGTCTCAACAGACTTAAATAAAACCAATTTGATGTTAACACATGTTCTGTTTTTTCTTTTTCTCTCACCATTTATAGGTAAGAATTGTAATGTTAAAAGCATGAGATAGCACATTTTAGCTTTTATACACACTATGTTTCCTATGAAAAGCCAGCAAAATTTTCAAAAAGTTGAGGGTGGGTAACAGAAACAGACAAAGGTTTCTTGAATAATATTAATTTTTTTTAATTTTGTAAAAGCATGGGACGCACTTTATCAATGATGGCTTTATCATATGATAAAATACAACTGCTACTTGTAAGTTTACTTCTTTTTATTCATCAATCAAGGCTTATTTGATTACCTCCCTTGAAAATTATGTTACCACCATATTCATTTTATTATATCCCTTGAAGATAATAGAAGAACTAATATAGTTGTGAATGATGATGCCATCCCAAAACTCCATACCTGCAGATTTTTCCACATATTGTGGACATTTTAATGAGCTTATGGATATATAATGGACTTGGCAATTTTGCTGTTTTTCCTTGCATTTGTTGATTGTCTTAATTCTTTACAGATTTTAATGTTTTCTCTGTCAGCAAATATGAAAATTTCAAATTTTGAAAAAATATTGATTGACCTTATGTAAATGATAAATTGCATATACATAATGTTAGGCAGCTGTTATGATAGGGAAGATGATGAACCTCACCTGCCGACTTGGATGTCATATTCAGTTTCTGAATTTTTGACAGATTTTTTAGCGGACTTGTATGTAGGAACTGTTTTAGTCAACCTGGTATAAAACATTCATCAAAAGTCCAAAAATACTAGATGCATTTTTTTTCTAAACTTAAAGACTAAATGTAAGTTTTTGACATTTAAACACAGCAGTCTGGATTATGCAATGTAAAAAACAAAACAAAAGTACCATGAATGGCACATTATACACCTGCTCAACCTTTAATAGTCCTGTGTAGGTGTTAGTATGGCATGGTTGACTCTGAAGATTATTGAGCAAAAACGCATCTCAATGACCTGGACCTTTATCAAGGTATGCAGCCTTGAACTAAACTTACCTGTACAGAAAACACTATTTTTTTTATAGGTTTAACATGACCATCTCCACTAATCTTTAGACCCCAAATCTATAGGTTTCTTTATTACCCTATGTGCAAACCATCCACAAAGTTTGGTCAAGGAACTTACTCTTGAACAAAAGTTATTCTGCCTGAATGACAATGACAATGACCTTGACAATTTGAGCCCCAAATCAATAGGCCTCTTACCTTATGTGCAAACCCTCCACAAACTTTGGTTAAGGTATGTGGTCCAGAACTAAAGTTATTATGCAAAAACATTTTTCTTTCAGTCACAGGGACCTTGACCTTTGACCCCCAAATCAATAGACTTCATTCTTACCCAACGTGTAAGTCATCCACAAACTTTGGTGAAGGTACATGGTCAAGAACTGAAAGTTTGGTGCAGAAACCATGTTTCTTTTTTCAGTCAGAGTCCATGATCTTTGACCTTTTGACCCCAAAAATTGAGAGACTTTCTTCTTACCGCAAGTGCTAACCATTCACAAAGTATGGTCCAGGTATGTGATGTTAAATAATGTAATTGTGCATAAACAAGTTTCTTCTTTCAGTCACAGTAACCTGGACCTTTCACCTTTTGACCCCAAAACTGATTGACTTCTTCCTTACCTCAAGTGCAAGCCATCCACAAACTTTGGTAACAAGATGACAGAGAACTTGAGTTACTGTGAGCAAGCAAAATTGGTAACAGACAGATGGACAGACAAAGAAAATCATAACATAATATGCTGGGTCTTATGGCAGGCATGTAAACGCGTACATAATATAGTGTGAATTGTGGGTTATAATGACCTACATGAACCATTATCTGAATCTCTAGAAGACATGTTCTTAAATTAGGACAGAATATGATATAGGCAATATTGTAAGAAATATTGTTTCAGACAAACAAACTGAATGTTGCCTCTTGTGCACTAAATAATCTATTATTATGGAAACATCTCGCTTTAATTATCTCTTATAATTGGACAACTTGTATGCAAGTTGGCTGCATGGTTTTACTAACCTTGTAATAAATAAACTAAAAAATGGTGTGCTTAAGTTGCATTACGTTTGTATTGGTTCTTGCAGAAGGGATGGGACTACTTTGGGACTTCAATTTATTGGACTACCTCCCTTGAATATGTAATCAGCATGCAAGGAGTTACTTCCCTTACATTATCCAAGTCTGTGTTAATTCCACAAATCAGTAATGACAAATCTAAAAATTGTCCATCACAAAACAAATAAATGGTGGAAATATTATCAGCCACATTGAGCAATTGGGTATTTACAATGGTTTTCTTAACTTGTATTGTCTAACAGGTTGACTTTACATCCCTATATACATGTAAATGTATATCTTGTACTCTTAAAACAACTTCCTCTAAATCTGGTCCTGATAATAACTGGAAAGCAATTGAGATTTCTTGAGTTACTAATCCAGCTAAGTAGATTGTAGGTGAATGAGTGAGTGTATTTGTTCATGCATAGGTCTTGTTATTATTATTGTTGTTATTATTATTATTATTATTATTATTATTATTATTATTATTATTATTATTATTATTATTATTATTATTATATTGTGATATCCATAGCTGCAAATTGATAACTGAAAAAAAGAAATTAAATAAAAACTCTTTAATTCCTTTCTGGTGAAATAGTTTAATAAAACTTTTGTTTAAAATAAATTCTTACAGTCCATTTACTTTACTGACTTAAAAACAGCCATAAATAATATAATTACACCTGCATGCATAGTGAATACGATTCTGCACATTACAACATGTTACACCTGCATGCATAGTGAATACGATTCTGCACATTACAACATGTTACACCTGCTTTTTAAGCAGACATAAATATACATAATTTGACTCAATTTATATGCAAACAATACTGAAGATTTTACTTGTATGATACAATACTGAAGATTTTACTTGTAGGATACAATATTGAAGATTTTACTTGTATGATACAATACTGAAGATTTTACTTGTATGATACAATATTGAAGATTTTACTTGTATGATACAATATTGAAGATTTTACTTGTAGGATACAATATTGAAGATTTTACTTGTAGGATACAATATTGAAGATTTTACTTGTAGGATACAATATTGAAGATTTTACTTGTAGGATACAATACTGAAGATTTTACTTGTAGGATACAATACTGAAGATTTTACTTGTAGGATACAATATTGAAGATTTTACTTGTAGGATACAATACTGAAGATTTTACTTGTAGGATACAATATTGAAGATTTTACTTGTAGGATACAGTCAAATTAAGATTCTTAATTGTTATCATTAAAAATTAAATAACATTAAAACTGAGTCATATTCTCAGTAATATGCACAACCCAAATGAGGACAACCCAAATGAGGACAACCCAAATGAGGACAACCCAAATGAGGACAACCCAAATGAGGACAACCCAAATGAGGACAACTAGCACATTACTAACATTTGAAACTAGTAAATCTATCAGTTACTTCTTTAAGTGAATTTACAATATGCAATGGTAAAGCAAGGATTCCACTGAAAAAAGGTGTCCTGCAAACCCTGCTATAATATACCCCCTTCCCCATCCTATCTGACATGATGAGATTTTAAACAAGATATCAAAAGAGAATCCTATTATGTTGATGACAGTTGACTATTTTAGTATCATATAGATTACTTCCTTTTCTCTCAAGCAAATTACCTCCCCAAAGTAGGCATTTTGCTAAAGAATACAAAGTGAAAATATGAAATCGTTATTCATTATAAGCTTATAATACTTATGACTTCTAAAAATCAGGGTTTTGTTTATTTATATAGATACCCAAGTTTATTTGAATTGATTGACAACTATTTATTTAAAATCATTTAAACTTAGAAAAACTCCTTCAGCTAGATATTGCAAAATGAAATACCTACCATCGGGAGGCAATCTATCGCCAGAAAGGGAGGTTACTTACACAATAGTCAAATAGTGAATGCCATTGCCCCATGAAAGCAAAAACTTTGTCTCAACATCTGCTAAACACAGAAGCATTAAAAATTATGCTACATAAAACCAGATGGAGATGTAGCTGCATAAATTATGACTGATGTGTTCATGTTAATAAACTTAAGTGTTTAAGTGTTTAATCATTTTCTTTGATGCACATGCATCTAACAATAATGTCCAACCACAGTGCAATTATATACAGTTGAACATTTTCACACTTTTTATTGGACATATTTTTAATATATGCAGGACTTTTTGAAATACCATGGTTGAACATTTTCACACTTTTTATTGGACATATTTTTAATATATGCAGGACTTGAAATACACATGGTTGAACACATCCACAATGAATCCTGTATGAAGGAATATAGGACCCTTAAAATCACTGTAAATTCACTTTTTATGTGGATTTCGCAGCTGCTAAAAAGCATGAATTTAAAAACCCAATGTTAAACTTTGCCATAAAATCCACTTCTGTCAGTGGCATATATTAATGAATTTAAAACCCCAATGTTAAACTTTGCCATAAAATCCACTTCTGTCAGTGGTATATATTAATGAATTTAAAAACCCAATGTAAAACTTTGCCATAAATCCACTTCTGTCAGTGGTATATATTAATGAATTTAAAAGCCCAATGTTAAACTTTGCCATAAAATCCACTTCTGTCAGTGGTATATATTAATTAATTTAAAAACCCAATGTAAAACTTTGCCATAAATCCACTTCAGTCAGTGGTATATATTAATGAATTTAAAAACCCAATGTTAAACTTAGCCATAAAATCCACTTCTGTCAGTGGCATATATTAATGAATTTAAATACTGATGAAAACATAATCCGTCTATACTTGTGTATTAGCTGGAGCCAACTGCAAACTGCATAGACCCAGATCTGCCGTCGCATAATGCATGGGCAGATTTGGGTTTATGCAGTTTGTAAGGACTAACCAGTAGAACAAACAACATAGACCCTGATCTGCTGTAGCATAATACACGGGCATATCAGGATCTGTGTTGTTTGCATTTGGATCCAGATTATAAATGAGTATATACGGTATATCGTTACATTTAAATAGCATTTAACATAACAGACATTATGCATTTTACAGGTGATAAGAGTGGACCATGAGATGTTCATCATAACAAGTGACAGATCATTGTAACCATTATTGTTATAAGCCAAGTCGATTGTATCTCTGAAGTGTACTGAAATTGTCAGTAGCTGTTATTCTACCAATTACAGAAATGCACTACCAGAATGTATCAAATCTGTTACAGAAAGCTACTACCAGAATGTATCAATTCTGTTACAGAAAGCTACTACCAGAATGTATCAATTCTGTTAGGTAAATCACAGATTTGATATGTATCTTCCTTCAATAACTGTAACAAGAAAAGATTAAATCACAAATGTATGAGGGTAAAAGAAAAGAATAACTGATAAATTATGAAACCTTCTTACCATAAATAATATAGTGTGATGCAGTGTTGTTTATCCTTACTTCTCTTCAATAAATTTACAGAAAACAAGTTTTGATATGAAAGGATTCTATCAGAGAAAATTTGAACTTAGTTTCATTTTCTTTTGTACTAGTATTGCAAAAATTCAACCTTGAAATATATAAAATAACATTTGATGTATATAAAAGCATGTAATAAAATACCTATATTATTGACATGTTTAAAAATTTTCTAAATTTTAAGACTCTAAAATCTTGCCATATGCCATACTGATGGCTGAATGGACAAATTTTAAAAAATGAATAAGGTGAAGAGACATTTAAGCATGAAGCATTGCAAAGCTAACCACATTATGAAGAACAATCTTGAAATGGGAAAAAAAATGGATGATCTTAAAAATTATTTTATGATACCATAAATCTGCACTGGTCCCTTACTTTTATATGCCCTATTTTTTATACAATTTATTATTTTCTACTTTTTAACAATGCACAATATTGTAGTCACTGCTAAAAAGCTTCAAAACTCTAGGTCTACCTTTCAAAACGATCCAAACACAACTCAGAATTTCTTCAGGAATTTCCAGACTTTTCTCAACAAATTTATAAGCTAACTTAGTCGACCAATTGGGTTTTAATTCATGCAAATATCTGATTATTATAAGAAATAGAGAAAAATACAGTGAAACCTGCCTTTAAAGATCATCTACTGGACTGTCAGAAACTGACCTTCATAAACTGATTACCTTCATATACAGATAAATGTGCATGAAAGTTATGTTTTGAACGAGACTTAATTCTTACATCACCTTTATAAAGTCTCTCTTTCTCTCTCAATCTCTCTCTCTCTCTCTCTCTCTCTCTCTCTCTCTCTCTCTCTCTATATATATATATATATATATATATATATATATATATATATATATATATATATATATACACACATATACATACATGCATACATACATACATACATACATACATACATTGTATGTGTTTGTGTTATCTCATGATATGCCTAACTGTATTGCTTGATTTTGGATAGTTGGATGCACTCTTTGCAGTAATGTACATCAGGAAAAATTATCAACTTCAAGTACCATATTTCTCTCATGATAAGCTCATACCTGATGATAAGCCCATTCACGCAATATTTACCAAAATTTGCCCAAATTTTTGGATAAGAAAGTCCTGTCTGATAATAAATCCAGCCCAACATTTCATAACAAGTTGGGCCTATCACAGTATAAATACTGGTACCCAGTCCAACATTTCATAACAAGTTGGGCCTATCACAGTATAAATACTGGTACCCAGTCCAACATTTCATTACAAGTTGGGTCTATCACAGTATAAATACTGGTATCCAGTCCAACATTTCATTACAAGTTGGGCCTATCACAGTATAAATACTGGTACTACCAAGATCAGCAAACTTTACATACAGTTTGAATTTGATAAAATATTTACAAGATGAAAAATGGTAAATATGTCAGCGGAGAAAAAAATGTGCTTTGTAAACAAGTATAACCAGATTCTTTAATAAGTAAAAATTCAAAGATCAAATTTTCTCAACTCTAAAAATAAAATAGCCATCAGAAGAATGGTTGATCTTCCTTACCAACCATTGCTACAACATAATTTCATGTCCAGTGACTTTGACCTTTGATTTATCAATTACAGACTCAATAGGAAGCTCATCTTCCTCAGGTGTAATGCTATGAAGTTGATAAAAACTGGATGCAGGAAATCTGAGGAAAGTTGACATCATGTGGAACCCAACATGGCAATTTTAGCTCCAGTGACCTTGACCACTGACCTGTGGGCCTGATAATCATTAATGAGGTGCTTTTACACAACGGTAAATTGCCTTTGCAGTTTGATGAAGACTGGATCTTGGAAACTTGACTTGATGAGCACAAAGAAAGCAAATTACAATGTTGTCTCCAGTGACCATGACCTTGCACCTCTTTACCTCAAAATCAATAGGGGGCTCATTAGGGGGGATCAATAGGGGAATCTACCTATGAAGATTGATGAAAATTACAACATGTCCATTCCAAGTGGGATCTACGTATGAAGATTGATGAAAATTACAACATGGCCATCCCAAGTGTGATCTACCTATGAAGATTGATGAAAATTATAACATGGCCATCCCAAGTGTGATCTACCTATGAAGATTGATGAAAATTACAACATGGAAAATTTACTTACTGTGCAGAAAGAAAAATCACATTTTCAGCTTCAGTGACCTTGACCTTGGACCTAGCAACCCCAAAATCAATATATGGGTTTCTGCCTCAACCCATGGGTAAGGCACATGTAAGGTTTGAGGAAAAAAGACCACAGCAAACTAAAAACGTTATGCTGTAGAAACCATCTCATCTATAGACAGATGGACTAAATGGACAAACTGACATTGTTATCGCTATATCCCCCACACTTTTGGTTGGGGGGGGGGGGGGGAGTAAAAAAAACAAACACTTGGACCAATATGGTCACTGCATAATAGATGACTATTTCTCATTTATGCTGAGTTAATATTGATCTAAACAAGTTACTGAATTGGTATATAAATCCACAAAGATATAAAAAGCAAATATATACATTTAATCTTTGGTATTTATCTTGTTTACACCTCATGTATATGGTAGATGATTGTCACAAATGATGGTTTTACTTGAATACTGTTCTCTGTGTTTTGATTTGCAATTAAATCAGCGCTAACAGTTAATACACTTCATGCATGCAATATTAAAATGTAATATTGGAGCATATACAATTTATGTTATAATAAAAAATTATTACTCTCCAAGAAACATGTGCTCGCACTTGTCTTTACTAACTGCAAAAGAACAATGCAAAATAAAAAACAATGCATAAAACTCTTTTTTTTTTCTTTTGGAAAATAAAAAGACAGGAAAGTCAATTTGTCAGTTTCATGTTGCATAAAAAGATGTTAGAGAATGAAAGAAGAATGCAAAAATTAAGGATATTGTTGAATCCAAGCAAATAAGATTTATAATACAAAGATTATGGGATGCAAAGTATGGACATATATTTAAGTGAAATTGTATGGCAAAACAATTAAACTGAAATTGAGTCACATATGAACAATACAATCTGTCCTAATGTACACCTTATTTTGATTGACAAAGGCATTCAATAAACAGATTTGAGTGACAAGGGCATTCAACAGACAGATTTAGTTGACAAGGGCATTCAATAGACAGATTTGAGTGACAAGGGCATTCAACAAACAGATTTAGTTGACAAGGGCATTCAATAGACAGATTTGAGTGACAAGGACATTTAATAGACAAATTTGACTGACAAGGGCATTCAATAGACAGATTTCTATAGTACAATTTACATTATTATGTATCATCTCAGTACTGAATGACTGGATTCAAAGTTGCTCATTGCAAAGAGAATGAGTCATTCACACGACTGTCCTCTGTTGTACTAAAATCCCTACTTAAAAAATAAATAATTTTGCCATCTACTTTA
Organism: Margaritifera margaritifera; assembly: GCA_029931535.1. NCBI lineage: Eukaryota > Metazoa > Mollusca > Bivalvia > Unionida > Margaritiferidae > Margaritifera > Margaritifera margaritifera. The sequence goes on from JAQPZY010001444.1 coordinate 1,085,064, forward strand.
AACATTCAAATCAGGCCTGTAGAATTTCCTTAACTTACTGTAATGCACAACAACTTTCAAATTTATATTGCATAATATCTTTCATTTGTAAGGAAACTTTCTTGACTACATGAAAGTATGATGAAACTGAACATAGAATGGTCACAGACTGAGCAGTAGTAACATGCTCACTTTGCAAGGGTACAAGGTTGACTGTCCCATGTCAGTGGTTTTCTCCAGTTTCTCAAGGGTACAAGATTGGCTGTCCCATGTCAGTGGTTTTCTCCAGGTACTCAAGGGTACAAGATTGGCTGTCCCATGTCAGTGGTTTTTTCCAGGTTTTCAAGGGTACAAGATTATTTGTCCCATGTCAGTGGTTTTCTCCAGGTTTTCTAGGGTACAAGGTTGGCTGTCCCATGTCAGTGGTTTTCTCCAGGTTTTGAAAGGGTGCAAGGTTGGCTGTCCCACGTCAGTGGTTTTCTCCAGGTTCTCAAGGGTACAATGTTGACTGTCCCATGTCAGTGGTTTTTTCCAGGTTCTTAGGGTACAATATTGGCTGTCCAATGTCAGTGGTTTTCTCCAGGTTTTCAAGGGTACAAGGTTGGCTGTCTCATGTCAGTGGTTTTCTCCAGGTTTTTTAAAGGGTGCAAGGTTGGCTGTCCCATGTCAGTGGTTTTCTCCAGGTTCTCAAATTTTCTTCATATCCAAGGCATTCTCATGCTATGATCTAAATCGTCAAGAGTGCATCATATTCGTTGGCACAATTAGTGGTGCAATCAAACTTAAATACATCAAATCGGAAAAAGAAAAGAAAAAAAAAGAGTGACCACAAAATACAGTTGGAGTGTAATGTACACCAAAAAGTTATTCAAAGATTTAAATTATACTCAGCCTCAAAACAATACAGCCACATCACCCGATCTATTCATATCAAGTGCTTAGATTCTTGATTTCAAGTTTTTCTTGTGAAAAACGGCGAAAAGTTTCGAAAGTATTGTTATTGTAAAATCTAAGCACCATGATGAAAAGTCTGAAAAAGCATAAAAACAAACAATATCTATTATTCTCTTTTGGACCAACAAACTGGTCATAGCAAATGTATCAACTCAAAGCTGAGACGGAATCATGGGTGCTGCAACATAAACATATTCTGTTTACTAAAAGTTTACTGCAAGTAAGTGAAGGTATCTGAATGAAATGAAAAACAAATGTAAAACACTTTGCAAGCTTTTAGATATTGCACAAACAATTACCATCAACAAGACAAATTTCAAACAATTACACATCAGCTGTATTACTGATGAACTTGCAAAAAAAGACAAACATGCCCTGTCATTTCATTACAGATTCTATAGAACATTTAAAACTTGCATAACAGAGCCAAGAATCCAAAAGAAAACTTTCAAAAAATCACTACCAGTTCATAATGTAATAAAAATGTCTGATATCTTCATTTTGTTTTATAAAAAAAAGGAATGCAAATGATCTTGCTTGATCTTATTCATTACAGAACAAAACTTTAAAATTTTTAGTTACCGTATATACTCACATATACATCACATAATGACCCGGCAGATCAAGGTCTATGTTGTTTGTTCTACTGATTAGTCCTTACAAACTGCATAGACCCAGATCTGCTGGCGCAATATGTGACTGCAGATCTGGGTCTATGTTGTTTGTTCTACTGATTAGTCCTTACAAACTGCATAGACCCAGATCTGCCAGCGCATTATGTGACTGCAGATCTGGGTCTATGTTGTTTGTTCTACTGATTAGTCCTTACAAACTGCATAGACCCAGATCTGCTGGCACAATATGTGACTGCAGATCTGGGTCTATGTAGTTTGCAGTTGGTATCGCTTTTATCATGAGTATATACGGTATATCAAGATTGGAAAATCCATGCACTGAAACTAAAATAATTTTAAAAAGCTTATTAATAATTACATATGTTAAAAATCTTTATACATGTATTTGCAATAGATCCAGTTTATTCTAGGTTAAAGGTATACAATTTAGAGTTTCTGAAGTGTCAGAATATTCCTGCACTGAAAACTGCAAGTAGGCCATCAACATCTTCAAAAAATATGAAATAAAATACAATTCAACCATCAAAATTCTATTTGTATGGCATCAAATATTTTGTGCATAGATCACACTGTCATGACAGCTGCAAGTAACTTGTGTTCTCATTGGTTAATGAGAATGTAATGATGAATATGATTGGGTATAGTAATATTTCACTGGTAAATGAAAATGTAATGGTGAATATGACTGGTAATAAATGCATCATGTAACTCGTTCCAGTGTCATGTCCAGCTCTTTGATTGGATCAGGGATTTCATCCAAGGTAACAGGGGCTGAAGTTCTTTGCTTAGAATTGTTTGGCTTGTCAGTTTTATTCCCTGGCAGGAGAGCTGCATCATCAGAAAAATCTCTTGAATTAAGATCCTCCTTTGCTCTTCTACCAAATGCTCTCCCAAGAGATCCCTGTAAAGTAAGATAGGTATATTAAATGCAAAGCAAGTGTTGGAAAATGAATGAGATTTTGCTTGTAATATAAACTGACAACAGGAATTTCCAGAGTTAAGAAAAAACTGATATAAGTCACAATGTAAGTACAGCCCTCCCTCACTATAAGTATGGTGATGAATCCCATTTGATTAAGTGGTAGTAAAATTGTATGTACCATGTACTTCATTATAAGGCAGCCTCATTATAAGCCAGTATACTCTATGGCTTCCATTGACAGCATTATAATGAGGGAATAATGTATAATATACTTCATTATAAGGTGGTCTCATTATAAGGTAATATACTCGGTGGCTTCCATGGACATCATTATAATGAGGGAATACTGTATCATGTACTTCAGTATAAGGTGGTCTCACTATAAGGCAATATTCTCTATGGCTTCCATGGACAGCAATATAATGAGGGAACATTGTATCATGTACTTCATTATAAGGTGGTCTCACTATAAGGCAATATTCTCTATGGCTTCCATGGACAGCAATATAATGAGGGAACACTGTATCATGTACTTCATTATAAGGTGGTCTCACTATAAGGCAATATTCTCTATGGCTTCCATGGACAGCAATATAATGAGGGAACACTGTATCATGTACTTCATTATAAGGTGGTCTCCCTATAAGCCAATATTCTCTATGGCTTCCATGGACAGCATTATAATGAGGGAGTACTGTATCATGTACATACCTGTCAATACAACCATTTTGTACAGTTTTTTATATTTAAAAAAAATAAATCGGGCAAGTCCTTATTTTTGTGCTTTAATCACTACATCTACCTTTATTTGGCCATTCATGCCCTCTGGACGTACTGAATATTTTATTCTACCACTCTCAATGTATACATTTACATCCTGTATAACACCTACAGGTGGTCAGTGATAACTATGGCATATGTGCACGTTCTGTTACCGCTTGACTGCATATTGGGCTAAGTGACCAAATTATCGGCAAATCAAAACACCTCAAACAAAACAAAGCCGGTATGATTAATTAGCGGTTTTAAGCAGCTTTGTTACACTGTGTTTACTCAAACCAGATCCTCATGAGTTGCTCACTTTGATTTTAATCCAGCGAGTCAGCATAATTAAATTAATGAAAGGTACTTTACCGACATCAGTGTTGGTTTCCTTTATGAACTGACTAAATGACAGTAATGATTCTTTCATTTTTAATTGATTATAAAGACAATCAACTTTCACGTGCGATATTGCGTTTGAAGCGAAACAGTTACGCTAATTAATGAGCTCTGTTCGTATTTAAAAGAGAAAATATTTGTTATGATCACTTTAGAAGTAGTTGTCAAGCAAGCTGATATTTACTATGTGGATAAAATGAGTTTGCTAAATTATTTTCACAAGGAAGGTAATAAGGATGATTTGAAGAAGTAAAATTCTTGTGAAAGTGGAGGGATAAAACATAAGACTGCCACTGAGTGTGAGAATTCCTTAAACCAAAAGAGTGTGAAAATTCTAACAAACATTTCACCAAATGAACCAGAGCTTGAGGACTTTAACTCAGACACAGCTATCAACTGCTGGCTTAGTGCTGGTGCAGGTGGCAGACATGTACATGAACATTTTTTTCAAAATCCAGCAGCTAAAACATATATACACGTACCTGAAGTAGCCAAAAGTATATCAACAACTGTTTAGAAAAATTAAATTCTTTTTCAAAATAATTATGTTGTATATTATTTCATTTGTTCTTTCTATGGATTAAGTACATACATCTCATCAAATCTTGGCAAGTGATTACCATTTTGGAACAAGTAAAAAGTAAGGTGGCCATGTGAAAAGTAAGGTGGGACAAGTGAATTTTCGGAAACCACTTGTCCTGGACAAGTGGATGAAAACTTTTTTTGCTCAGCCCTGTCTTTGGCGTAAGGTTTTTCTGGTCTTTGTAAGGTTTTTTTGGTCTGGTGTACAGGCTTTTGTCTCAAGAGGTTGACAGGTATGCATGTACTTCATTATAGGGTGGTCTCACTATAAGACAATATACTCTATGGCTTATATTGACATCATTATAATGAGGGAGTACTGTATCATGTACTTCATTATAAGGTGGTCTCACAATAAGACAGTGTACTCTATGGCTTATATTGACAGCATTATAATGAGGGAGTACTGTATCATGTACTTCATTATAAGATGGTCTCGCTTTAAGACAATATACTCTATGGCTTCCATGGACAGCATTATAATGAGAGAGTATTATATCATGTACTTCATTATAAGGTAGTCTCACTATAAGACTATACTCTAAGGCTTATATTGACAGCATTATAATGAGGGAGTACTGTATCATGTACTTCATTATAAGGTGGTCTCACTATAAGACAGTGTACTCTAAGGCTCCCTATGGACAATGGTATAAAGACGAAGTGCTGCACTGTAAACTCGTGTACTTTAGGGAAGATCATTTAGTTTAAAAATGTTTAATTTGGTATTTAATTACTGAAACATGCCTCTGACAGAAAAGGCATTTAAGGCAAAGAAATTTTACAATGAGTATTTAAACACACAGTTTGAAGAAATGATGCCGTCCATGAAAATTGATACCCACAAATAAGAATGAATTAATAAAATAATCAATGTTTTTTCTTTTTTCCTTTTCCAGGAAAATTCTGTTTTTTTGAACAAATATTATTGGTCTCTAAAGGTTATGTATACAACAGCTTTCCTTGATTTAAATATTTTTTAACTGCAACAAGTCTCTTTTCATGTTGTACGGGATACAATATATGTATGTATGCATCATCCATCCATCCATTATGAAGGTAAAATAATAAAAAAATTGGCTCTTGAAACCAAATTTCCTAATAACAAAGAAGGACATAACAAATTTATTTCTTTTACTAATAAATCATCATCATCATCATTACTATCACCACCACCACCACCATTATCATCACCACCACCACCACCATCATCATCATCATCACCATCATCATCAGCAAGATCACCATCAGCAGCAGCAAGATCACCATCATCATCAGTGGATCCAATATGTGACAAACTTGTGCAGACTAAGCACGTTTGTTATAATATATCACCTTTATACTAGCTAAACACCATCACTACAAAGTCCTTGTTTTTTCCCCCATTTTTAATAAAATTAGGCTTTATTAGTGAACAAATTTGACTGCTTCAATAAGGCTTGTCATAAATTGGTTTCACTCAACAACAAGAAACTAGTACTGCATATAGTTTCCAAGAGAAAGTAAATGATTTAGTAAATTATGTTTCTTTGAGAATACTAACCTATCACATTAATGTTAAGAAATCGGCTCCATCCACTATCTTTCAAATCCAGCAATCCCGGAAAGACAAATATTTTATCTTTCTGTCTATATATCATATAGACAAAAGGAAGAAATTCTTACCCATTACCTCTAATTGTCACAACTAGGTTTACCAGTTTAAGCTGAGTGATACTTCAACGAGAATGCTTGCATTTGCAGAGAGGTGCAGGAAGGTTTAATAGTAATGTGACTAGGTAAGCATTCTTGAAGAAACGTAATATACTAACAAATTTACTTTCTCCACTGAATACATTCCCCAATCACATTAACATTAGAAGAATACGTAAGTGGAGGAGGAAATGCATGAGCCTCCAACCTCTACCATCATCATCCTTTGAGGGAAGATTGTCTGATTTCCTCACAAGTAGGATAAACTGCTTTCCTAATATGAATATGGCACAACCAATGATCATGTACCATGCTCAGATAAGAAGAAAAGGGTGACTTTTCTTTATTGAGGAAAAAAACTTTGGAGAATCCAACAAAAGAGCTAAATCCACACCTGTGAGGAGGTTGTGCTGACGTCGTATGGGTCTGGTGATTATCTGGACAACGGCCGCTGGATCCACCAGATTAAATAGTTCTCATCTCTGCAATGCTAAATCTGATAGATATAAACTCAAGAAGGTTAACTATGCATGCCAGCCAATGACTTCTACTATATCTCAAATTGAAACCTTGCATTTTCATGTGCAACTCGGTAAGATCGCTCTGATCTTGTGAGCAGAAATCCTTATGAGGCATATCTGATCCTGTGACAATTCAGAACATGCAAAGCATATTACCCACTTCAGCCACATTGCAAGGGCTTGAGGGGTTATACTCTCTTTTCCAGCCTCAACTGAAAGAAAAAAACACCAGGACCCACAGCTCTTCTCTATGTGTTTGAAGTAGTGCTTCAGTGCTAAGACCCAGTCTTGTATCACCACTTCTCTCAAAGTATCAATGAAGGAGAGAGAGCAGATGACCACTTTTTAATTTTTTTATTGCCCACAGACAGCATACTTAGCTATGAAACCTGGTTGTGTCATTAGGACCACAGAACCATCCAATCTCAACTAAGATAATTCAGGGCCATTGAATGGCTGTGCAGCTTGCTCACCTGCATGCTGATGCTAGCACTAGGACAAAGCATGTCTTGTACAATAGCAGCTTCAGTGAGGTTCTGGCTCAGGGATCAAACTTATCTGAGTTGAGCCAAGTCAAAACCCATGAAAGATTCCACTTATGGAACAAGGTGAGTGATTTAGACCTAGTCAGGTCAAAATTGGCACACAAGTCTGATAGGTCCTTGTTGTAGCCATGATGCCTGAATGTTTTGGAAATCATGGAGCAATATCCCCTGACAATAACAGGAGCTAACCTTTCCTCCTCGAAGAGCCAGAGAAAGAAGTCAGCCAGCTGAGAGATTGAAACATTCAAAGGGATGATGTTGTCTCTGCACCAGTCGCTGAAAACTCGCCACTTTCCCTCATGAACCTTCAAAGTGTAGTCCTTGCTTGTCAGATTCTCTCCACAATTGACAGTTTGAACTCTTTTCTCCTGACACGAGTCATGCATGAAGAAGAAGCCTTGTCTGGACAGGAATGAAACACCTGTCAGTAAGTTTGTTTTAACAGGTTGAATTTTGCTGAGATTTTCCTAGGGACAGTTCACCCTGGATTTGTCCAATCTAAAATGGGTTACCAGAATCACTTTGCAAGTCTGGTCCCTGATTTTCTGAATAACTCTTGGGATCAGAACAGTTGGATGGAAGGAGTAGCCCCAAATTCCCTCCCAAATCACTGTCAGAGCATCCATGGCCCAGGCCTCTGGATCTGGGACAGGAAAGATGAAGGTGGGCAGCTTGTGATTCCACCTTGTTGCAGAGAGATCTATTATTGGATGGCCCCCAAAGTGCGCAAATCTGCTGAAAGATTGAAGGGGAAAGGAACCACTCGGTGTGCTAGATCTGCACCCTTCTTGACAGAGAATCAGCCAAAACATCGAGTCTGAAAGAAATGTGTCTGATCTGGTCTGTTATTATATATTTCACAATAAGATACTGAAGTATATCAGTGTGAGAAAAATGATATCACCACAGTGGCTATACCACTGTTATCGCCACAGTGACAATATCCCTTTTTGAACTACTTCTTTTCTAATTTAGGAAATATATCTGCTCTTATGTATGTTATTCAAACCTGTATTTCCATATTTAGGCCTATTTCATTTTTTTCTTTTTCTTCTCTTTCTCTCCCATCCTTCTTCTTTCTCTCTTCCCATCAAGATGAACAGATCTTAAAATGTGTCACGAGTCAAGTCTGTAGACCCTCATTTATGTAATCAATGAGATGTGCCATGAAGAAATACCAAAAAATGAAAACCCCAAACAACAAAAAGTAGGCTTCAAATATTAACCTTTTTATAATTTGTCTTCCACATTAATCAAGCAAATTGTCAGGTACTGAACTTACATGATCTGATGCTATTTGATATTCTGTGTCGCCCATATGGCATTATATACCTGTTGCACTCCAACGGTACACATTTTTGAGAAAAACTCTTGGTTAAATATCGTAATAAAATTGTTAAAGCAACAATTTTAACTCTCATCACAATCATAATCATATCTGAAAATGATGGAGATATCAGTCATTGATGTGTGCTGATTGCAAACTAAAATTAAGTGACAATCGAAATTAGGGTGCAGTGTCTGTAACTGAAATAGCCTGCAAGCTTGCCAAGACAACACAAAAATTAACATTTGAAAACATAAACAAATTGCAAAACCCAAATCCTTACAACTCAAAATTATTCACATCTGTTGTTTGATGATGTTATGCTCTGATGTCTGTCAGATACAACCATTCTGTCATGTTTCTACAGTACTCCCACCCCAGCAATGTTCACTGTATCAATCCACGCAAGAAATGTGTCACCGAAAAAAAAAATCTCTTCATTTTTGTATGAAAACAGTCATTAATTTGACAAAATATACAATTGGAAGCATTATATGTACAAGCTAAATCTGTAAAAAGTCACTGTCCTAAAATTATTGTAAAATTTTGGAATTTATTTTTTATAGATTTAGTAATGCAGCCATTGATCACATTGGCACAGAATGGAGAAAAAAATCCATGCAAATTGATAGTTTTTGCCTTAAAAATATATAATAAAAAGAAAATCTATGTCTTTTTGAGTAGATATAAGGAAATATTTCACAAGTGAGGTGGAAACATTTTGTATTGTCACTCATGGCTTCGCCACTTGTCAATGTTTCAAATTCACTCATGAAATATTTCCTTATATCTACTCAAAACACATAGATATCCTCTATTTATCATGTGCCAGAAGCACTAGCTAATAAAATCCCAGTTGAGGATGCAGAAGTTGGGTGATATGGTCTGCCCCTGTTTCAGGATGTAGGTGACCATTACAGAATTGTCTGACATTACAAGGATCACTTTCCACACAGTTGGTCTCTCCAACAACAAAAGGCATTCATATTGCCTTCATTTCCAGACAATTTTTATTAAGTGCCTTCTCCTCTGAGCTAGCTAAGTTTCCACTCACTGCAGTAAAGTGAGACAACAGATGAGCCCTCTCAGACAGACAAACTGGCATCCATACAAACTGTAACATCTGGTTCAGGGTTCTCTAGAGGAATTTCAGCCGTAAGCAATTGCTCATCATGCCACTGATGCAGGAATTGTTTTATCTTGGTCAAGATGAAAACATGCTGCTCTAGACAACTGGAAAATGGGCACCAATGAGCCATCACTGCTATCTGCATAGAGCACATATAAGGGTGGCCTAGAGGAATCAATTCAGTGCTACACTGAACAATTCATGGAATTGCAAAAACTCAGAGAAAACCATTTCCTGTTTTAGATCACTACGTAGAGCTCAAGAATCCATGCAATCCATATCCAAGGGAGAAGTATGAGATTGGGATGGATCAGAAATTCCATACCCAGATGGATGAAATGTTGGGAGGGGACAAGATCCGACTTCTCCTAATTCACTAGAAAGCCCAGTGAAAAATGAGATAAGGCTGTTCATTTCCTGTAACAGAACTTACCATATGTTTCTGAAAGATGTTGTCCAGGTACTCTGAAGTCACTACCAACGAGGTCCTAAACAAGATTATGCAGCTGAATGTTTCCTGTAAATGCCTATGGGACGAGACTGAGTCCAAAAAGCAGGGCTCAAAATTGATAAATTGTTCCTTGGAAGGGAAATCACTGGAACTTGTATGAAGTTGGATAAATAGGGATATAGGTAATGGGCAAGAGTTTCTTCCCTTTATATAAATATACAGACATGATAAAAGAAATTTTCATCTTTCCAGGATTGCTGGATTCAAGAGTTACCAGAGCTCAATTCCTAACGTTAATGTGATCAGGAAATGTATCTGATAGAGAAACAAGGCTGACTGAGAGAATAAAACACTTTCATACAAAAAATAAAAACTTTCCATGTGCTAAATTATACTGTCTTTTGTTTTCGAGAATATCAAGCTGATTTTTACCCTTAAACTGTGTTTGGATTTGTTGCTGCTAAAAGTATCTGAGAGCGAATTCCTCCTGGATGATCTCCCAAGACTCCCCTTCCTGAGGGTCACCACTGACAAGGCCGATCTGAAGAAAATGAAATGTACAAAAGTTTTTCTGACTGATCTTCATATTAAGTTAGAAAGGAGATATACAGTGGTTCCCCCATTATTACCCATCTTGCTTGTTTGAAACTTTCTGATATAACAAACATAAACATTGCGCCACATCTAATATATGTGTAAATATAATGATCACCGTGCTATAAGATAGGATTTGTATGAACACAAAATTGTTTCTCATAGCAAGAAGATGTTGTATCAGAAAAGAAAATGGAATTTCTTGCAAATAGTTTTCACATGATATGCCAGAAACTTCTGTATATACTTGTGTACATGTTGGGTCCAACTGCAAACAACATAGACACAAGCATATCAGGTCTATGTTGTTTGTTCTACTGATAAGTCCTAGCAAACAACACAGACCCAGATCTGCCAGCACATTATGCAACAGCAGATTTGGGTATATGCAGTTTGTAGTTGGATCTGAGTTATACATGAGTATATACGGTAAGTTGAATTTATCTTGTGGACTATGGCATTATACTTTCAGGTGAGAGAGGGGGAGAAAATGCATACTATATGAGTGACTATATTTTGCCTACATTGCAAATAATTATATTGCTAATGACATACCATATATACTCACGTATAATCCGGGTCCAAATGCAAACAACACCAACCCTGATCTAAATATGTTTGCATCATTCTTAGGAGGACGCAAAAATCCATGGCCTGGCAATTTAGGACAAAATTGTTCTGGATAATGAAATTTGATGTAGTTTTCCCAAAACTGCAGATAAAACTTGAGCAGAAAGATTTTAAATAAGAGGAATAGTTATAGAATTTGTCCCTGTTGATGGTAGCAATTCTTGATCAATAATTATATCAATATGATCTCATGAGTAAATCTGAAATATATCCATAACAATATCTGGATAAAGGAATTCTTATGTATCTATTGACAAAGTATTCAAAACAGATTGACACAAACCTGGCTGGTTTTATAAGGGCCTCTAATTCTGTGGCAAGGTGTCGTCGCAGGAAGCACTTTGATGGCGGAATCCCTAATGCAGTGGCGAAGGTATCAGCAGTAAAAGATGGTTCCAATACTAGCAATGCTCCATGAACACCACTCTCCTTTAAATTTGAGGCATATTCCTAAAACAAAAATGGACATGTATTTTAATGTCTACCTAAGAGGTCTATCACTGACATGATGTCTATTCATGTCTATCACTGACATGATTCAATGACATGTCTATTCATGTCTATCACTGACATGATTCAATGACATGATGTCTATTCATGTCTACCACTGACATGATTCAATGACATGATGTCTATTCATGTCTATCACTGACATGATTCAATGACATGATGTCTATTCATGTCTATCACTGACATGATTCAATGACATGATGTCTATTCATGTCTATCACTGACATGATTCAACATACGTCTTTGATGCTGTTGAATCCAATTCCTTTTTTAGAGAGAACAAAATTTGGTCAAATTTGGCAAGGAAGATATAATCCCTAAAATAGTTTTTACTAAATTGATATGATTCATTATTAAGAAACAGTTATTTATAAATATTGTTTGTCACTAACATAATGAATTCAGTGTACTCACAAAAACTAAATGATGCAAACCTATCCTGATTTACACTATGGACCATGCTAACATTTCTAGCCACCTACTGAGTATCTGGCAAGGTGGGGAGAGGGGGTGGGGGATGGGGGTGGTTTGTGGGGATTGGGATTAGATTGGAAATTAATAACTTTAAATAGGGAGAAATGTGGCTGTACTATGGGTTCTAGTTATACCCACACTTTTTAAAGAAAACATGGGGATTATCTTATCTAGCCCATACATGCATGTTTGTAATGTTGAAAACTCCTCGTATATCATTGGACATAAAAACTTCAAACTCTGGGATATGATTAGGGTTGGTCAGCAGATGTGCACAATGGGTTTGGAACAGTGGTGTACTAAGGGTAAATGGCACCATGGGCAACAATGATGGCCCAAAGGGCCAGAATATGAGGCCCGAATTTTTATCAGCTGTTTTGGTGCCCCAAGACCTCTGGCACCCGGGACAACTGCCCTGTCCACCCCCCCCCCCATCCCCCCACCCCTTAGTATGCTACAGGTTTGGAATTTTGATCCATTACCTGGCTGTAGAGCAAGGATGGTGAAATCTATGCATATTTGTTTAAAATGGGGGGGGGAGGGGTAGTAATAAAAAGAAAAAGTGGGGATAATACTGCTTTTACTTCTAGTTTTATATACATCAAGCCAATCAATGTTGGAGCAGATGAAAGAAGTAATACCAACAATTGCTGAGATATGACATTTACCTGAAGGGACTAGTATGCAAACAAACATTCACATAAACTATTGACTTTGACCAACTACAAAGTTTACTGATTCCCATCCTATACTTACCAGGGTCCAACAGATTATGTAAAATGGTATGTTTCACCCACAGGCTAAATGCAATTTAGAAACCAAAATATTCACTAAAGCAAAGGTCACTGTGACCTATTTATAGTGGTATTAAGAAGTATTCCTAAACATGAATCCACCTGTTTCAGGGTAATTTGTGCAAAAGTATAAAAGAAAATGTAAACCTGATTAATTTCTATAGAAATGCTTTTTTTGCATAATCATGGTAACAACCCGTGCACTGAAAAAGTCAACCCAATTTCATTTGCTTAGATCAAGTAGTTATTGCATAAATATGCTAACAAGACCTATTAATAATGTGTACATCACAAAGAGCCCTGCTAACTAATGTACATGTATATATTCACGTATAAGCCGATACCAACTGCAAACTGCATAGATACAAATCTACTCTTGCATATTGTGCTGGCAGATCGTGGTCCATGCAGTTTGTAAGGACTAAGGAGTAGAATAAACAACATAGATTCTGATCCGCCGGCAAATCAGAGTCTATGTTGTTTGCATTTGGACCCGTCTTATATGTGAGTATAGGTGGTACTCAGCAGTACCTCAAACAGAAGAGCTATTGATCATGTGTACATCACAAAGGGCCATGATAACTACTAAGCAAGACCTATTAATGATGTGTACATCACAAAGGGCCATGATATCTACTCAGAAAGACCTATTAATGATGTGTACATCACAAAGGGCCATGATAACTACTAAGCAAGACCTATTAATGATGTGTACATCACAAAGGCCCATGATATCTACTCAGAAAGACCTATTAATGATGTGTACATCACAAAGGGCCATGATAACTACTAAGCAAGACCTATTAATGATGTGTACATCACAAAGGGCCCTGATAACTACTCAGAAAGACCTATTAATGATGTGTACATCACAAAGGGCCATGATAAGTACTCAGCAAGACCTATTAATGATGTGTACATCACAAAGGGCCATGATAAGTATTCAGCAAGACCTATTAATGATGTGTACATCACAAAGGGCCCTGATAACTACTCAGAAAGACCTATTAATGATGTGTACATCACAAAGGGCCCTGATAAGTACTCAGCAAGACCTATTAATGATGTGTACATCACAAAGGGCCCTGATAACTACTCAGAAAGACCTATTAATGATGTATACATCACAAAGGGCCATGATAAGTACTCAGCAAGACCTATTAATGATGTGTACATCACAAAGGGCCCTGATAACTACTCAGAAAGACCTATTAATGAAGTGTACATCAGAAAAGGGCCATGATAAGTACTCAGCAAGACCTATTAATGATGTGTACATCACAAAGGGCCCTGATAACTACTCAGAAAGACCTATTAATGATGTGTACATCACAAAGGGCCATGATAAGTACTCAGCAAGACCTATTAATGATGTGTACATCACAAAGGGCCATGATAACTACTCAGAAAGACCTATTAATGATGTGTACATCACAAAGGGCCATGATAAAACTACTAAGCAAGACCTATTAATGAAGTGTACATCACAAAGGGCCATGATAAGTACTCAGCAAGACCTATTAATGATGTGTACATCACAAAGGGCCCTGATAACTACTCAGAAAGACCTATTAATGATGTGTACATCACAAAGGGCCATGATAAAACTACTAAGCAAGACCTATTAATGATGTGTACATCACAAAAGGGCCATGATAAGTACTCAGCAAGACCTATTAATGATGTGTACATCACAAAGGGCCATGATAAGTACTCAGAAAGACCTATTAATGATGTGTACATCACAAAGGGCCCTGATAACTACTCAGAAAGACCTATTAATGATGTGTACATCACAAAGGGCCATGATAAGTACTCAGCAAGACCTATTAATGATGTGTACATCACAAAGGGCCCTGATAACTACTCAGAAAGACCTATTAATGATGTGTACATCACAAAGGGCCATGATAAGTACTCAGCAAGACCTATTAATGATGTGTACATCACAAAGGGCCCTGATAACTACTCAGAAAGACCTATTAATGAAGTGTACATCAGAAAAGGGCCATGATAAGTACTCAGCAAGACCTATTAATGATGTGTACATCACAAAGGGCCCTGATAAGTACTCAGCAAGACCTATTAATGATGTGTACATCACAAAGGGCCCTGATAAGTACTCAGCAAGACCTATTAATGATGTGTACATCACAAAGGGCCCTGATAACTACTAAGCAAGACCTATTAATGATGTGTACATCACAAAGGGCCCTGATAAGTACTCAGCAAGACCTATTAATGATGTGTACATCACAAAGGGCCCTGATAACTACTCAGAAAGACCTATTAATGAAGTGTACATCAGAAAAGGGCCATGATAAGTACTCAGCAAGACCTATTAATGATGTGTACATCACAAAGGGCCCTGATAAGTACTCAGCAAGACCTATTAATGATGTGTACATCACAAAGGGCCCTGATAAGTACTCAGCAAGACCTATTAATGATGTGTACATCACAAGAAGCCCTGATAACTACTAAGCAAGACCTATTAATGATGTGTACATCACAAAGGGCCCTGATAAGTACTCAGCAAGACCTATTAATGATGTGTACATCACAAAGGGCCCTGATAAGTACTCAGCAAGACCTATTAATGATGTGTACATCACAAAGGGCCCTGATAAGTACTCAGCAAGACCTATTAATGATGTGTACATCACAAAGGGCCCTGATAACTACTAAGCAAGACCTATTAATGATGTGTACATCACAAAGGGCCCTGATAAGTACTCAGCAAGACCTATTAATGATGTGTACATCACAAAGGGCCCTGATAAGTACTCAGCAAGACCTATTAATGATGTGTACATCACAAAGGGCCCTGATAAGTACTCAGCAAGACCTATTAATGATGTGTACATCACAAAGGGCCCTGATAAGTACTCAGCAAGACCTATTAATGATGTGTACATCAGAAAGGGCCCTGATAAGTACTCAGCAAGACCTATTAATGATGTGTACATCACAAAGGGCCCTGATAACTACTAAGCAAGACCTATTAATGATGTGTACATCACAAAGGGCCCTGATAAGTACTCAGCAAGACCTATTAATGATGTGTACATCACAAAGGGCCATGATAAGTACTCAGCAAGACCTATTAATGATGTGTACATCACAAAGGGCCCTGATAAGTACTCAGCAAGACCTATTAATGATGTGTACATCACAAAGGGCCCTGATAACTACTAAGCAAGACCTATTAATGATGTGTACATCACAAAGGGCCCTGATAAGTACTCAGCAAGACCTATTAATGATGTGTACATCACAAAGGGCCCTGATAAGTACTCAGCAAGACCTATTAATGATGTGTACATCACAAAGGGCCCTGATAACTACTCAGCAAGACCTATTAATGATGTGTACATCACAAAGGGCCCTGATAACTACTAAGCAAGACCTATTAATGATGTGTACATCACAAAGGGCCCTGATAAGTACTCAGCAAGACCTATTAATGATGTGTACATCACAAAGGGCCCTGATAAGTACTCAGCAAGACCTATTAATGATGTGTACATCACAAAGGGCCCTGATAACTACTAAGCAAGACCTATTAATGATGTGTACATCACAAAGGGCCCTGATAACTACTAAGCAAGACCTATTAATGATGTGTACATCACAAAGGGCCATGATAACTACTAAGCAAGATCTATTAATGATGTGTACATCAGAAAAGGGCCATGATAACTACTAAGCAAGACCTATTAATGATGTGTACATCAGAAAAGGGCCATGATAACTACTCAGAAAGACCTATTAATGATGTGTACATCACAAAGGGCCATGATAAGTACTCAGCAAGACCTATTAATGATGTGTACATCACAAAGGGCCATGATATCTACTCAGAAAGACCTATTAATGATGTGTACATCAGAAAAGGGCCATGATATCTACTCAGAAAGACCTATTAATGATGTGTACATCAGAAAAGGGCCATGATATCTACTCAGAAAGACCTATTAATGATGTGTACATCAGAAAGGGCCATGATATCTACTCAGAAAGACCTATTAATGATGTGTACATCAGAAAAGGGCCATGATATCTACTCAGAAAGACCTATTAATGATGTGTACATCAGAAAGGGCCATGATATCTACTCAGAAAGACCTATTAATGATGTGTACATCAGAAAAGGGCCATGATATCTACTCAGAAAGACCTATTAATGATGTGTACATCAGAAAAGGGCCATGATATCTACTCAGAAAGACCTATTAATGATGTGTACATCAGAAAAGGGCCATGATATCTACTCAGAAAGACCTATTAATGATGTGTACATCAGAAAAGGGCCATGATATCTACTCAGAAAGACCTATTAATGATGTGTACATCAGAAAGGGCCATGATATCTACTCAGAAAGACCTATTAATGATGTGTACATCAGAAAGGGCCATGATATCTACTCAGAAAGACCTATTAATGATGTGTACATCAGAAAAGGGCCATGATATCTACTCAGAAAGACCTATTAATGATGTGTACATCAGAAAGGGCCATGATATCTACTCAGAAAGACCTATTAATGATGTGTACATCAGAAAGGGCCATGATATCTACTCAGAAAGACCTATTAATGAACTCAGAAAGACCTATTAATGATGTGTACATCAGAAAGGGCCGTGATATCTACTCAGAAAGACCTATTAATGATGTGTACATCACAAAGGGCCGTGATATCTACTCAGAAAGACCTATTAATGATGTGTACATCAGAAAGGGCCGTGATATCTACTCAGAAAGACCTATTAATGATGTGTACATCAGAAAAGGGCCATGATATCTACTCAGAAAGACCTATTAATGATGTGTACATCAGAAAGGGCCATGATATCTACTCAGAAAGACCTATTAATGATGTGTACATCAGAAAGGGCCATGATATCTACTCAGCAAGACCTATTAATGATGTGTACATCAGAAAGGGCCATGATATCTACTCAGCAAGACCTATTAATGATGTGTACATCAGAAAGGGCCATGATATCTACTCAGCAAGACCTATTAATGATGTGTACATCAGAAAGAGCCATGATATCTACTCAGCAAGACCTATTAATGATGTGTACATCACAAAGGGCCATGATATCTACTCAGCAAGACCTATTAATGATGTGTACATCACAAAGGGCCATGATATCTACTCAGCAAGACCTATTAATGATGTGTACATCACAAAGGGCCATGATAACTACTAAGCTTTTCTTCCTAAAATCAAGTAATTCAGTCCTTCTAACATTTAAGAAAGCTGTCTTTAACACTATTATCCTATATAGTTTTAATTTCATCAAATAACTTTTTACTTTGTTTTGCCTTTTTTTATATGTTTCATATGAAGTAATCTCACCTCTTATTATGAGTAAAGCTGTTTAAAAAATAATTGATCATTTACGGTATGTTAAATTTAATCTCTGCATTGGGTATATTGCACTATCTTCTAGATGAATTACAATTTGTTACTTTATATTTACAAGAGTATCTTTAACTAACTATATATAGCTTGGATTACTTAATAAGAAATTGCTGAATTTCCAAAAACAACTTTCCTTCACAAAATTTGAAGTTTTAACCAACTTTAATAAATGAATGGTCTGTTCTATTGCCTGCTCAATATTAGTAATGTGTACATTACAAAGGGCCCTGCTAACTACACAGTAAGACCTTAAACAGAAGAACTTGTGTTGAGAAACTAAGTTAGAAGAATGGGCATTCAAGGACCATAACTACTATGAATGATGATGTGGAATGCTGTAAATCCCATCTGATTAAAATCGAGATTTCTGACATAATGGAGATCTGATGGACACCAATACATGGTCATGTTCTGTTGACCTTTTGATTCATGAATCAAACTGCAACCTTTGCATTTACGAAAGAGAAAACATCATTTGGTACATACTGTTTCTAATAATACCACTCTCTAATATGAAATGCAATGCTTTAACCAATAGGGTACTAAAAAAGGCGACTCGGAATTCAAAAGATCACCACAACATCAACCTTTATTGGTGACTGTCAGATCTACTTATTATAAATAATCTCGTTTTTAATCAGATTGACTGGAACTACAACTCATTCAAGGTCCCATCAAGATTGACTGGAACTACAACTCATTCAAGGTCACATCAAAATTGACTGGAACTACAACTCTTTCAAGGTCCCTTCAAAATTGACTGGAACTACAACTCATTCAAGGTCAAATCAAAATTGACTGGAACTAAAAGTCATTCAAGGTCCCATCAAGATTGACTGGAACTACAACTCATTCATGGTACCATCAAGACTGACTGGAACTACAACTCATTCAAGGTCCCATCAAAATTGACTGGAACTACAATTCATTCAAGGTCACATCAAAATTGACTGGAACTACAACTCATTCAAGGTCCCATCAAGATTGACTGGAACAACAACTCATTTAGGTCCCACCAAAATTGACTGGAACAACAACTCATTCAAGGTCCCATCAAAATTGACTGGAACTACAACTCATTCAAGGTCCCATCAAAATTGACTGGAACTACAACTCATTCAAGGTTGCATCCATCAAGACTGACTGGAACTACAACTCTTTCAAGGTCCCTTCAAAATTGACTGGAACAACAACTCATTCAAGGTCCCATCAAACTTGACTGGAACTACAACTCATTCAAGGTCCCTTCAAAATTGACTGGAAATAAAACTCATTCAAGGTCCCATCAAAATTGACTGGAACTACAACTCATTCATGGTCCCATCAAGACTGACTGGAACTACAACTCATTTAGGTCCCACCAAAATTGACTGGAACTACAACTCTTTCAAGGTCCCATCAAGATTGACTGGAACTACAACTCATTTAGGTCCCACCAAAATTGACTGGAACTACAACTCATTCAAGGTCCCTTCAAAATTGACTGGAACTAAAACTCTTTCAAGGTCTTATCAAAATTGACTGGAACTACAACTCATTCAAGGTCCCATCAAGATTGACTGGAACTACAACTCATTTAGGTCACACCAAAATTGACTGGAACTAAAACTCATTCAAGGTCCCATCAAGACTGACTGGAACTAAAACTCATTCAAGGTCCCATCAAGACTGACTGGAACTACAACTCATTTAGGTCCCACCAAAATTGACTGGAACTGCAACTCATTCAAGGTTCCTTTGTAAGGACTATTCAGTAGAACAAACAACATAGACCCTGATCTGCCAGCGCATTATGCCATCTAGTGGCTGCAAACAGCTTGTAGATGTTGGTGGTAGGAAATTAATGTTTACATTTGTCAGTTCATTGGAGATGTGAGTAGGGGAATTGTCCATCAAAAGCAATATCTTCTTTTTTGTCTCTTCATTTTTGTGTTAAAATCTATAAGCCACTCTGAGAATATTGTTGATGTCATCCAAACCTTCTTACTATGAAGGTAGTCACCATACAGTTTGCGATTAAAGTTACAAAAACATTTTGAATTTGCCAATTTTCCAAGCAAGCGGGTACAGTTTTTCTGTGCCATACGGATTGCAGCCAAGTATAATTGTGATTCCGTCCTTAACTCCCTTAATTGCCTTAGTATTGTTTTCAGTTGATAGAGATCTGTCAGGTAACTTTTTAAAGAAAAGTCCAGTTTCATCCATGTTAAATATATCTTTCTTTTCGTAACCTTTGTTTACCTCACAAGCACTGGCATGTCCATCAATCCCAAGTATACATTCAACACCTGCACTCTCTGCGGAGACTACATGGCATTAAATGCTTTGCCTGGATTTAAATCTCTGCAACCAGCCATTAGAATATTGCATTGCATTTTTTAAAGCAAAATTATTACCAATAAGAAAAGGAAAATACATACTCATTCTTCAATTTATGTTTACACCACACATTAATGATGATTTTAAAGCAAACCTCAATTTCCTACCACCTTTGATTTTAAAGCCATTTTTCTACTGGTATATAAGTAGGCAGGAAATCAAGGGTGCAGGGTAGTGTAAAAAATCTATTCAGGTCACCTACATGTAGAAAATACATGCCTACTAAATTTTATTTCTCTTGGTTTTTATGTAATCATGCCAATAAGCTTCCCCGGGTGGATGGAACATTGAGAAGATGATGGGCAGATTCAAATCACGGGATGTTGAAAAATAGCTAATTGTGATTTTCTTTGAAGACTGTTAAGTAGTACTCCATAGATGAGAATGCATCTGTCACATTCAATTATGTCCATGAATGGAGGTACAGTGGTCCCCCTCTTGAACGGCCCCCCTGACCAGCACCCACCTGCTTTATACGGCCACAATCCCTTGGCACCGACGAGTTTGTGTTCAAAAGTACCCCTCAAGGACGGCCACCCCTCTAACGCGACCAGAGGCCAGCATTTTAGTGCAAACACGGTCAAATTTACCCCCGCAAGCGGCCACATAATGGTTGTTTACAGAGTAAAATCTTGATAATATTTTTTAATTTCTCAATTCAACACATTGATATTTTGTTCCAACATGCCAATAAAGTAACTTTAATCCTTACAAAGAGTTAAGTAATCCAATTACTGCCATGTGTTCCTCAGATGTTAGCTTTTGTCACTTTGATAATTACTGGCTATTAATACCATCGATAATTATCAAGAGGACAAAGGCTAACCGCTGAGAAGCACAGCATTGTTCAGCTCAAGTCAGCGTGACATCCGGTCGCCAGATAGTAAAATGGTATGTTAGCCTTTAAGGCTTCACTCTAATAGATTATGAAATGTTCATAACCAGGTACCAGACTGGGGAAGAAGAAAAAAAAAAGTCGATCACGTGACAGACTCACTTCCGTTGTAAACACTGTGCCTCACGCGTGAATGCCTTATAAGGAATAAGTTGTCGCAAAATATCGTCAGACATTCTCAGTTTAAAACAAAAAGTGAAAGCAATTAAATTAAACGAAAAGAGGGAGAGTCTTTTGATAACTACGGAGAAATAGCATTGAGTGGGAAGGCGGAATCGATGGACGTACAGGGATAGTTACAACCAAATGTTTGTGCCCAGAATTTACCGACAATGTGGTTTTGCACCACGATTCATGATTATTCATATTTTTTTAAAATTTCATTGATATTAGTTTTATCATATTGAGTCATTAACCAGATAATATTCCTGTGATTTTGAAATGAAAATATAAAATATATAAAAATTAGTTACATCTTTTATACTTTATATGTAGTTTTTACTCACAACTGTGTGATCCCCCTCTAGAAAGGTCACCCATCTTATAAGGCCACTTTCTTGCTGCAGAAGGGGTGGCCTTATAAGAGGGGGACCACTGTACTTGCATTAATTTAACATAATACTGGAGCAAGAAAAGC
This sequence comes from Margaritifera margaritifera, assembly GCA_029931535.1. Lineage (NCBI taxonomy): Eukaryota > Metazoa > Mollusca > Bivalvia > Unionida > Margaritiferidae > Margaritifera > Margaritifera margaritifera. The sequence goes on from JAQPZY010001444.1 coordinate 1,107,310, forward strand.
AGGTCACTGTTTCTCATGCAGAATCTATGGTTTAAACATGTACCATATATACTCGCATATAAGCCGTTACCAACTGCAAACTGCATAGACCCAGATCTGCCATCGCATAATGCGCCAGCAGATCTGGGTCTATGCAGTTTGTAAGTACTAATCAGTAGAACAAACAACACAGACCCTGATCTGCCAGTGCATTATGCAACGGCAGATTATGGTCGATGTTGTTTGCATTTGGACTCAAGAAATCTAGCTGAACAAAAGTAGAAACAATGATATCAATGATAATGGAACTGTCAGAAAGCAATACATGTGTCTTGACTATGTGTTACTAAAGTGATAAAGTACATTTGACATTTGTTAGGAAAAATATGGCATCTCTGAATATAAGGAATTTGTCGAAACATTTCTCACATTAAGATAAGTCTCTGCTACAATGTAACAATAACCATGTATAAAGCAACGCAATTAGTCAAAAGTCAAACTAAGGGAGGTAACTCCTTGTATCATACCTCAAGATCTATATTCTGTACCCAGGTTATCACTCTTTGATTGGTCCACACTAGAGGATCTGTGTCAGTTGACTCGCATTTTGTTCGCCTTTCGTTCAGCACCTGCGAAATAAATTAGGGCAAAATAATTCATTTGCAAACCATATAAGTAACTGATACAATAAGAAGCAAAATCAATTTACATCTAATTAATACAGCTTAGCATCTGTTAAGACTGAGTGAAATTATAACAGATATCAGTTTAAGCAGTCATATCACACATTTTTATCCATACATTTAAAAAAGAAGGTGGGAATTATATTATTGTGCCAGTCTGGATTGCAGCAGTATGTAATGTTGCACAATTCCTCCTGCACTATTTAAAAGATTGAGACATGAAACTTTATGATATTCTATTCTTCAATCATTTCAGTTTCAAATCCTTCATAAAACTATTTGGGGCCCAGTGTGGCTGAGTGGTCTAAAGCGCTCGCCTTTACAGATCACTGACCCATCTCACCTCTGTCAGCATGAGTTTGAGTCTCAGCTCAGACAATGTGGGTATGTCAGAATGCTTGCCAGTAGCTTCCCTTTGGGTTTGTGGTTCATCCAGGGTTCTTCAACCACCAAATATACTGGTCACCATGTACAGAGAGCCTATCATGTGCTGAAAAATGGCATTAAACCCCACAAAACCAAAAAATCATAGAATTATTTACAAAATGACACATAAATGAAATAGTCTTTCTTTGCCAGAACTATGTACTTTTTGTGGTGAATCAAGAGAAGCAATTATGCAACTACCTTATGAATGTGTAGATATGTAAGAACCTTATGAATGTGTAGATATGTAAGAACCTTATGAATGTGTAGATATGTAAGAACCTTATGAATGTGTACATATGTAAGAACCTTATGAATGTGTAGATATGTAAGAACCTTATGAATGTGTACATATGTAAGAACCTTATGAATGTGTACATATGTAAGAACCTTATGAATGTGTACATATGTAAGAACCTTTTGATTAAGATTTAAATCTCATTTTGATGTCAATTATTCAATGAAACCAGATCCTTTCCTATTTGGCTTCAACAACAACATAGAAAATGAAAGTATTAATTGTAACATTATTATTTTAAAAAGTGCATACCATATATACTCACTTATAAGTAAAGTCAAACTGCAAACAACACAGATGCTGATCTGCCATCGCATAATGTGCCAGCAGATCAGGGTCTATTTTGTTTGTTCTGCTGTTACTCCTAACAAACTCCATAGACCCAGATCTGCTGGTGCATTATGAGATGGCAGATCTGGGTCTGTGCAGTTTGCAGTTGGACTTGACTTATAAGCGAGTACATATAGTATATTTAAGTACGGAAACAATACTATTCCAAATTTTACAAGGGCTATTAAAAGCATCCACTACTATAAAAATATTGACTTATATTCCATGTATTTTTATTCCCCAGAAAAACAGTGAACAAAAGTAGTAACAATGGGAAAGGATCAATGACACTCTCACTTGAATGTATACTATTTGATTGTTATCTAAGTCTTTTCTTGTATGTACTGTGTAGTATTTGTGTTGTGTATTGCATTTTATTGTTTCTATTGTTGCTATGTAATACTGAGAAATTATCAACAAAAAATGTGCAAAATATCTATGTATCCATAATATTTATGTATCCATAATATCTATGTATCCATCATATTTATGTATCTATCATATTTTTGTATCCATCATATCCAAGTATCCACAATATTTATGTATCCATCATATCCATGTATCCATAATATTTATGTACCATCATATTTATGTATCCATCATATTTATGTATCCATCATATCCATAATATTTATGTATCCATCATAAAGTGAGTAGTAAAAAGATTAGAAATAAGGCTAACATTCAATATTGATAATAATTTCATACTAAATGATACTCCAAAGTCCAATGTAAAGTCAATTAAATCTGCATTGGTGGAGCAAATACACCGCTTATTATAGCCAAAAGATAAAATACAGTGAGTAATTACAAATAAGATAGACCTTACGATTTCACTTTACTTAAAGTTAAAAACAGCAATGTTATACAAGCTTTCACAAAAGCATAAGCTAATAATGTTAGGTGTATTTCAAATGAACCTGCTTGTTAAAATTTTCTCTGGAGGGCCTTAAAAGAGAGGTTTGGTTTAGTTTTGTGGGGTTTAACTCCATTTTTCAGCACATGGTGGCCAGTATATTTGGTGGAGGAAGAACCCAGGAGGACCCCAGAAACAACCACTGACCCACAGGAAGCTACTGGCAAGTTTTCTCACATACCCACGTTGGTTGAGCTGAGACTCGAACTAACTTGGACAGAGGTGAGATGTGTGAGTGATCTAAAAAGGCGAGCACCTTACCTTTGGAACTTTGCAGATACAAAAGGGAGGCATCTCCAGCAATTATGCGCCATAACTCTATTTTTAAAAACTTATGTAAAGTACTGGCAATCAAATTCATGTATGGGGTTCAACAATATAAAGCTGCACAAGAAATTCACTCCAAATCCAAAGTTTGATAAAACAGGCCACCACTCCACCAATTATTGGCATTATATTCTTATAATTAATCTCACGGAAAGTAGATGGCAGAAAATTTAACTCATCAAAAAATGTCATCACTGTAAAGCTGCAAATCAAACTGAATTGACATCCAACATTCATGGGCAATGCTTTGGAAACCAGTCTAAGGTAATGGAAAATCAAGCACCATAACCAACATTCATGGGCAATGCTTTGGAAACTAGTTTAAGGTAATTGAAAATCAAGCGCCATAACCAACATTCATGGGCAATGCTTTGGAAACCAGTCTAAGGTAATGGAAAATCAAGCACCATAACCAACATTCATGGGCAATGCTTTGGAAACCAGTCTAAGGTAATGGAAAATCAAGCACCATAACTACTCTATGTCGTGACAAAAAAAAGAAAAAAAAAACAGAACTCATCTGAGATTTCATCAGTATAAAAAGCATACCAAAGTTAGTTGAAATTAAATTAATAAAGAAATGCTCCTGAAACCAAAGCTTAAGACGATTGTCAATCAGGGGGCCATAACTCATCAGAACAATTCAGCTGATTGCTGGAAATCAAATTTATTCATGGTCTCATCAATGAAAATCTACATGCTAAGTTAAGTTCAAAATTAGAAGAACAGACAATCAGGGGACTTAACTCCTCTAAATAAAGTTGTAGAGTGTACATCAAACTCATTCAAGGTCTCATGAGTGTAAAGCAGATTAAGCTGTGTGCCAAATTTGGTTGAAATCCAACTAATACTGTTCTGATTACTTGATTTGTGAAAATCAGTCCCTTTCAGTAAAATGACCTACTGTTTCAGACTTCAAAATTATTTGTACAATTACTGATGTTTTGGCAAGACAAATTAACTGATTGTGGATGGGTTAGAAGCAACTGATTATCAATCATAAAATTTTATACAGTTCCAAACGATAAATCCAATAATCCTTCAGAAAGTTATGTGGCTACAACCAAAGTTAGGAGGATGGGCAATCGTGGTCAACAATTCCTGTAAATGATGTCATGCAGCATTGAAACAGAACACATTCAAGGGCTCATAATATAAAGATGCAAAATTCTGTTAAAATCCAAAAATCCTTGCTATGTTAGGATGTGTAAACTGTGTTAGGGAAACAGGCACTTTGGGAATGATGACATGTAATGTTGAAAATCAAACTCATTCAAGGACACATCAATACTTATCAATACAAAGTTGCATGCCAAATGAAATAAAACAAATTTTGGTAAAGTTATGACCCAAAGTTAGTTGTATGGACATCCAGGGACAATAACACTTGTAAATGATGATGTGGAATGCTGTTGATCTAAGTCACTTATAGAGGAGATCTACGTTTTCTAAGTAGATATAAGGAAATATTTCATGAGTGAAGTGGAAACATTGTATTGTCATTGTTTCCACTACAAGAAAAGAAAAAAACTTTCAATTTGCATGTATTTGTTTCTCCATTCTGTGTCAATGCAATTAATTGCTGCATTACTACATCGCAAGGATTTTGGTTTCTATTTTTGTTCATTTCTGTGTTCAGACGTGAATTTGTGTGTGGTGGCAAGCTTGTAGTCTATTTTGGTAACATATGCTGTACCCAAATTTTGATTGTCACTTAATTTCAGTTTGCAATCGACACTAATCAATGTCTGATTTCTCCATCATTTTCAGACATGATTATGATTGTGATGACAGTTAAAATCGCTACTTAAACAATTTTATTACTATATGTAATCAAGAGTTTTTCTTAAAAATGTGTACCATTTGTCATTGAGCATAACAGGTAAATGATACTGTATGGATGACACAGAATATCGAATAACATCAGGTCAGTAAGCTCAGTCACTGAAAATTTGCATGATTCATGTGGAAAATTAATTATAAAAATGTTAATACCTGAAACCTACTTTTTGTTGCTTGGGGTTCATTTTTAGGCATTTCTTGATGGCACATTCTCATTGATTACATAAATGTATACTAGAGGGTCAACAGTCTTGACACATTTTAAGATCTTGACACATTTTAAGATCTATTCATCCTGATTGGGAGAGAAAGAGGAAGTGAGGGAGAGAGAAGGAAAAGATTTATCAAAAATGAAATAGGCTTAAATATGGATATATAGGTCTGAATAACATACATAAGGTCAGATATACTTCCTAAATGGAAAAAGAAAGTAGTTCTAAAAGTGGTATCGCCACAGTGGCGATAAAAGTGGTATAGCCACTGTGGTGATATCATTTTCTCCCACTTGTATATTTCAATATCTCATTACGAAATATATAACAAAAGGTCTCATCAATATAAAGATGAATGCAAAATTCAGTTAAAATCTGACAATTCTTTGTAAAGTTATCTTGTGGAAACAAAGCAATCAGGGGCCATAACTCCCCTAAATGATGACATGAGAATGCTGAAAATCAAACTTGTCCATGGTTTCATCAATATAAAACTGCATATCAACCAGACGGGATTTGTTTTTTGAAAACAAAAACATGTGTTCCCACCCACCTACCCCAACCCTTCTCCACCATGACACTTAACGGCATTCTGTGATAATGGCACTTAACAAAAGGAAAGGAAAAATCTAGCATAGTGCATTAAATGAAATTCTGACCTTTAAACAGATTTGAAAGGCGGTAAGTAGTTGGTGCAAAGAACTGTTTCTATGTGTATGATCTCTGGAAAACATTTGTGATGACGAATGATGTTATCTTTTGATATTGGTAAAAGTGTCAAGAGAAGCGATACTAGTTACAGTGAAATCTGTCAACAAAGAACACACAACAGACAACTTAAATTTGTTCTTTATGGACAGCTCTAGTTTATATATAGGTTTAAAAAAAACATAGATACCGGTGGAGACCCAGAAATGTTGTCCTTCTGGAGTAAGTGCCCTTTTTTACGGAGATATCTGATAGGACTGGTTTCTCACTCGAATTAAGTGGAAAAAAATTGAGAGCTCTTATTTACATGCTAGGTGGACCTCCCTCTCCCACCCACAATGCATAAATGTTCACTGCATGGAGAATCTTGGGACAAAAAAAATATATTAGGTTTGTACTTGTAACAAAAACACGTCCCCAATGCAGACCCAAGAAAATTTAAGTCCAAAAATTCAAGAATGTAGAAAAATTTGAAAATTGCAATAATGGCATGAAAATCTGAGGAAGTTATCTACATATGCATACAAACATGCATACTAAATTTCATTTGTCTACCACATGTGGTTCTTGCTAATTTGTGCCATGAAGGGTTTTTGTCAAAAAAGTCAAAGTAAAAAACAGTTCAAAATGTGTAAAAACTGGAAAAAATTATGTGAAATCTAATCAGTTTATCTACATATGAATACAAATAAGCCTATCAAATTTAATTGACTATCTCAAGTGGTTTTTGCTTAACTGTGCTTGCAAGTATTTTGTCAAAAAGTCAACTGATAATTCCAAAAAGTTTTAAAATGTTTGTAAAAATGGAAGAATCGATGAGGTTATATATATATGAATACAAATATACCTACCAAATTTCCTTCATCTACCTGAAGTGATTTTTTGCTTAATTGTACTAACAAGGTTTTTGTCAAAAAAAACAAAGTCAAAAAAGTAAATATGTAATAAAAATTGAAAAATAAGGTCAGTCACCAGAATGAAATCACACAGGCGCTTGTCTCCATCCATAAGGATACATTAAACTACAAACAAGTTCCCCTCCCCTCTTCCAAAAGACTGAATCAGATATTAAAACCCACACAGGCATCTAAATAGCCAATTACCGTATATACCCGTGTATAATCCAGGTCCAAATGTATATACCCGTGTATAATCCAGGTCCAAATATATATACCCGTGTATAATCCAGGTCCAAATGTATATACCCGTGTATAATCCAGGTCCAAATGTATATACCCGTGTATAATCCAGGTCCAAATGTATATACCCGTGTATAATCCAGGTCCAAATGTATATACCCATGTATAATCCAGGTCCAAATGTATATACCCGTGTATAATCCAGGTCCAAATGTATATACCCGTGTATAATCCAGGTCCAAATGTATATACCCGTGTATAATCCAGGTCCAAATGTATATACCCGTGTATAATCCAGGTCCAAATGTATATACCCGTGTATAATCCAGGTCCAAATGTATATACCCGTGTATAATCCAGGTCCAAATGTATATACTCGTGTATAATCCAGGTCCAAATGTATATACTCGTGTATAATCCAGGTCCAAATGTATATACCCGTGTATAATCCAGGTCCAAATGTATATACCCGTGTATAATCCAGGTCCAAATGTATATACTCGTGTATAAGTCAGGTCCAAATGTATATACCCGTGTATAAGTCAGGTCCAAATGTATATACCCGTGTTTTAATCCAGGTCCAACTGTATATACTCGTGTATAAGTCAGGTCCAAATGTATATACTCGTGTATAATCCAGGTCCAAATGTATATACCCGTGTATAAGTCAGGTCCAAATGTATATACTCGTGTATAATTCAGGTCCAAATATATATACCCGTGTATAAGTCAGGTCCAAATGTATATACTCGTGTATAAGTCAGGTCCAAATGTATATACCCGTGTATAGGTCAGGTCCAAATGTATATACCCGTGTATAAGTCAGGTCCAAATGTATATACTCGTGTATAAGTCAGGTCCAAATGTATATACTCGTGTATAAGTCAGGTCCAAATGTATATACCCATGTATAATCCAGGTCCAACTGTATATACCCGTGTATAATCCAAGTCCAACTGTATATACCCGTGTATAATCCAGGTCCAAATGTATATACTCGTGTATAAGTCAGGTCCAAATGTATATATCCGTGTATAATCCAGGTCAAAATGTATATACCCGTATATAAGTCAGGTCCAAATGTATATACCCGTGTATAAGTCAGGTCCAAATGTATATACTCATGTATAATCCAGGTCCAACTGTATATACTCGTGTATAAGTCAGGTCCAAATGTATATACCCATGTATAATCCAGGCCCAACTGCAAACAACATAGATCCTGATCTCCTGTTGCATAATGTGCCGGCCAATCAGGGTCTATGTTGTTTGTTCTAATGATTAGTCCTTACAAACTGCATAGACCCAGATCTACTGGCACATTATGCAATGGCAGATATGGGTCTATGCAGTTGGTATTGGCTTATACATGAGTATATATGATAGTTCTGGTTTGGACCAATAGTTTTTTTGATAGACTGCACTTACCAGGTATATGTGATGGGCAGATGAACAGCACAAAACTAATAGATCTCCCTCCCTTTGGGGCAAAGTGGGGTGGGGATGAGGGGAGGGGGAATGAGAGACACAACTGTTTTAGGTACTAGGATATGGCATACTGCAGCTTGGATGACTATATTCAGGCCTTTTAGTTTTTGATGACTATATTCAGGCCTTTTAGATTTTGATGACTATATTCAGGTCTTTTAGATTTTGATGACTATATTCAGGCCTTTTAGATTTTGATGACTATATTCAGGCCTTTTAGATTTTGATGACTATATTCAGGCCTTTTAGATTTTGATGACTATATTCAGGCCTTTTCGATTTTGATCACTATATTCAGGCCTTTTTGATTTTGATCACTATATTCAGGCCTTTTCGATTTTGATCAATATATTCAGGCCTTTTTGATTTTGATGACTATATTCACAGGCCTTCTAAATTTTAATGACTATATTCAGGCCTTTTAGATTTTAACTGAACAGCAATTGTATTTGTATTCCAAGTTTTGGTGATGACAGTTTTAAACACGTCACATGACAGTTCTCCTAACAGAGGGTGGCAATCAGACATCAAGATCAGGTTCTGGCCACTTTTCAAACTTTCTTTATAATATATACAAATTAAATTATAGCAAAATTGTAAAGAAGTAACTTTCTGCACATAATTCATATGTATGCAAGGAGATTTAACAGAAGATAGGTTCATATAATTCATCATTCACAGAAATGTGTGATGGTAGTTTGTAAAAAAACAGGGAAAATATCCAAACAGTGGCCACATTGAATTTTCTGCACGTCGATCACTTTCTGAAAATATCAAATAGATGAATTGGGTAGCCCTTTTATCAACCTAAACATATGCCAATGTTTCTAAAAACAATTCTATATAACACATTGCAGCATCAAACAATTCGTTTTTAATATTCATGGAAATACATAATTCCACAGTAAAGGAAAGACTGGGTAGGCAAGTCCGCTATTTTAAACTTGTTCAAGCATAACTTGCTGTATATCAATGTCAAAACACTTTGTAAATAGGTTTTAGAGAAAATGAAAATATATAGTGGTAGATTTGAAAATAATTCCTGTATTCATCATTAACCACCTCCTAAGCTGTCAAATATATAGTCTTAGATTTGAAAATAATTCCTGTATTCATCATTAACCACCTCCTAAGCTGTCAAATATATAGTGGTAGATTTGAAAATAATTCCTGTATTCATCATTAACCACCTCCTAAGCTGAATAACTATTGGTAAAGCACAAGTACCCCCTCTTGAGCATACATAGAAAGGTGGAAATTATGTTTCATTCTGAAACCTCAGTTTTGGCTAACAGGGATGAATCATAGACTCATTGTAAGCTTAATGAATGTTGTACATTACAAGCTTGGAACCAATCTATAGTTTATCCCTGTGGACAAAAGCTGATGCATCCAAATTTTATGATAACTGTTTCTGTTTTTTTAAATCAGGGGTCTTTGTCTGGCAGTTGATACATGAAGCTCAGATATCAATACATTAACAATTGAATTTCACAGGACAATAATGTTTTCTAACATAGAAAAACATTACTGATGGCATCTATTCCTCAGGCCTAAATGCAAGGTTGTCTAAGTCCATATGTAGCATTACTACTGCTATGGGCAATACATTTTTTTTTATTAAAAAATGATAAAAACTGATCATGTGGCTTGCACCCTGGAGAGGGATTGTCGCCAATAACTACGCAATCAAGGATGTGCATGTAGGTATGTACTTATATATGTATGTATGTATGTATGTATGTATGTATGTATGTATGTATGTATGTATGTATGTATGTATGTATGTATGTATGTATGTATGTATGTATATATGTCTGTTCTATGATAACTTAAATTCTCATCTTCACATCCATTTCCCATCCCCTCATGTTGTAATTTTTTTTATCTTTCCCTCAGAAGTTAATGATGAGAACATACCATACGGCAGTATCAGATTTACCTCTTTATCAAAACCCAGCCTATGCAACAATTCTACAGCATGGAGAATACTGGCTTGATGGAACTTGCGGTGAATTCCGAAATATTTCTCCATGTCCTTTCGAGACAGGTGATTGAGCATACGTCCATCGACTAGATTATTTTCAAAAACAGATTTGTATTGAGACAGCCCAAGGTCACTCAGCCATTTGTGTGCAACCCAAGTATGGTCTAGTTGTGATGCTTTAGGATATGAGCTGAAAAAGAAAACACAAACAAAAAAAATAAAAACTATGTTAAAAGTCTTAGTTTTATCAGTTTAAAAATCAACAAAAGCAATTATAATGGCTTGCCATCACAAACTCCCACACATTTTACTTGCATATTCTAAACTCCTCTAACCCCCTCCTCCACTTACCCCCACCCCCTCAGAGTAACCCAATGGTCATTATGCAAAATTCATCAAATATATGATGCATCTTCCTGTTAGAATCACACACACACACACATATATATATATATATATATATATATATATATATATATATATATATATATATATATATATATATATATATATATATATATATATATAATTTATTTAGAAAATATTTGGTAATGTCATTGTAATTGCAATTTTTTTATATTTGACCTTCAAACACCCCTCCCAGGACTCCATAGGTGATAACTAAAGATCACACCTCTCTCGCTGAAGGTTACCGCAGGTGCAGTATAATTACACAGTTTTATGAAATTCCACCACACAGTTTAGGAGATGTTGTAATAGACAGACAAAATTATTATAATATCCTTCATGTTCTTTCATACATTAATCAATTATAGTTTCTTCAGACTTTGGACTACATGAAATATAGCCATAGTTTTGACATGAAATCATGTTGGCACATTAATCAATTATCAATCAATCATTGATTGATTAACATAGATTCATGACCAGTCATGAAAATTAATCTGATTCCCAACACTACCAAAGAGAGAAAAAAATGGCTGAACAAAAAAGCATAGGGCCTGCATGTCATGCCCACGATCAAAGCATTGTTGTAAAGCTTGACCCTAGGGTCAAAAGGTTGAGTGAGCATGTCATAGAATGAATTGTTTTTGCTTCATAATGATTCATCCAAGTACAAAGAAAATCCATCAAGTGGTTTAGGAAATATAAGCAAATGAAACAACTTTCACCAAAAATCTGAACACAAATTTTCTATGACTGTGAACTTGACTCCAAGGTCAAAGGGCAAGTGAAAATTTCACAGAATGAATTGACTTAGCTTCATAATGATTCGGGTCAAGTATGATGAGAATCTATCTGGCAGTTTAGGAAATATAAGCAAATAAAAAAAACTTCAATAAAACCTTAACACAAATTTTCTAGGACTGTGACCTCGACTCCAAAAAGGGGCAAGCAAGCATGTCACAGAATGAATTCTCTTAGCTTTATAATAACTCATGTGATGATTGATAAGAATCTATCAAGGGGTTTTGGAAATATAAGCAAATAAAATAAGTTTAAGTAAAACATGAACACAAATTTTCCATGATTGTGACCTTGACCCGAAAGTCAAAAAGGCAAGCAAGCATGTCGTAGAATGACTTGTCTTAGCTTCATAATGATTTATCCCAAGTATGATGAGAATCTATCAAGTGGTTTAGGAAATATAAGCATATAAACAACTTAATCAAAACCCAAACATACTGTTGACACCACCACCATTGGAAAAGTTAGTGCTTTGTCTCGCTTCCCACTAATGTGAGCTATATTGTTCCTTATGGCATAACTATTTATTGTAACTCTGCAGTGCCCTCCCTGGCAGAAGAAACATTTATTTAACGTCCTATCATATGCTCAATATTGTACAGAGAAGGAATCTGTTTTGAAAAACAAAATTGCAGTTTGGGGTAGGTAACTTTATGCTTTATTCATAATCATTAGAACCAAAAAGCCTCTCTCTCATGTGAGTGGGATACATAATCAAACAAAGAAAAATATGCCTACATTTAACATCTGCTGCTAAATTTTCCCTTCCTGACAAGCAAAAAACCTAACAATTTATTTGATAATACAGCTTTCCCCCATTATAATGTGTTACGCTAAAATGTGGATCTGGATATAATGTGGTAACGCTATAAACCCCGTGACCAAAATTATGAACATTCAATTTGTTTTCTAAAATATAATTTTGAACAGCCATCAGCTGAAAACTATACATCAAAACTGCTGTACTTGAATTGGACATTGCCAAAATGAGTTTCCACAGTTAGTGTTTGACTCCAATTAGCCACTATTGTATTCATCAATGTCAGATATTGTATTCCTAACATGCTATTGCACACCCAAAATTACCCATGTCTCTAATGAGTCACTACTGTAATTGGTCCATGTCATCTATTGTATTTGGTTACAGTACACAGGACTGTCAAATTTTCCTTTAGAACTAAAGCCAAGCAGATCAGTAACTTAATCTCTGTTAACACACCTTGCTGATCACACATAAGACCAGCTTTTTGTAGGTCAATGTTTGCTGACACTTGGACAGCAAAAGATCACAGAAATTATTAGCAGCAGCATGTCTTATGGACACACCATGGCTTTATGTGATCTGTTGCCATCCAAGTGTCAATAAACAATGGCCTACAATAATCTAGTCTTTGGAATTTGTCATGCAAAACAAGCGACTTAAGTGTTCCAATGCAGTTTAAGTTTGAAATGCCTGAGCTCCCGTTTAAACAGAGATGTTGATCCCTACCAGCTGTAGAGTATGCAATTGGTGTATCCAATAAAGTTCTCTATCTTTCCGATTAATGCTGCTACTATTGAGCTCTGGATCAGATTGAATGATTTCTATTATCTGATACTGAATACAATTAATGTTGTGGTCAGGTTGGTTAAAATGTTTAGACACTGGGGTATCCTTCTTATTTCGGATGTCCCTTAAGTGTTCTTTAATTCTCACTTGGAATTCCCTTTTGGTCTCACCTACATATTATTTGCCACAGAGGTGGCAGGTGAGTAAATAAATAACATTATGTGTAGTACAATGACCTCTTAACTTTAAAGTGTATTTGAGGTTTGTAAAGGTGCTTCTAAATATTTTAGATTTATCCATTTTCATGCAAAATGTGCAGTTAACAGTTTCACAATCTAGTACTTTGTTTGCGAAAGTTTTACCAGTAATACTTGGGTGTTTAGTAGAGAATTTAGCTCTTATTAATTGATTGCTTAGTTTAGAACCAATTCTCTGTGCAAAGATAATTTCCATTTGGAATGTCTCAGGAAGAGTCAAGTTGAAAATAGGCCAAAGAGATCTTATTGCACATTGGAGAAAATAATTATCTTTATCATATGTAAAGATTGCTGGTATCACACTGCTAGATTTGTTAACCTTCTGAGTCAGATTAAGTAGATCTGAACGGTTTTTAAGACTTGCTTTAGTGAAAGCTTCTATTAAAGTTTGGCTCGGGTAGCCTCTTCTTTTATAGAATTGGATGAGATCTGAAGCGTGTTTCTCGAAGACCGATTTTTTAGTACAGATACGTTTAATTTGTAGCAGTTGACTGTGCAGACCTGATTTCTTGCAGTGGTCAGTGTGGTAGGAATCATAATGTAGATAACAATGTTTATCTGTGGGTTTACAGTATAAATCAAATAATATTTTATTATTTTCCCTAAATACAGTAGTATCAAGGAATGTAATTTTTTCCTTTGGGTATTCCATTGTAAATTTAATGGTTTTGTGATAACTATTACAGTATTGACGGAATTCGATTAATTCCAACTCAGATCCTGTCCAGATCATAAAGATGTCATCTATACACCTCAGATAGGTAAAAGGTTTATATGGTGCTGAGTTAAGCAGTTTATGTTCAAGATCGCCCATAAAGATATTGGCATAAGACGGGGCACTTTGGTTCCCATAGCAGTGCCGCCAATTTGTAGGTAACGGGAGTTGTCAAAGGTACAATTATTGCAATGTAGCACCAGTTTTGATAAAGCTAAGATACTCTGATTGGAGAGACAATATTTGGGTTTATTTGCAGCCAGAGTTCTGGCTACTGATGTTAAGCCTTCGAGGTTGGGTATGTTAGTGTATAAGGAAGTGACATCCATCGTGACCATAAAGAAATTGTCCAGTAAATTATCGATTGCTTGAATCTTATTTATGAAATCCGTGGTATCTTTAATATACGAGGGAATAATTTTTACAAGAAACCAGCTGCAACAATAGATAGCAGCTGCACCAGCGACAAAGGGTATATAAACTCCACAATGACAAGATACGGTGATCAGTTGAATGATGAGTTACATAGATAACGAAACCGGTCAAGGACCGGGGGTGGCTAGACCACCCCAGCAGATAGAAGGGATCGCCTCCACATCCTATCAGGCAGCACCTTCTTTAAGTGTTCCAATGCAGCCCACAGTGCATTATCCAATCACCATAGACAGTCACCCCCACCCCCCACCTGCAAACACACAATACACACATTCATATAATTTTCTACCATTCTTGCTATACTGCAGTTCAGTTCATAATGCAGTCGGCATTTATGGACCCCAAGTGCCATGTTATAATGGGGGAGAGGTGTATGTGTATCATCTTACTGAGTGAAAGACTGACAAACAAAGCAAACAAAATATATGTGAAGTCTTGAATGAAGCATTTTCAAATTCCTCACCACTGCTGTGGGTTTCGAAGCTCCTCAATTGCAAGCCGTAGTTTCTTTCTGTGCATTGGATTCTTAATATCTAGTGCCGAGGCCAGCTCAAAATCACTTAGACCAAGAAGAACCTGTGAAAGAAAAACAGTATCTATTTTTATTACATGATTCAAAGTTCATATTAAATGGTTCCATGGATCATGGATCATGGATCTCACCTGTGAATGGCATAGTGATGATTCAGATTTTGTATTTAAGGATGATCATTTGTGAATGACATAGTGATGATTCCAGATTTGTGTTTACAGATGATCACCTGTGAATGGCGTAGTGATGATTCAGATTTGTGTTTTAGAATGATCACCTGTGAATGGCATAGTGATGACTAAGATTTGTGTTTATGGATGATCACCTATGAAATGTTGGAGTATTTAACTTTTTGAACAATTTTTATTTTTACATAGCTATGAGTCCAAGCAATTCAAAATCACTTCAAATTTTGGCTGGTGTACATTTTATTGTGCTACTCTTATTAAATAAAATACAGAAGTTGCAACTATGTCATTTTATGTCCAATCTCACCCAGAGTTTATAGTGCTCCAATATAACTAGGTAAAAAGTGACTCCATCGTGATGACATCATAATGTAATGATCACATTATTTAGTCCTGCACAATCAGCATTGATTTTACAAAAGCAGGCAAGACTGGAAACATAGCATACCAGGGTACATGAACAACCTTAAGCAGGCAAGACTGAAAACATAGCATACCAGGGTACATGGACAACCTAAAACAGGCAAGATTGGAAACATAGCATACCAGGGTACCAGGGTACATGGACAGCCTTAAGCAGGCAAGACTGGAAACATAGCATACTAGGATACATGGACTACCTTAAGCAGGCAAGACTGGAAACATAGCAATCCAGGGTACATGGACTACCTGAAGCAGGCAAGATTGGACACATAGCATAACAGGGTACATGGACTACCTTAAGCAGGCAAGACTAGAAACCTAGCATACCAGGGTATATGGACTACCTTAAGCAGGCTAGACTGGAAAAACTGCATACGAGGGTACATGGACTACCTTAAGCAGGCAAGACTGGAAACATAGCATACCAGGGTACATGGACTACCTGAAGCAGGCAAGATTGGAAACATAGCATACCGGGGTACATGGACAGCCTTAAGCAGGCTAGACTGGAAACATAGCATACCAGGATACATGGACTACCTTAAGCAGGCAAGACTGGAAACATAGCATAACAGGGTACATGGACTACCTGAAGCAGGCAAGATTGGAAACAGCATACAAGGGTACAAGGACTACCTTAAGCAGGCAAGACTAGAAACCTAGCATACCAGGGTACATGGACTACCTTAAGCAGGCTAGACTGGAAAAACTGCATACAAGGGTACATGGACTACCTTAAGCAGGCTAGACTGGAAAAACTGCATACAAGGGTACATGGACTACCATAGGCAGGCAAGACTGGAAACCTATACCAGGACACAACATGTAGGCATATGGTAATATTATACCAAAAGTTTCAGTTGAGTAATGTAACTGATGCAGAAGACATATGATGTTCAAAAACACAGAATCGTAATACTTATGCCACTATTGTAGGCAAGACTGGAAATCCTAGCATATCATGACACAAACTCAAGGCATATACAGTTAAACCTGTCTTGTAAGACTACTGCTATGAGAGACCACCTGTCTTGAGACACCAGATTCTCAATGCACCGATTTACTGACTATAATGTTATGACCTGTCATGAGAGACCACCTGTCTTGAGTGACCATGATTTTTTGACAGAAGGGGTGGTCCTTCAAGAAAGGTTCTAATGTAATAATATTACTCCAAAGTTTCAGTTGAATACAGTGACTAATGTAAACAATATTTGACTTGAAAGAAACTTTAAGACAAATTCTTAACATTTACACAGCCTTCATTTGAAGAGTGATACCTACCGTATATACTCGCGTATAAGCCGGGTCCAATGCAAACAACATAGACCCTAATCTGCCGTCGCATAATGCACCGGCAGATCAAGGTCTATGTTGTTTGTTCTACTGAGTAGTCCTTACAAACTGCATAGACCTAGATCTGCTAGCTCATTATGCGACAGCAGATCTGGGTCTATACAGTTTTCAGTTGGTATTGGATTATACGCGAGTATAAACAGTATATATGTCTTATTATTTGAGGTGCTGCAGTGACTCAGTGATTAACATGCCAAATTTGTGACCAAAATGGTACAGGTTTGAATTTTTAGAATTGTATCAACCTCACTCAGCTACCATGGTGTGTTCTTGGGCAAGGCACTTTACTACAATTGCCTTAGCACTAAATAACCTACCTGTGTTGCTGTGCCGTAAAATACCAAACCAATCCAATGTCTTGACATTTACAGGTGGGACAATAAAGAATAATTATTTCTAGTTTCCATCTGGTATCAAGGTAACATCATCATGATGGTGACATTTATTCTTTGTATGGCTGCATATTTTTGAGGATGAATTATTCTTCAATTAATCTTGAAATTTAATATACTCCCAATTGTTCCTTCACCTAGACTTTGATGTTCAGTGTCTTATAAAAATAAAACCATGTTGTCACCTATATTGTTTGTCCATAAATGTCTTAACCAGGGTTCCTAAGTCTATTTAATCCCGGGCATGTTTTAGTCCATCATCACTAGCCAGAGGTCATCGATCCACACTGTTCCACATCAACCCCCAGCACATGTAGCTAACTGAAATAGTGTTTTGAGCAAGTGCCCTCTTGTGGATGATTAAATCTATCGACCAATGACAGAACTCATTACACATATTATGTATTCAATATGACAACTTCCATGATGTCTTACATGCCTTGACACAAAAGAAAAATGTGTAAACATCTTACATTGAAGAAACTAATATACAACATATGTCTAAGGAGGACGTGAAGATTATTTCCAAATATCTTCCATATTAAACAGAATGAGCAATCTGATTGGATCAATTTATGTCAACTGCATCCAATCAGACTGCAAAGCAGTACACACTCTTTCAGCTTGCTACGTATGTCAAGGACTCACAGTGCCAATTATATGGAAAAATGGGAACCAGTCTAGAAAATAAAAAATATAGCATATATGGGTTTGGAGGGCTGTGATTGGTTGATAATGAAAAGTAAAATTTTAGTAAAATGAATCTACTGAGAGGTTATCCTATTTGTAACTCAAAAAAATAGAAACAATGTTCTATTGATATCATTTCAGTCCTTTTACAGACTTGACATTGGGACACTCATAACTGAAATTAGTACCTGATTCTTTAGGTGCAGAATTGAAAACATGTTTGAAACACATGTTGATAAAAAAAATGCAGCGGACATGTGGTTTTCTCCACACAGAAGCTTGCATCAAGGATGAGTCTATACTGTGAAATATAGGTTTGATCATGAGCATTTTGAATTTTAAAGTTATTGAATCGTTAATATCATGGTGTTTCCATAGGTTTACTATAGGAGTTGAATTAGTACTGTGAGTCCTCAAGGGTCCATGTGGAACAAAGTGGGCAGACAATGAAACTGCTATGTTTCATGGTACTCATCTGCAGGCATGACAAAAATGGTAGACAAAACAAAGTCCAATTAATTTTAAAATATGCCAGTAAGCATACATAATTCACCTACTAATATTTTATGATAACTCACCTTCCCACTTTTAATGTTAGATGCACACTTTTTGCCATAAATAGGCATGTTCAGAACAATCTCCAACCAGGCTAGCACATGATTTGCCTTCCAAGTGGTCACATGACTTATGTTAGACTGCTCCACCAGCTTTAGTTTCTCCTGGTAATTGTCAGGATTCAATAGAGTTATCCTTGTATTAGCTGGGAGTTCTGAAACCAATCAATAAAAAATATTTTCATTTCACAAGTTTATTGTTTATTATAAAACAAAGCAAGAAGCTCAAGTGGTAATGAGATAATTCACCTCCTGGCTAACATCTATCTAATAATCAAATGCAAGTGAAGTTGGCCAAGAAATCTCTGTCGATAGTATACTTTCTGTAGAAATTTCTTCTATTTTTAGTAACAGCAATCATATTTTATGGTGCAGTTGTATCAATGGTATATTACTGAAAGCCCTCCATCCCAGGATGTTCTGTGTCAAATTTGGTCAAATTCTGTTGAGCAGTGTCTGAGAAGAAGTAATTTAAACATTTTTCTATTTTTAGTAACTGTGGCCATATTTGATGGCAGATCGGCACTATTTGTACAAAAGTGAATGCCAGGATTCTGTCTGCCAAGTTTGGTTGAAACCGGTCTAGTGATTTTTGAGGAGAAGTTGAAAATAGCATTTATTGATGGATGCATCACAGATGATGCACAGCAGGCACATGGCCACACCATAAGCTCACTTGGCCTGACAGATGACTCAGCTATAAATGTATTTGATATTATCAATACTGTCACTGGCAGTATGGCCGGTATGGCCATGACCATACTTTTTTCATAAAAGATAAAATTTAATTAAAAATGTTAAAGAAGAAATTAATGAAATTAAATCATTATTTGCACTATTAGATACTCTACAGTTTTTCCTGATATGTTTATTAAAGGGTAAATATACTGAGAAAGAAAAAGTCACGCCTCCCCATCTTTGCAACATGGCAACAATTCCGCTGTACCACTTGCCCTTACCAGCAATGGGCTTGACTATTCAACCCTATTTCATAAAAGAAAGAAAAGGACAGGGTTATCTTGATGTCAGAAATAAAGATGATATGTTCTTTACAAATAACAAGCAAATTAATGTAAGTATGCTGTTAACAGGATTTAACAATGATGATATACCACTTACCTGAAACTATATTCTTTCAGTACCAATGAGGTTTTTTTTAAATCTATGACTTAATTCATAGAAAAGAAAATACTGAACATTGATTTGGGGTCTTTACCAACAGAGCAACATTTTTTGTATTGTCTGATGAAGTGTTTTGTTAAGCTAACTGGAATTTTTTTCTTTTCTTTTGCATGTTCAAGTTATCTGGTGCATGTGTGTGCATATATATATATATATATATATATATATATATATATATATATATATATATATATATATATATATATATATATATATATATATATATATATAGTGGTCCCTCACTATAAAATCCCTCTGCTGACCCTCCTTTAATGTGAGCTTCGAGATATTAAACTGGTTAAATTTTGTTCCATCACTGCTACTTATTTCACCAGTCCTGGATTTCACCAACTGTAAGTCTTGACTTTAATTTTAAGTCTAGAATACAGTGATTAAGCAATCAAATGTCAGAAGTCAAGACCTAACTTTAAGACTTGCGTTGGTGTAAGCAATTTTTGGATTTAAATGTTTCTTTAATAATACTTACCCAATCATAATATATTAGGAGTACATCCAGTACCTTGCAAATCCAGCCCTCCCCAGCTTATTAATAGTAACAAAAGTGCTAAAAGTCATCTGCCCACCAAGGTGGAAGTCAGACAAGAGTGGTTGCCCTTGGAAATAAGGATTGTTGCCAATTGCCATCCATACATCAGTTACTACTGGAGCAGATGTGAATGCTCTATCTGGTTTTATTGTAGAGGAGGTTGGGAGTTTATGCCCATATTAAGATTCAGGTAGTATTATTGAAGAAACATATTTTACTCCAAATATTGGTTTCTTCTTCAACCACATTACCTGATCATAATACATTAGGAGAACAGGTAAAAGGTGGGAGGAGTTAGATCCCCTTGTGCCAGAAACGGCCTAATCTCCAATCTTCTAATGTATGTGTAGCAGCTTCTAAACTCAAGAGAGACACAGGCTAGAGTTAGCATATATATATATATATACGCCTGGACACAGCTGGTAGAAACATTTTCCTCCCACAAATCCAGCAAAAGTAGAGTGGCCGCATCATTCAGAAGCTGATGAATGGCCTGGAAAAGTAGCCCACTGTGCTGCTGCTAGGTGGGCACCCAAGCATATTGTGGAGGGCTTGAGGTTGGCACCCAAGCATGTTTTGCTGGAATCTGAGGAGATCTTGATTTATAGCACAGTTGGTCCTGCAGCAGATGCCTGCTGTAAGCCAAGTTAGGTCCTCCCACTTACTGAGACAGGACTGCATATAGCCCAAAACTAGATCATTAGTCTAGAATTCAAAGAGAGAAGGATCATCTGCAGAGGTTTCATGAACAAGCATCCCAAAATGAGGAATCCATTGTCATACCAAGGAGACCCAATAGGTGGAGAAATTCCCAGGCTGAAATTCAATTCTCTGAGTGAATGTAGACACTGCCGAGATGATTCCAAGACACTTTGAAGTTTGAAGGCATGCATCTCGGAAGTCAAGGTTGACTGCAAAACTGACCTCCTGAACTTTTAGAACCAATCTCATGGTCACCATTTTTAATATGGTACCTGAATGAAGTGGGTGAGAGAATTCAGATACATGAGTGAACAAAGCTTGCTGTTGGCTCTAGGGCCAAGGAAAAGGTCAGGAGTATGATCCCAGTGAGTAAGATACTGGTACTTTGTGTTGAAGGCATAACTTGCAACTGTGCTGGTGCTGGTGTAATCTACAGCCGAGTGACATTTGATGCCCATGTCCACTACTGGTTATCTTGGGAAAGATGACTGTAGTCAGTACTAGCATAGGTCTCTGTTGAATGTATATCTACTACTGGTCTGGATGAGCTGCCATGTTGGTATAGGCCCACTGTATTGTCATTAAACTTTTAACTGCCTCCCTCAATGGGGAGTGAAGTGTCCATAAAGGTGGAATTGGAGGCAAAATTGATGGAGTCTGCATCCTTGATTGTGCATTCCTCACTCTCTCATTGCTTGTAGCAAGTAGTAATGATGGTCTCCATTACCTTCTCAGGCCAGTATGAGTATATATGCTCTGTATAACCCGCATTGCACCCCATACAATATATAAACTGGTAGGGTGGTTGATATCAGTTCTAGCTAGAGACATTTACACTCCAAATGCTGTAAGTAACACTTTGATCATAAAGTCTGTGAAATCTATCAAGGATGCAACTGAACATGTGTCAATTGTGTGGCAAGATCACAGGGAGTTCCAATAACCACCCTCTGTTACTTGGCAATGAACAAGTATCAAACTCGCAGGTCAATCAAAGGGTTGTCACATGGAAAAACAAAGAGGTTGGTGCCTTTACAAGTTAAGGGATTAAGGTCAAACATGAACAGGAAGTTGTAGAACTCTACTTGACACTGAACAAGTATTAAATTCACGGATCGATCAAAAGGATTGGCAACTTAAAAACAAAGTGAGTGTTGCCTTTACAAGCCAAGGGCTTATCGGCCCACATGCATTGGCAGAAAATTTTGGGAAATACCACTTGGAAATTAAATCAAAACTTTTATTGCATCAAACACTGTTTATAAAGCAAAACACAAATATTAATACAAATACAGGTTATTCGGACTTGCACAAAAATGGAAACAATAAACTTGCTAGTAAACACCCACAGTAAACAACATTGACAGACACATCAGTTTGCAGTAGGTAGTATTTAATTTACCAGTACTATTTTCAAATTATTAAAATCCAAAATAACTGTAGATACAAGTATTGTGTAATGAATGCCATCATGAAATGGATACACACAGTGACTGATGTATCACCTGTACACCCTAATGATGAAATTTGACGCCAATATGTAATACTGCATAATATCAGCCAAGGTACCCCATGAAGAATTTGAAATAAAATAAATAAAAAAAACTGCTGACCTGTTTCACTGTTCCATCTCTGTTTATAAAGTGCATTTATCATATATATTATACATCAAAATGAACAGCAGGAAATTGATGTTCAATTTGAAACAAGGTTTTCCACAGAATGAATATTTACAACATCACTGAACAGGTGAAATACAGGTAAACAACAGCTGAATTTAAATTATTTTGCTCTAGTTGCAAACAGAAAACAAAAATATTATAATCTTTATGGACCACAACTGGCTCATTCCTGATGATGTATTGCAAGGAAGCAGACATGACACATATGGATATTGCACACACAGCAACCATAGACAGTTTCATGATGAACGTTCTCTGAAAACATGGTTTACACCTCTTCTTTAGGCCAGGTAAGCGTGTATATGCATGCTGTTGCTGATTAGATAGCACAAGAATCTCCCTGGAACCACCATTTTACCTCAAAGTTAACTGCTTTCTTCTACAAAAGTTACCAATCAGATCTCTCCCTAGTTCCAGGATAAAGTTGGCATGTGTGTATCGGGCACTGCTTACCTGCCTGGTTGATATCTGTTTGTAGATCAGATAAGCATGAATCTGACAACAATCCATGATCAACCAAATAATGTACCTAGTGTATTTTGCCAAGTCATCCAGCAGCATATATATATTGCTTTCTCAACTGGCTGTGAATATGTACCCCATTCATATGCTTATTGTACAAATGGACATGAATATGTACTCCATTCATATGCTTATTGTACAAATGGCTGTGAATATGTACTCCATTCATATGCTTATTGTACAAATCGCTGTGAATATGTACTCCATTCATATGCTTATTGTACAAATGGATGTGAATATGTACTCCATTCATATGCTTATTGTACAAATGGACATGAATATGTACTCCATTCATATGCTTATTGTACAAATGGACATGAATATGTACTCCATTCATATGCTTATTGTACAAATGGACATGAATATGTACCCCATTCATATGCTTATTGTACAAATGGCTGTGAATATGTACTCCATTCATATGCTTATTGTACAAATGGACATGAATATGTACTCCATTCATATGCTTATTGTACAAATGGACATGAATATGTACTCCATTCATATGCTTATTGTACAAATGGCTGTGAATATGTACTCCATTCATATGCTTATTGTACAAATCGCTGTGAATATGTACTCCATTCATATGCTTATTGTACAAATCGCTGTGAATATGTACTCCATTCATATGCTTATTGTACAAATGGACATGAATATGTACTCCATTCATATGCTTATTGTACAAATGGCTGTGAATATGTACTCCATTCATATGCTTATTGTACAAATGGACATGAATATGTACTCCATTCATATGCTTATTGTACAAATCGCTGTGAATATGTACTCCATTCATATGCTTATTGTACAAATGGACATGAATATGTACTCCATTCATATGCTTATTGTACAAATCGCTGTGAATATGTACTCCATTCATATGCTTATTGTACAAATGGCTGTGAATATGTACTCCATTCATATGCTTATTGTACAAATGGCTGTGAATATGTACTCCATTCATATGCTTATTGTACAAATGGATGTGAATATGTACTCCATTCATATGCTTATTGTACAAATGGACGTGAATATGTACTCCATTCATATGCTTATTGTACAAATGGACGTGAATATGTACTCCATTCATATGCTTATTGTACAAATGGCTGTGAATATGTACTCCATTCATATGCTTATTGTACAAATCGCTGTGAATATGTACTCCATTCATATGCTTATTGTACAAATGGACGTGAATATGTACTCCATTCATATGCTTATTGTACAAATGGCTGTGAATATGTACTCCATTCATATGCTTATTGTACAAATGGCTGTGAATATGTACTCCATTCATATGCTTATTGTACAAATGGACGTGAATATGTACTCCATTCATATGCTTATTGTACAAATGGATGTGAATATGTACTCCATTCATATGCTTATTGTACAAATGGATGTGAATATGTACTCCATTCATATGCTTATTGTACAAATGGACGTGAATATGTACTCCATTCATATGCTTATTGTACAAATGGCTGTGAATATGTACTCCATTCATATGCTTATTGTACAAATGGCTGTGAATATGTACTCCATTCATATGCTTATTGTACAAATGGCTGTGAATATGTACTCCATTCATATGCTTATTGTACAAATGGACATGAATATGTACTCCATTCATATGCTTATTGTACAAATGGCTGTGAATATGTACTCCATTCATATGCTTATTGTACAAATGGCTGTGAATATGTACTCCATTCATATGCTTATTGTACAAATGGCTGTGAATATGTACTCCATTCATATGCTTATTGTACAAATGGATGTGAATATGTACTCCATTCATATGCTTATTGTACAAATGGCTGTGAATATGTACTCCATTCATATGCTTATTGTACAAATGGACGTGAATATGTACTCCATTCATATGCTTATTGTACAAATGGCTGTGAATATGTACTCCATTCATATGCTTATTGTACAAATGGCTGTGAATATGTACTCCATTCATATGCTTATTGTACAAATGGCTGTGAATATGTACTCCATTCATATGCTTATTGTACAAATGGACGTGAATATGTACTCCATTCATATGCTTATTGTACAAATCGCTGTGAATATGTACTCCATTCATATGCTTATTGTACAAATGGACGTGAATATGTACTCCATTCATATGCTTATTGTACAAATGGACGTGAATATGTACTCCATTCATATGCTTATTGTACAAATGGCTGTGAATATGTACTCCATTCATATGCTTATTGTACAAATGGCTGTGAATATGTACTCCATTCATATGCTTATTGTACAAATGGACGTGAATATGTACTCCATTCATATGCTTATTGTACAAATGGCTGTGAATATGTACTCCATTCATATGCTTATTGTACAAATGGCTGTGAATATGTACTCCATTCATATGCTTATTGTACAAATGGACGTGAATATGTACTCCATTCATATGCTTATTGTACAAATCGCTGTGAATATGTACTCCATTCATATGCTTATTGTACAAATGGACGTGAATATGTACTCCATTCATATGCTTATTGTACAAATGGCTGTGAATATGTACTCCATTCATATGCTTATTGTACAAATGGCTGTGAATATATACTCCATTCATATGCTTATTGTACAAATGGCTGTGAATATGTACTCCATTCATATGCTTATTGTACAAATGGCTGTGAATATGTACTCCATTCATATGCTTATTGTACAAATGGATGTGAATATGTACTCCATTCATATGCTTATTGCACAAATGGATAGCCTTTGGCTGGGTGACATTGACCTTTTCTCTGCCCACCTTTCAATTGCAGATTACATCATCATCATCATCAATATTGTTGTAAACATCCATCAACATGTGCAATGCTGGAAAAGTACCAAAGTATAAATGATTATTTTTTCCCACCAGATCTTGCGATAGATCATGGACAACACAATACCCCAATCAATACCTTGTCTGGAATTCATTTTGATCTTTTTTGCCACAATACAGCTGGAAAATGCTCATGTAGGATATAACTCCATCACACTTGGCCCAAAACTTTATTCCAAATTTGTCTTGTTTGGCTTGCATGTATTCTCTCAATTCTGAACGCCCCCTGTATCCCTTCATTGCCTCATCAATTGCAATCTCAGTGGAATGCTGATAGTATTTTTTGAAATTGGCTAACAATATGTCATGAAGAGACTGTACCTTGTTAATGGGATCATAAATTGGGTCATTCCTTTGCATCCATGGGGCTTGTGCATTGATATAAAAGTACTGACTGATTTTTTTAACATCGTATATACTCGCGTATTAATCCGGGTCCAAATGCAAACAACATAGACACTGATCTGCCATCGCATAATGCAATGGCAGATCAGGTTCTATGTTGTTTGTTCTACTGATTAGTCCTTACAAACTGCATAGACCCAGATCTGCCGGCACATTATGCGCCGGCAGATCTGGGTCTATGCAGTTTGCAGTTGGTAACAGCTTATACATGAGCATATATGGTACCTGTTCTTTTTTCATTGTCCTCACAAATCCTCTGTATACCGGTAATCCTGGTAAGAGTGATGTAGTGAGACACCTATGATGATATTTAAACTGAGAAAAGCTTTAATTTTGACAAATGTGACAGGAGGTCAGTGCTTGTCTGTGAAGTTCGATGGCTGCTGTTCAAGCTGTGCATATGAATTGGTTTTGTTGGCTATGGTCTCAAACATGGTGTTTTCTACAAAAAGAGAGAAGTAGTCCACTGGTTTTGATGTGGACAGATCATAATCAAGCAGCAATTTAGGACTGGTAGAAAGATTACACCTGGGAACTTTATGACGACTGCCATTTTGTGCATTCTCACTTTCTGTGCTTACTTGGGTAAAACTCAGATTCAGAACTTTCATTTATAATTTCCAACAATCCTTTTGCTGTTTAAGTTGCTACCGTTTTCAGAGACATAGTCCACCATTTTGTATAAACAATGTGCATGCATTGGTTTCCAGTTTGTAATGTACTATTTATAGCATTTAAAATTTTCATATGTTTAATATTTCATAATAAATTAGGACAATACTTTCTTTCAAACCAATAGCCTGAAAAAAGATTTTCCCACCTATATTGACAAAATATATTCCTAAACATATTCCTTTTTTTTAAATCACTAAATTTCATCATTAGGAACATGCATCATAATTCATCATCAGGTCATAAAGAATTAAATACCTTATTTTTTTGCTTTATGGACTATTATATGTTTTTATGGAACTCACATCAGTTCCAGGTTGCATTACTTGGAGTGCAAATCACTTTTATGTCTTCCATGAACAGTGTTATAAAGAGGGGATTACTGTATCAAAACATTCTCACAAAAATATGGCTGAACTTTTTTGCATATCAATGCTTTTTTTTTGCGATGTCCAAAGAAAAGGTAATGCAGTTCTATGGCTTACCATCATCTTCTTGTGGTAATGCTAATGACCTTCTGGAGCGCCCCCTTGTGAACATCTTGGAAATGGAACCCAGGCTGATTCTCTTCTTTTTTTTTGAATCAAGAGAAGTGTCTATGGGTGTCTTGTGCATAGGTTCATTCTCAAGCAGTTGTATAAGAGGTGTGAGAGATCCCTTCCTCTCATAATTATGGTAATTTTTGGGTGTACTAGTTGGGACTGAAATAAAAACAAAAAGGTCTAGATTTTGCTACCAGTAGTAAATAAATATGTAAAACAGTATATCAGAATGAGAATTGTTTTAAAAAAATCTATTCATTCATTTTCATTAGGCAGTGTCAAATTATTTACCATATAGGATTTCCATTGCTGGGTAAATGTACAAATTAACTCAGTGACTAAAATTGTTTGAAGTGATACATTTTTGCCTAAAGATGAGCCACATTACTAAATTTATATCCATTTGGTGACATCATGATTCTTCAAAGCATTGGTTTTGGTTTGGTGTTTTATGGCACAGCAACACAAGTAGGTTATTTAGTGCCGAGGCAATTGGAGTAAAGTGCCTTGCACAAGGACACACGACAGTAGCTGACCCAGGCTGGTCCAATGGTAGGATTCGAACCCGCAAACTTTGGGTCATGAGTCCAGCATGCTAACCACTGAGCCACCGTGGCTCCAAAGCATTGGTTTTCATACTTACAATATATAGTCATGGTAATTATTATGTAGCCAGGAGAAATACATACAGACAGACAGACAAGCACACATCTACTGATGTACACCTGATCAAAATTATAAGTGGTATTTAAAAATTGGTTTGAACCATCATTTCTTTCACACTTGTACTTGAAATAATCAATGGAAAAAATAGAACAACCGATGGTCATTATAGTCAATAAATAATAAAACTGATCTTCCAATTCAGGTTTAATTGTAATTATGCAATCAAAACTTAAAAAGATACCCAAGTGGATCTGACATCACTCACCTGGCTGACATCTACCTACTAGTCAAGAGCATTTGGCCAAGAAATCTCTGTCAGGAGGATGCTTCTGTAGAATTTCATCCAATAATGTTGACTGCATGATGATATGAAAACAACTCCTTCAAGGTTTCTCCATTATTTTAATCTTCATTAATATTTGATGGCAGATTCCCATCATCTGCACAAATTTGAAAGCCCTTCAGGCTAGGGTGTTTTCCACCAATTTAGGTTGAAATTGGAACTGTGATTTTTAAGAGATTTTACAATAACAATGCTGATGGATAATGGACAACACAAGCAGGACACAAGACAAACAATGGATGCAGGCCAATACCATAAGCTCACTTGATCTTACAGCCAGGTGAGCTAAAAAATATTTTAAATATTATGTTTTGCCTTTTTCCAACATTCACGGCATGTGACAGTTAATTGATGAAAATGTTGTATATTTGCTAGCCAATTCAACAACAAGTTGTCATAACTTTACTCTTGATTTTGAAGGAACAGGTAGATCATTGCATGAAGTACCTTCTGAGATGGAGGAAAGCAAACAAACTAGAGAAAACTTTCTAAGTTCAATGCGCAACCACTAACTTATGCAAATGCCCATTCGAGAAATTGAACCTGGGATCATACAGGTGCAGAGCAAATGTGTTTACTGTTGTAATATCCCAACACTAACCTGTGAAATATTCATCTTTGCTGGTATGGTTAGCTGAGGGAGGCGGGGTTTCATATGGAGGGAGATCATCACTTGTGGTAACGGACTCCATGCTTTTGGGTGTATCTGGGAAGTCAAAGGGTAGCCCTGTCCCACTGGATGAAAGATGTTCCTTTAGCTGAGAAAAGAAAGGACAATAGATATTGAAATAAATAAGTCTGTTTCTCTGGACACATTTAGTGGATTATTTGTTTTCAGCCTGCTGTGAACTTAGTTCATTGCTATCAGGTTTAACATAAATTTTGTTGCCTACATTTCCAAATTCATAAATTCAAAGCCAATTACTTATGTTTGTTTCATGCTGTGATAAGATCTTCCCGACAACATGTAAAACTGAGATCTTCCCTACAACATGTAAAACTGAGATCTTCCCTGTAACATGTAAAACTGAGATCTTCCCTACAACATGTAAAACTGAGATCTTCCCTACAACATGTAAAACTGAGATCTTCCCTACAACATGTAAAACTGAAATCTTCCCTACAACATGTAAAACTGAGATCTTCCCTACAAAATGTAAAACTGAGATCTTCCCTACAACATGTAAAACTAGAGCTACAGCCATTGTCAAATCCCAGTGCTTTATATTATAAATCACCACTATGGGATGACCAGGACCAACGGGTGATAACCCATGACTGCATGTGCCAATTTTGATCAAGAAATATTCCAAAATGTCTTTGTAAATTGACATATTTGTACATATGACCTTTGACCTCCTTCCAGGAACAACAGTGGAGGAAGCCAAAAATTATACCACTCTTACAGATGGTTCATGTGAGTAAGATACCTAACAAGTTTAGTGAACTTACACACAGCAGTTTAGGAGATGCATAACAGACAAACAAATCTTTTCATGTATGATACTAAATCCCTGGAATAACAAGAGTCCCTTGAAGGGTCTATTGTTCAACAGACTGAAAAGAATTTCCAGGAATTAAAGACAAGAAAATTTCTTCTTTTTAACTGTGGAGTGCTGAAACCACCTCTGATATTTTTGCGTGACAAGATTTTCAAATTAGCCCCTGGGCAGCCATGTCAGATGTAAGATTGGCACCATTTTTATTTAAGACAAACTAGACACCATTAGACACCATTTGGTAAAAACCCATGTTTATATGTCAATCCATTCAAGAAAATTAGTGACAAGATTTTCAATATATTCATTGTGACAGCCATATTTGATGTCAGGTTGGCACTATTTTCATTCAGGACCAACTAGATATCATAATTAGTCGAACAAGATTTTCAAAATGTCTGCCATTTTCATTTAGGACCAACTAGACATCATCAAAAGTCTTTTAGTGAAAACCCCTTGTTGATATAACCATCCATTCCAGTAGAGTAGCAATAACATCTGATCAGCACCATTTTTATTAAGGACCAACTATAATATCATAAGAAGTCTTTGGTGAAAACCAAATGTCAATATGATTTTCAATTTTGGAGTAGTAGCAATAACAAGATTTTCAAGATGTTCAAGGTCTCATCAGGCCATACTAGATGTCTGAGCAGCACCATTTTCATGTAGGACCAGCTAGACCTTGGGGTGAATGCATGTGTAAAGTTTCATGGAAATCCTCTAAATAGTTTAGGAGGTGTAGCAATAACAAACTTGTGCTAACAGATAGATGGACAACAGACATCATATCATCCCATAAGCTCTCCTAGACTCTCACCAGTACAGCTAAAAATTAACCTAGGCACTGGGTGCATCACAAAGGGCACAACTTTCTACAATTTGATTAACTGGGCCTTAAACAGAAGAGCCCCACTTTCTACAATTTGCTTGACTGGCATCCAATTATGTTTAAGAATTGCAGAGCTATGCTGGTTACTAGAAGTGTGAATGGATGGAGAGAACGGGCAGACAGATGGACAGAAATAGTGATTACAAAAGGGCTCCTGCATCCCAGTGCAAGCCCTTATTAACAAAATTGCTGGGCTTCCTAGGAGGGGAATGGAAAGGGGGAGAGGGTATTTCTATCATCAGTGTATCATATTTGTATCTCTAAGATTGCACTGCACTGAAAAGTATTCTTTTTTTTATTCTTAATGTTCAATGCTGTTTTGACAAATTTAAAGTTTCATGTTAAGTTTTTGAAAAAAAAATTCCTAGAATGACTTTTTATGACATGGCCAGTAAAATTTATTACAATACCGATGTTAATTCTGCCTCCAGCTTGTGTATATGTTGTTCCTGTGCATCATTCTGGGTCTGTAACAAGACAACTTTCTTCACTGCATCTTGAGCCCTTCTGATTATTTCCCACCGTTGCCTCTCACCTTCTTCCTTCTCAGCCACCAACTAAAAGAAATCAAGCATGAAAATTTCAGAAAATAATCAGCCAAAAGAATTAAAATAAAGTTTATTGTTCCTGAATTTATGCAATAAGGAACCAAGGGAATAAAAGAAAGGTCTAGAACACAGAGACAATAAAAAGTCGGAGGCATTAAGTGGTAGCAAATGTATGTGTCATATGCTTCATTATTAGGTGGTCTTACTATAATGAGGTACATGTATACTCTATGACTCCCATGGAATATTGATATATCAACCATTTATTTAAGCTTGCAGATATATCAATACTGTAGTATCATAAAAATGATATTTTCGTGGGTACTTAAATTTGTGGTTTTGCTTGTCCAAGTTTGCATATTAGTAGCTATTTAATGTAGTGGTTTAACCTCTACAAATACCCAAAATAAAGAATACGAAAGAATAAAACTATGCTTTTTCTTGTTTCTCTCTGTCCTTACTTATTTCACATATTGATTTTAGGCAGTGAGTGGAAATAACAGCTACCTAATATCATATGATCGATACATGTGCATTGAAACAATATAAAATACTTTATAATTCTTTTTTCAAAGGGTTAAAATTAAACGAACATGTGTCAAAGCTAACATTTTATTCCAGATTACAGTATTGACGTTGATTTATCAAATACTAGCAGTTTTGTTAATCTTTATGAATGAGACACAGTAAAAAAATAGGTGGGGGTGGGGGGGGCATTATCATACGTGCCTAATTTTTTTTTGGGTCTTTAAATTCAAGGTTCGGAGCAACAACAAAAACCAGGAAAATTGATCCCCCATGAAAATTTCTGATACTGCAGTTCTGGGGTAGTAACACTATAAAACAGTTCCTTCCCTTCAAATATGTTTCCTCTAAATAGGTTCAAACAAATTGGAGTTTCATTTTTTCATCTCCATCCCAATGACAGTCATTGTTATTATTTCTTGTCAAGAAGGGCTGTACTGTATAATGTACTTCATTATAAGATAGTCTCACTATAAAGTGGTACTCTATGGCTCCCATGTACAGTGTTATAATGTGGGAGTACTGTATAATATACTTCACTATAAGGCAGTATACCCAATGGCTCCAGGGAATACTGTATAATATACTTCATTATAAGGCAGTATACTCTGTGGCTTCCATGGACAGCATTATAATGAGGGAGTACTGTATCATGTACTTCATTATAAGGTGGTCTCACTATACGGCAATATACTCTGTGGCTTCCATGGACAGCATTATAATGAGGGAGTACTGTATTATGTACTTCATTATAAGGTAGTCTCACTATTAGGCAATATACTATGTTGCTTCCATGACATCATTATAATGAGGGAATACTGTATCATGTACTTCATTATAAGGTGGTCTCACTATAAGGCAAGTATACTTTATGGCTTCCATGGACAGCATTATAATGAGGGAATACTGTCTCATGTACTTCATTATAAGGTGGTCTCACTATAAGGCAAGTATACTCTATGGCTTCCATGGACAGCATTATGTTGAAAGAGTACTGTAATATGGTCAAATGTTGGAGGAATTTCAATTACAGATCACAATGCATGTACACTGCTAAAACTGGCAGTTTCAGATATGCATATGCTGTTTCAAAACATAAATAAGTAATGCCAAAAAGCTATTTTTATAATCAATCAATTTATTCTTATATTGATATTTTCCAACTGACACATCAACCTTAAGATTGTCTATCAATGCAGTAGTACACAAAATATATCTTCCATATATCTATTGTTACATACATGCCATCATTATGCTTTGTTCTTTCATGCCATATATGCTTTGCATAATTACTGAACATTTTGTGAGCACTGCATGTCAACTTGATCTATATTAAAAGTCTGCCATCAATTTATTGACTTGAATTGACTTCTTACTATATAATATCCATAAATATTAAAATCCATTAGAAAAATATTTGTGTAGGACAATGGAGATTATAATTTTCATGTATCAATGAAAGTTTATAGCACCCCACCCCCCTTTACCCAACTGATAACCAAAAATTTGAGTCTCCCTTGCTATCTTGTGCCCTCGCATGCCGTGGTCAATGTTTATGGACTCTGGTGCTTGCGGATTATCAAGAGAGATGTGTATGACCAAATTGTCAGAAATTAACTTGGTTGTTGTAAAGAGAGTTGACACGTATAAAACCTAGCCACATTATTTATGATATAACCTGTTTGATGCTTTCATCATTTTCCCTCATGCGCTGCTCATAGGTGCACATAAAGTCCCGTAACTCTGCCTCCTTGTCCTCCAAAGTGCCATATAACTGTTTGATCTGATTCAGCAGCTCAAGCTTCTCTCCCTTCAGTCTCTTTCTATCAGCCTTCATTGCTGGATAACAAAAAGAGAAATCAATGTATTTCCTGAGGTTTAATTATATCCTAGTATGATTCCTTATTTATTTTTCTTGGAAATCATTTCTTATGGCCTTGCAAATTATACATTTTTGTGGTACTTACATATGCCTTTGCTGCATTTAACATGGCCTGAAAATTTATGTAGACCATTATTGCATAAAAAAACAAGAGTATCATGGTGTACATTGTACACCATCGCCATGTTTAATAGTTCTATAGTAAGATATGGTTAACTCTGGTGACCTTGACCTGCTATCCAGTTTTAAACTAAACTTAATGTGCAGAAACCGTTGTCTTTTTATTAGACTTACCATAACAATGACATCTAACATTTGGACCCCAGAATCCAAATAGTTTCTTTAGTAACCTAAGTGCCATCCACCAAGTTGGGTCTCAAGGAACTTACTCTAGAACAAAAACCCATTCTTCTTTGAGCCACAATGACCTTGACCTTTGACCCAAACTGAATAGGTCTCTTCCATACCTTAAGTACAAGCCCTCCACAACTTTGGTCAAAGTACGTTGTCGAGAACTGAAGTTAATATGCAAAAACCATTTTTCTTCTTTCAGTCAATGTGACCTTGACCTTTGGACCAAAACCAATAGGCTTCTTTCTTATCCAACCTAAGATTCATCCATAAACATTGGTGAAGGTACAGGGTCAATAATTGAAATTTTTGTGCTGAAACCATTTTTCTTTCAGTCAGAGTGATCTTGACCTTTGATCTTTTGACCCCAAAATCAATAGAGTTCCACTTTGAGTTATTGTGCAGAAAGCATTTTTCTTTTTCACTCATTGTGACCTTAACTTTTTACCTCTTGACCCTGTAATTGACATGGTTCTTCCTTACACCAAGGCAAACCATCCACAAAATATGGTAACAGTAGATGGTGAAGAACTCAAGTTATTGTATGGAAACCATTTTTCTTCTTTCAGTCACAGTGACCTTGACCTTTGACCTTGTCACCACAAATCTGACAAGCTTTTTCCTTACTTCAAATGCAAGCCATCCACAAAGTTTGGTTACTGTAGATGGTAGAGAACTCGATTTATTGTGCATAAATGGAATTAGTAACAGATGGATGGATGGACAGATGGGTGAATGGATGGATAACATCATAACATAATATGCTCTGCCTTACGGCCAGAATATAAAAGTGGAATGAACACAGACTTGGCAAATGTTCTGGTCATAAGAAAATAGTATCTAATTTTGAATAATTACATAATCTATTATTTGCTTCCTATATTTTAATTAAACTTTCCAAAAATTTCACTTCATGTTCATTTTAAACAAGCTTCTTTGTACTTCCTAATTAGAATTTCTTCTTTCATTTATAGAAAAGGATAAACTTTATAATGCACTTGCTTGTTTCAAGCATAAGGAATCAAGCCAGGTCCAAGGGAAACAAGAGTCAGTAGTGACTGGTGCCTTACAAAGGGCCCCACACTCTACAATTTGCTTAGCAGGGCCTTAAACAGAAGAACATCTGTTGCAAAACCAAAGTTCAGAGAAGGCAGGCATCCAGGGACCATAACTCTTGTAAATGAGGCTGTGGAATGCTGGAAATCCAACTCATTCAAGGTCTCATCAATATAAAGGTGCATGATAAATGATTAAAATGCAGTATTCCTTTGTAAAGTTAATGCTGTAGAAAACAAACTTAGGAGGACAGGCAATCAGGGGGTAATAACTCTTCTAAACAAAACAAAAGTCATAAAATGCATATGTAAGTCTTATTCATACCAAACTGTATCAGAATATGTTGAATGCTTCTTGAGCTAGGCCAGTTACAAGCAACATCACATGTGAAGATACATGTACAAAGTTAATTGTCAAGGTCCATAACTCTATCCATAATGGAGCTGACATGACAAAACCCATAAAAGGCACATCTAAATCTTGAAAAACTGCACACACCAAATTGCATAAGAATATACTGAATAATTCATGAGCTATGCTGCTTACAAAGTCTTGTCCAACCAGACCTCTCACAAGGCTTCATGGTCCATGAGCTATGCTGCTTACAAAGTCTTGTCCAACCAGACCTCTCACAAGGCTTCATGGTCCATGAGCTATGCTGCTTACAAAGTCTTGTCCAACCAGACCTCTCACAAGGCTTCATGATTCATGAGCTATGCTGCTTACAAAGTATTGTCCAACCAGACCTCTCACAAGGCTTCATGTGATTTTTGCCATACATAAAATGTTATACAAATGATTGTAATGCTCAAAACAAGATTTGCCAAAAATGTGACTGGCAGGTTAGTCAGCGTTCTTAAAAAATACTTAGATCATGTCAAAGCACAGTTTTAATAGTTTTATTTATGTTTTCAACAGACCACATAAAATATTTATTGCAAGTTTTCACTTTTGCATGAAAATCTTGCAAATAATCAGACTGTGACACTAACTCAATGACTACAAAAGGGGCACACATTGCCTCAGACTGAGGCACTAACTCAGTACAAAAGGGGCATATATATTGCCTCAGACTGGGACACTAACTCAGTACAGAAGGGGCATACATTGCCTTAGACTGGGACACTCAGTACAAAAGGGGCATATATTGCCTTAGACTGGGACACTAACTCAGTACAAAAGGGGCATATATTGCCTCAGACTGGGACACTAACTCAGTACAGAAGGGGCATACATTGCCTTAGACTGGGACACTCAGTACAAAAGGGACCTACATTGCCTTAGACTGGGACACTAACTCAGTACAAAAGGGGCATATATCGCCTCAGACTGGGACACTCAGTACAAAAGGGGCATACATTGCTTCAGACTGGGACACTAACTCAGTACAAAAGTGGCATACACTGCCTCAGACTGGGACATTTACTCAATGACTACCAAAGGGGCACACATTGCCTCAGACTGGGACACTAATTCAGTACAAAATGGGCATACAATGCCTCAGACTGTGACACTAACTCAGTGACTACAAAAGGAGCACACATTGCCTGCTTTGGCACCAAAACATTCAAACACCTCTAACATATCTAAAGTACATTATATATATGTTTACATTTGTTTGTCTCTTATGGACAAATAGTGCTGATGGACTTCACAGTATACAAGGTGCATTTTTTGGGCAGAAAGAAAAGAGTGACAACTATCAGAACATTCAATTGTACAGACATTGACCTGGCTTGCAGTCAGTGTAGATATCTCAGAGTCATGTGAAAGTCTGCTTGAATAAGACTGATGTTTACTAGGATCTGCTGAAGTGAAAATTTAATATTGATGGAAAAAAGGCAATAACTCCATCAAAGGTGGACCTAAAAAGATTAAACTTCTAAAAGGCCCATCTGGATGTAATAGGCAATATACCTACCAATTGTCATCCAAAATTATGCGTAAGGGCTGTAGAGCTATGCAGATTACAAGAAGTGTGAATAGACAGACATATGGATGGACAGACTGAATGGACTAACAGACAGAAGGACAAATATAGGGATCCTTCATCTCAGGCCCAAATAATTCTGTTTTGCCTGTTAGTCTTAATTTAAGGGAGGTAACTCTGTCTTACCTGTCAGAGCTTCCTTGGCTCTGTTAAGTTCCTGTTTTATCTGAATCATATTTAATTTCAACTCCCCATAGGATGGATGTTCACAGTTTGACATTTTGGCCAGTCTTAATTCCTCAATCTCACGGGACAGTGCTCGCACCTGTGTTTCCAAGCAAGAGTTCTCCTCACGCAACTGAATCAATTCATTTTCCTCATCTGTCTTTTGCCTTGATGTGGGAGTACCTAGGTTTACAGTTACATAATTAGTCATGTTACAAAAAAGGTAGAAGTTGACAGGCATTATGCAAAAATCAATTTTTATAAAAAAAATTAGTGAGCAAGTTGCATCCCAGTACAGTGGTTCCCCTCTCTTGCAACTATTTTTTCTGCAATTACAAGGTGGTCTCATGAAAGGGTGGTCTCTCATGTGGGAAACAAACTGGCAATAATTTTCTTTCTATTTTTGTGTTTGGCAAGGTAACCTCTGGTCAGGTGGTAACCTCTCTTGAGAAGGGTCTCTTAAGAGGGGGTTCAATGTGCATAGACCATTCAAGACATTTTTCAAACCAAAAACAAAAATATTCCAAGGAATTGCTGTCTCACTGTTTGTAACACTGATTATCACTACAAGGATAGTGTGGCTTTCCCATTAACTGTATAATCAAAGAATAATGAACTTCCTGTATGCTAAGCCTGCAAGAAGCTGACCATGTCCTGCATGTTCAGCCTGCCCCAAAGTTTCAATAATGAGGGCATTTACTTAGCTAAATAAAGATAAATGCATACTGAAGCTATATTCCAAATCTGAGGAGTGTGGGATAAAATGGTATTGAAATAATATTCCAAATCTGAAGAGGGTGGGATAAAATCATATTGAAAGATATATTACAAATCTGAAGAGGGTGGGATAAAATCGTATCGAAAGCTATATTACAAATCTATAGAGGGTGGGATAAAATCGTATCGAAAGCTAGATTACAAATCTGAAGAGGGTGGGATGAAATCATTTTGAAAGCTATATTACAGATCTGAAGAGGGTGGGATAAAATCATATTGAATGATATATTACAAATCTGAAGAGGGTGGGATAAAATCATATCGAAAGCTATATTACAAATCTATAGATGGTGGGATAAAATCGTATCGAAAGCTATATTACAAATCTGAAGAGGGTGGGATGAAATCGTTTTGAAAGCTATATTACAAATCTGAAGAGGGTGGGATAAAATCATACTGAATGATATATTACAAATCTGAAGAGGGTGGGATGAAATCATACTGAATGATATATTACAAATCTGAAGAGGGTGGGATAAAATCATACTGAATGATATATTACAAATCTGAAGA
Organism: Margaritifera margaritifera; assembly: GCA_029931535.1. NCBI lineage: Eukaryota > Metazoa > Mollusca > Bivalvia > Unionida > Margaritiferidae > Margaritifera > Margaritifera margaritifera. The sequence continues at coordinate 1,146,332 of JAQPZY010001444.1, forward strand.
GGGTGGGATAAAATCGTATCGAAAGCTATATTACAAATCTATAGAGGGTGGGATAAAATCGTTTTGAAAGCTATATTACAAATCTGAAGAGGGTGGGATAAAATCATACTGAATGATATATTACAAATCTGAAGAGGGTGGGATAAAATCATACTGAATGATATATTACAAATCTGAAGAGGGTGGGATAAAATCATATTGAAAGCTATATTACAAATCTGAAGATGGTGGGATGAAATCGTTTTGAAAGCTATATTACAAATCTGAAGAGGGTGGGATGAAATCGTTTTGAAAGCTATATTACAAATCTGAAGAGGGTGGGATAAAATTGTATTGAAATAAAAGGAAAGTAAAAAACTTTAATATTGAGATTACTCACACCTGCCATAACATGACATGTCACATGAAAAACATGATTTTTTACTCAGAAACCCCCCAGACATGGTTGTGTTTTAAAAAACACAATTATCAGTAGTCTTAAAAAAAAATAAAAAATAAAGAGATACATTTTTTGACCACCACTATATTATTCCCTAGCATGTAGTCTGTATAAACAGTCCTGCTTTGAGCCCATGTAAAACTATCCTCTGGGTAGTTTATACAATAGATTATCATACAGGCAATTAAAAGGTAAGGTGGTCACACATAAGCAACCACCATTCACAGATTACTTAAATGGCTGAGAATAGCTAGGGTGAAGACGTGTTAAATCCTTTGAAGACTGCTGTGGGGAAGCCCATTAGGTTAATTTGCACAAGTAACGTGGATCAACCCAATCTGTTTGAAGTTATAGGTAAATCAAAGAGATGTGTGTTGAAGAACAAAAGTTATTACACATCACTGCCTTGAATGGGTATGGTATACATATCACTGCCTTGAATGGGTCTGTTATTACACATCACTGCCTTGAATGGGTCTGTTATAGCCATCTTTATTAAAGATTATTCGCAAGTTTGTGATAAGTGGCAATGTTTCTTTCAACTTGGATTTCACTCCATATATAAAACACAAAACATAATTATTTCAGAAGTTGGAATAGTGCAGCAACACCACCCAGCATATTTGGCACTCCCTCACAGCAATGCAGATGCAGAAATATCATTTTCTATGCTGAGAAAAATTCAACAAGATCTTCAGGGAAGTTTCATCAACAGTTATATCTAGTCTCTAATGAGTGCAAAGATGAACACAAATGACACTTGCATTACCTTCACCCCCCCCCCCCCCCCCCCCCCGCCCCCACTGAACTATTAAGAGCAGCAAAGACACTATTAAGACAATATTCCACTGTCCAATGGATTTTAAAGACAGAAATTTTGTATTTATTTAATGTCTGTCTGGTTGTGATTATGTGAGTGTTTGCATACACGTGTGGTGATGGTATTGGACAATGTTAAATCTACCAACTATTTTTTGTTTGCAAGTGTATTAAATGCTTCAAAGAAAACAGATGTTATTTAATTTTTTTAATCAAATTTGAATTTCCAGTAATTTTCTACAAGCTTATATGAAAAGATAACTTATTTTCAATTGGATGATGTCGCTTATCTGGCATGTGCACTGACCCCCCCCCGGGACCTTTAAACACACTTCTTGAGTCTTCAAAAAAAAAAACCAACACTGTCTGGCAATATGGCAGGTATGGATTACTCTAGGGTGTGGATGGATGGATGGATGGATGAAGAGACACACAGAGACACCAAAGTGATCACTATGTGGATCTTCTGCCAAGATGGGCTAAACAAACATTAGGTGTAAAAGGTTCATCCAATAAATAGCCAGTTTGAATCTAGAAATTAATTACCAAACCAAAGTGTGTTACATATTTACCTGTACTCAAATATTACTGTAAGTCTTCATAGTATTTTTGTCAATAATTATCATTCAAATAAGAAGAGGTTAAAAACTTGTCATAGCTTACTTAGTTAAGAGACCCCCTTTTTGTCAAGACTACCTATTATTTAGCTACAAAGTAAAAAACCTTTACTCTAAAAAAAAAACTGTAACTTACCATATATACTCGTGTATAAGCCTATACCAACTGCAAACTGCATAGACCCAGATCTGCAATCACATAATGCGCTGGCAGATCTGGGTCTAAGGTTTGTAAGGACTAATTAGTAGAACAAATAGCACAGACCCTGATCTGCTGGCGCATTATGCAACGGCAGATCAGGGACTATATTGTTTGCATTTGGACCAGATTATACCCGAGTATATATGGTAATCTAGGGTGTGGACAGACAGACAGACATGTCGAAATATGGACATGCATACAGATGCTAGTGATCACTATGTCAAGCTTCTTCCATGGCAGGTTCGACAAAAAATGTATTGCTCATAAGAAAAATACCCATCAGAAGAATGGATGATGCCCCTGACCAAACATAGCTATTACAAATATAAAATGAACTTAATTCTGCACTTTCATGTATGGTGACCTTGACCTTTGAGATATAGATCACAGTCTCAAAAGGGTGCTGCACTTCCTTAAGTATAATGCAACTATGGTGAAGGCAAGAAACATGAGGAAAGTTGATTTATCATGTTGAACCCGAAACGAAAATTTTAGTTCCAGTGATCTTGACCTTTGACCTCTGGGACTGAGAATCAATAGGGAGGTGCCTCAGCAAATGTGTACGCTATGTATAAAATTTGATGAACTGGATCTAGGAAGCCTTATTGAGCAGAAACCTAAAAAACATTGCAATATGTTGACTCCAGTCACCTTGACCTTTCACCTCAGCCTCAGAATTAGTTGAGGACTGCCACTCTCCAATTGTAGTCTATCTATGAAGTTTGATGAAAATAAGGCCAAGAAAACTTGCTATATAAAGGCAAATCACATGACCTTGACCTTAGACCCAGCAGCTGTAAAATTGATAGTCTTCTGCCTTACCCATGGGCAAAGCACAAATGAGATTGCTGAAAAAGACCACAGCAAACTAAGTTATGTTGTGGAAACCACTTGTCTGTGAATGGACAAAAGGAACGATTGATAGATGGACATCGCTATTGTTACCTTCCCCCTCCCCCCTCACCTTCAGTCGGGGGATACAAAAACAGAGGGAGTTAAGTAGATCTGTTAGTCACTCTTACTTTTTGTTTCAAACCACTATAAACTACATAAAAATTCCTAGATATGTCCATCACAACTTTCCAGTTAATCAAATTTATCCCATACCTCACAACTTCTTAGATAATGTAAGATATCTAAAAGCACTTATGAATAGTAAAGAATCCATCTAAATATAAGCAAAATTAGAAATGTGTTCACAGAATATGAATTCCCCACTACCCCATTTATTACAATAGCAGAGTGTTATACTAACAAATACACATCCATATTACATCACAAATGTAGCCAAAAAGCCATGGTGGCTCAGTAGTTAAGGAGCTAGACGCGTGAATAGAAGGACGCTGGTTTGATTCCCACCATCAGATCAGTCCAGATCGGCTACTGTAGTGTGTCCTTGGAGCAAGGCATTTTGCTCTACATGCCTTGGCATGATATAACCTTCATATGACCTTGGCATGATATAAAATCATATGTCCTTGGCATGATATAACCTTCATATGACCTTGGCATGATATAACCTTCATATGACCTTGGCATGATATAATCTTTATATGTTGCTGTGCTGTAAAACACCAAATCAAACAAAAACAAACCAGATATGGCAGGCAAAAGTGCATGGGAAACTAACTCTTGATTGCAAATCTAAACCAAAGTGTCAGTGCAGGATGGAGAGAAGCCTGAGTGAATAAACAAAGATAACACTGCCACTTTTAAATTTGTGGCTGAGATTAAGAATTAATATGTTATTTGCTGTTTTGTATACCTACACCTGTATGTACTTATGACAAAGTCTTATCCATTAGGGGATATATAGACACAGGTATTGATCAATATGCTCTCAAATCACTGTTGATTGTGTCATGCTGCTTTGAAATCAGAACATTTCAAAATTTTCCACTCCAAGAAATATATAAACAGGCAATAAAGAATGCTTTAGTGATGACTTTAAAGTGGAACTGACAACTTAATGAAACCTTCTCAATGACTGTTTACACTGACAAATTCAATGCAATAAATGTAAACTGTCATTCACTCAATTTAAATTTTCCATTATGTTAGCAATTAATCAACCTTATGGGCAACTTTAGAAAGCAGTTATCTTCATCTGTTATGCCTGAATGGTACATTAACTTTTTTCAAATCCACACCAAAACAAAACTCACCATCGGAACTAACTTGAACTGCCTGATCTTTTCTCTCATTGGCAGCATTGTGAATGTCCATCAATCGTTTATTTGTGTCCACAAGTTCGGCTCGCAAGGTGTCTACTTCTTTATTGGCTAAATTGATTGATCCGTCAATTTTGGCAGCGAGCTGCTTGTTGTCTTCAACCATTTTCCTGAATTTTGCTTGTGCATCCAGAAGCAATTTACGGATCAGAACCATTGAAGATCTGAGAGTCTCATGCTCTCCCAGCTGAAGTTCCTTCTCCAGTTCTAAACAGCCACCATGTCCATTGTCTGATGTAGGAGTAAAGATATACTCCACAATCTGATCATTCAGAGTGTCAAGAGACTGTATTGCTGCAAAAAGAAATATAATGAAATCAAGATTAGAGCATATCTAAATTTAAGTCCAGGCACTAATAACAGCACTGACTAAAATAACCACAACTTGTCATTGGAAACAAAAATTGCATCCCCAAGTTTGCAATCTTTTCTTACACTCAGTCATTCCAAATCCTCTTTGCTCCACCAAATGACTTCAAGCCACGACTGTCCCACCAAATGACTTCAATCCCTGATTGCAACTCACTGGGAGTAAATTAAAACTATTTATTTCCAGGCCACCCACATCATTATCTATAACACTGAACTATCTATATTAAATGATGTCGGTGGTGTTAATGTTGCACAACATTCAAAACACATCTATACACACATGCAGGATATAGTTTGCTCTTTTTTCCTATAAAAGCCTAGGTATAAAAATATGGTACACTATGTGTTGTCAAAAAAAAATTTGAAGGGCATTTTGACAGTTACTGGAATAAAATAACAATCATCAATTCTTGTTGTTCTTGTAGTCTTATATTTCACATATTCATTGGGGCACCTCATGAACTACTACAGTCATATCTGCTAATCTGTTTTCCTAATTGACTTAGTTTTATGCCTAATTTGTCCATTACGAATACATGACAGAACAGCACCCAATTATTGAAAAGGTAAAAAAAAACTAGGTGTTTTTCAAAACAGAAACTATAATTGTGTTCATGGAACACAGATCCCCCACTACAGTGACTGAAATGACCTAAATGCAAACCTTCCCCAAGGTGTGATGTATGGACAGATGAACAGACTGATGGATGGACATGGATAACACTACATGAACTATAAGTGAAGTCCAACTGCAAACAACATATACCCTGATCTGCCATTGCATAACATGCTGGCAGATCAGGGTCTATGTTGCTTGTTCTACTGACTGCTCCTAACAAACTGCATAGACCCAAATCTGCCAGTGCTTTATGTGATGGCAGATCTGGGTCTATGAAATTCACAATTGGACCCGACTTATAAGCAGGTATATACTGTAAACCATAGTCATGGTGGGACATGAAAAAGTCAACATATGTAAATTAATTTCCTGATTATAGACCAGTGGTTCCCAACCTCAGATTGCAACCCAAATCAGGTTCATGGGGGAGGGGGGGCCTCAGTAAGGTTGTGAAGGGTCATCAGTAGTAATCATATTATAAGCCTGAGGGATGAGAGGTCAGGTTGGTGGACAATTTACAGTCGCAGCAAAAAAAAGGTTGGGAACCACTGCTATAGACCATCTAGTTATAACCAAATTTCTGTCCTAATCCTCATGTTATTTTCTTGCATCATAAATGTGCTTATAAAAATAATAGCCAAATGGACAAGAATTCTGTGCAATGCTATGTCTAGCTTGCTTCTCTGTGGCATAATCCAGAAACCTTGCAGAGTCACTACAGCAAGAAAATTAGGTCACTGTGACCTACTCTTTTTTCGCAGTGTGTAGTACCCTCTAAGATGAATACACTCATCAAGTTTCATGACTGTATCTACAACAGTGTCAGAGAAACTGATCTAAATGCAAAAATTTTAACATTGATGCCAACAACACAAACAATGATGATGAGAACAATGCTGTAGAAAAAGTGATACCGAGATCTAACCTATGCTTCACAGGCAAGACAAAAACTACAATCACACATGGCCTTTATAACAGTCACAGGTGAGACAAAAACTACAATCACATCTGGCCTTTATAACAGTCACAGGTGAGACAAAAACTATAATCACACCTGGCTTTTGGAGCAGTCACAGGCAAGACAAAAACTACAATCACACCTGGCTTTTATAACAGTTACAGGTGAGACAAAAACTACAATCACACCTGTCCTTTAAAACAGTCACAGGCAAAACAAAAACTACAATCACACCTGGCCTTTTAGCAGTTACAGGCAAGACAAAAACTATAATCACACCTGGCCTTTAGAGCAGTCACAGGCAAGACAAACACTATAATCACACCTGGCCTTTATAACAGTCACAGCAAATAATGAGCATTAATTTATAAGGGTCTTTAAAACAGATTCCATTTATTAGTAAATTGATCCAGATATTTCACCTGTGTAAATAAAGCCCACCTGCTCAAAAAATAGGAGGTAAGGGTGGCTATTATATACAGGTTTGACAACATACAAATATATTGTCCTATTTACTACTGTAAATAATGCAGAGTTAGTCAAAGATAGAAAATTAGTCCACGTGACCTAATTTTGCAAAAGGAAATTTCAGCAGAGATCTGAATATCAATCCATGCACGGTATCCAATTAAACACACTTGGAAATTATAACATAGGATAACTTTGACAAAACCCTCATGTTCCTCACATGGCATGAAGGCACAGATACACTTTCACTACTTTTTACAATAATTACCATATCTGACATAACAGCTACACATGCCTTAATAATCGCACACCCCTCTTTTGGTCAAAACTTGCATCAAAATTATCCATTTCTAAGTGTATATGTATCAATTGTAGCATGGAAGGAAACAACTGCTAAAATCTGCCTAGAACATTACAATTTTCTTGGAACCTATCAGCATGCACCATATCTGTTGCTTACAATTTACCTATAAATAATATAGGTATGTACTACATATAAGAATAGTATTATTATATACAGTACATATATTATTTATAGGTATATTGTAAGCAACGAGGCAAGCCCCTGTGCCACCATGCATGACTTTTGTCTCATTATTACTCATCTTTGTGGGTTAAATTTCACTGACAACTGCATCAAACTTCCAGCGCTTATGAGACCACAGATAACAAGCATCCTCCATCTTTGTGAAAGTACAGAATCTCTGTACTTTTTTCCCATGAAGCACTGTGCCCATTAATCTGGTTCACTGCTTCATATGCTCCCTGCTATGCACTCTGCTACATGACTAATTGGGAGACACCAATTTTACTGGTTACTAGCCTATGATATTGGCTTGCCAACTTAGGCCGGGTACCAGCGAATGGGTTAAATCAGTACCAAAAACTGATCTTACTTGTGGAGAACTCTCAACACAAAAGTAGCTAACTCTTTTCAGTAACGTGCATACACTTGATTAGGACATGTTTGTGACTTAGTCAGTGTTCACTTATTACGATGAGCTTTAAAGTCATGAAATTTACCAAAATAATAATTTTGTAAGCATATGGTGTGATACTGAATTGAATACGGTAGTTGAGATGGCATATATTAACCAGGCTTTAAACACTTCTTAGCAAAAAATGCAAAGTACACTTCTTAGCACAAAATACTATAGCCTTATTACTACCACCATATATACTCGCGTATAAGCCGATACCAACTGCAAACTGCATAGACCCAGATCTGCCATCGCATAATGTGCCGGCAGATCTGGGTCTATGCAGTTTGTAAGGACTAATCAGCAGAACAAACAACATAGACCCTGATCTACCGGTGCATTATGCGACGGCAGATCAGGGTCTATGTTGTTTGCATTTGGATTCGGTTGATATGTAAGTATACACAGTATATACATTCATCAGGGCAATACATCTCATTAATTGCTAGTGTGGTATCTGCTGCCTGCTCCTAATTGGTGTAACTTTACTGCCTTAGTACATTATCAATAAATTCATTGCATGATACCAAAGCATCCATCATTACAGATCAAAAGTGAAATCACAGGTATTTTTCAAAGGAAAAAAGGAGCAACAAGTGTTAAATTAATTTGCTAAGTTTTGTAATATTTATAAACCAGAACTTTTTTTGTGTGAGAGTAAACACACACATTGATTGACAGGATACTACAGTCCTCTCCTTTTCATGGAAAAGCATTATTGGGATAAAAATCATACATATATATTGTAATTAATTATACATGTATACTGTAATTAAAATCTGTCACAAAAGTTAGATGAACAGTATATTGCAAATCCCCACTCTATTTATTGCATATTCCAAAGACCCCCTCCCCTAGTATTTACCCCACCTCCAGACAGTGACTCATGAGTGGGGTGGAGGGGAGGGGAGTGTCATGATGTAAAATCCATCAATTATATGATGTATCTTCCTGCTATGATTGCATATATGCAGTTTGGTCTGAACATATTTAAAAATTTCATAACAATTGCAATTTGTGTGCATTTGAACTCTTACTCCTCCTAGGGACCCCTTGGGTGGGAGGCAAGGATGACACCCCTTTCACTGACTGTTTCCACAGGGACAACATAACTAGAATGTTCATGAAATTCTGTCCAGCAGTCAAATGGATGGACAGAGAGACAAATGGATGCAGGGTATCACAATATCCCTTATGCTTTAAAAATAAAAAAGCAACAATGCAGGGATAATAAATGTAGTAATAGAAAAGAAAGCTCATCCTTACTGCTTTGTCTGAGAACATTCATCTGAGCTATGCACCTCATTAACTGCAAGTAATCTGTTATCTGCATTCCTAATTGACTTACTGTATATACTTGCTTACAAGTAGAGTCCAACTGCAAACTGCACAAACCAAGATCTGCCATTGCATAATGCACTGGCAGATCTGGGTCTGTGCATTTTTTTAGGAGTAATAAGTAGAATAAACAACATAGACTGATCTGCCATCGTATTATGTGATGGCAGATCAATGTCTATGTTGTTTGCAGTTGAACTTGAATTATAAGCGATTACATACGGCAGTTTTATTACTTTGTGCATTGTCAGTACATGACAGGGGGTGCTACTGTTCGAGATGACAAAAGAAATCCAAGGTGATTTTCAAAGGAAAAGACAGGGCAACAAGTGTAAATTAATATACTGTAAATTAATATCACATTATATATGTAGTTGTCTTCTTTTTAATAATAAATGCTGTATGAGCTTGCTTGAAAAAAAAAAAAAAACAATGGTCAGATACTTGCATACTTGACACCTGTAGCATAGTTAAGAAATCATGACCAGAGTTGCCCCTAAATCAAAACATACCATATATACCCGCATATAAAGCCTGTACCAACTGCAAACTGCATAGACCCTGGGTCTATGCAGTTTGATGGGCCTAAATCAGTAGAACAAACAACATAGACCCTGATCTGCCAGTGCATTATGCAACAGCCGATCAGGATCTATGTTGTTTGCTTTTGGACTTGGCTTATACGCGAGTATATACGGTACATGAAATCTTATGGAAAAGGGTGCAGCCCATACCATTTATAAGCAATAGTATTTAGATGGAGTGCAATCTATTTAAGACCTGGTTCTCCCACTCATTTAATAGTATTTTTATCTTAAGGTATTAAAAAAAAATTTAAAAAAGCCTTAACATGTATCTTTACAAAAAGATTTGATTTTCCAGCATGTACTGTATTATATTTGTTTATTAAGACAAAGTGTACAGGACAATCACCACTGAATTTAATTTGGTACAGCTATTCCCTATCAACAATTTTGGGTGAACAGTAAAGAACATACTTTTTCGAACAACCTATATTTTTTTGTAGGTGATTACCTAATTTCAAGGTGCTCTGCTTTAAAGCAGAATAATTTTATGCACATTTGAACGTATACATTTTACAACTGAAAATTTTGTACAGTTATGCACTGCCAAAGCTACACCAGCCATGCCACCAGCGACAGCCTTGGCACATCTATATGCCAGTGAAGTAAGTACAAAAAAGACAAAAACTTTAGGGAAGCCAACCTGAACACAATTTTTATAAAGCACATCGTAAAATATATTCCTAACTGGTTCAGCCATTCTAGGGAAAAAGTCAAAACAGTTTTGCCACATGGTTGCTAAATAAGCCAATCATTGCTATGGGAGTCATCCCTGTACACAATTTTGATACAGTATGTCCTAAGAAACATTCCTACCGAGTTTAATCAAACTTGGCTCAGCTGTTCTACAGAGAAGTTTCCATCTCGTTGCTATAGAAGTCACACCATTGCTAGGGGGTGGGGTTGGGGGGCACCCTAAACATAGTTTTAACAGAGCATGCCCTAAGGAATATTACTACTAATCCAAATTGGCCCAACTGTTTTTGAAAAGAAATCAAAAACAGAAAATGTTAATGGGTGAATGGACATATGATGGATGACAGATGATGTATGTCAGACAACTGACAGAAGTTATGCCATAGGCTCAGATAGCCTTTGGACAGATGAGATAAAAATTAACATTAAAACCTAAAAAAACCAAGATACTGTACAGAAACAAATTAGGAAAATCGATATACTGATTAAAATTCCAGATTTTTCGTGAAAATTCCAAATTATTTGACAAGGATTCAAGATTTATCTTTAGATGTTATCTCATGTATGATTACAATTACCAGCACCTCTGGATCTGATCAATATATTGATTAAAAATGTACTTATACTACAAAAAGAAACATAAAAAAATGTATAAACATCTGGATGCTTCAATCAACATAACCATATCTATGTGTCAGCTTGTCTCTGCTGTCTAGCTCACATGCAGATCCACCAGGGGAAATGTGTTCCAGATATAAATTTTAATTTCTTGAAAAATAAACTACTAAGTTTATATTACATCAGTTGTAGAACAAGTTCCACAACTTACCAAATACCAGTAGTCTGTATTTTTTTATACCTTCTTATTATATCATTGGGATGTATGAATAAATATAGGTGAAACAATTAGTAATAATTATCAAAACAATAATAGTAATAATTATCAAAACAATATTAGTAATAATTATCAAAACAATATTAGTAATAATTATAAAAATAATATTAGTAATAATTATCAAAACAATATTAATAATTATCAAAGTAATATTAGTAATAATTATCAAAATAATATTAGTAATAATTATCAAAACAATATTAGTAATAATTATCAAAACAATATTAGTAATAATTATCAAAACAATATTAGTAATAATTATCAAAATAATATTAGTAATAATTATCAAAACAATATTAGTAATAATTATCAAAACAATATTAGTAATAATTATCAAAATAATATTAGCAATAATTATCAAAATAATATTAGTAATATATTATCAAAACAATATTAGTAATAATTATCAAAATAATATTAGTAATAATTATCAAAATAATATTAGTAATAATTATCAAAATAATATTAGTAATAATTACCAAAACAATATTAGTAATAACTATCAAAATAACTAATTCTTCTGTATGCATATTTGTAAAATTTTAGTGAGAATACAAAGTTTGATGTACAAAATTAGGATAAAGTACAGTAATCCCTCACTAAAGGGCACCTCATTATAAGGTTCTTTCTTGAATAGGGTGGGCATGGGCATAGATTCCATTTCATTATTGTATAGTATGTATAAAATATAAAGCGACATCATCTATAAGGCAGTCAACTTTTATGGCTCATACCAACTGCATTATAATGAGGGAGTAATGAAACTATCGGTTTTATGGATTGATGGTGAATGAAAAATGTACAGAATATGAAAATTGAATTACACATAATATTATCTGTCAAGTGTAAATCTTGACCTTGCAGTTGTGGTGGAAGGAAACCACAGGAATTGAAGGGAACCACATCAATGAATAAACAACCAGTGACCCATGAATAAACCAGCTCCAAGGATCAAACTCAAAACTGCAGTGGTTCAAATCAAATATGTTACCACTGTGCTACCCATACCCGAATCACTATGGTACCCATACCCCAAGTTTCTAAATAAAGTTACCTTCTTAATTAGATCATAATAAAATTAATAATAACTGAATACACTATAAACCACAATTCATAACTTTGAAGTCAAGTACACATCCATCTTCTCTTCATTTTTTCATCCCCACCCTCTGGCATCAAGTGTGGCCCTCTGTGAGACACTGATATATCCTCCATCTGTCTGTCCATCTGTCTGTCCCTTACCATATATATTCCTAAACTACTGTAACAATATTGTTCATATGGTAACCATCTGCACATGGGGTATTATTCTCTCTCCCTTTGGGTGCCTGAGTGAAGGTGAAAAATCAAATGTAAAAAACAAATTCAATTATCTGCAGTCTAATTTTCAAACCTTATACATCCAATTAAAATAGGAAAACACATTATATCTCTGACTAAATTTTGGTTATGACCCCTGGGTAACTGTCTAAGGGAGTGGGTGGGTGTTGCAGAGCATAATATCAAATAAGAAACATTAGAATTTGTTATTGCCCCAAGCTTGTTTATTTTTTTTTTATATAATTGTTTTACAAAAAAAAACACCAAATTCTGAGTAACTAATATATGGGCATGTAAGGCTTATTGCAAAAAAGGGGGTGGGGGTGGGTAAAGAAAACAAACAGTGGAATCCATAATTTCTTTGGGATTTTTATGTCTAATCACCATAATTATATCAGGTCAGCAATTCCTAAGCTCTCAATCATTACACCAATACACAGATAATATTATCATTATTATTGTTGTTGTTGTTGTTGTTGTTGTTGTTGTTAAATACCAAGCTTCTGCAATACCAAGCATCTGAAATACCAAGCTCTGAAATACCAAGCTTCTGAAATACCGAGGATCTGAAATACCAAGCTTCTGAAATACCAAGCTTCTGAAATACCAAGGATCTGAAATACCAAGCTCTGAAATACCAAGCTTCTGAAATACCAAGCATCTGAAATACCAAGCTTCTGAAATACCAAGGATCTGAAATACCAAGCTGCTGAAATACCAAGCTTCTGAAATACCAAGGATCTGAAATACCAAGCTCTGAAATACCAAGCTTCACACCGATTAAGTGTGAGTATGGTCAATAATACAAAAGTCTTCTCCAATAAACTATGCAGATCTTGAATAGATCTTTATTTTTGTTATTATAGGTTCAGGGAAGGCTGACAGCTGTCTGTAAGAACTTTAAAATATATAAATGGGCTTATCAATGAAAAACAAAGTTTCTTGCCCCCACTGCAGACTATGAAGTCTCAAGTCCAAGATAATCAAAGCTTCAATAAAAATATGAAATAATGTTATAACACATGAAAATCAAAAAAAAAGGTCATCTACATATAAAAACAAGATATGCCAATAAAATTTCATTTGTCCACCTAAAGTAAGTTTTGCCAAATTGCGTAAACAAAGTTTTTATTAAATAAGTCAGTCAAACAAATTTCAAAACTTTTTTTTTTTTTAAATTTTAAACCTTGCTGTAATGGTTAGAAAATATAAATAGGTCATCTACATATGCATACAAATATGCGAATAAAATTTCATTTGACGAGGTTGAGTAGTGTTAGTGTAATCTTCCATACAAGCTTCTCAGGATAGACAGAACCCAATCAATATGCCCCCTCTGCAAGTATTGGGGGCAGAACTAGACATGTGTACATGGAAAACTAACACCCTACCAGGTTAAGTGTCTGAAAAGAGACCAAAATGCAACAAATTAACCGGATGGATTGATGAACAAGGGTAACACTATATGACACAACCAGTGGTGTTACAATGAATCAAACTAATCAAAAGATTGGTCAGAAAAGCCAAACAACTAAGTGTTCAATTATCATTTTCAATAATCGATTATAAACCATTAAAGTCTTCTTCTCTGGAATATTTTATTTTTACTCCTTTAATTTTGATGTTTTCACTGCATCATAACCCAACCTGTCTGTTACATCAATAATAACCATTTCAGACAAGTGCTCTTCTTGGTTGTCAATAACCAACACCAGACATCTGAGGTTTCTGAAAGCTAACCTCATCAGAGTGATAATTTCTCGAATTCAGGAACACTGAAAAATGGTTTCAAAAGTATGGAAAATATCTCAAACCGAATAAAATCGATGCTTGTTTGGTTCTGATGAAATGATCACTAATCTTTAACATTAAACCTATTTCCAACACTTGCCCCAGCCACATTCAGTGTAAGTTGTTACGACTCTATGGTCTAAGAAAAATGTAACAGAAAGAAAGTGAAACCAACAAATCAAGTAAAAATCAACAAGCAATTTATTACTAGATAATTAAAATGAAAAATCAAAAAGTCACTTACAGTAATGTGTTTTGAAATCCTAATAATTTAATAAGAATGATTGTTCTAATCACAAGTCCTAAATATAGAATGTTCTGAATTCACGGCTGTGTCCTTGAATGTTATGATGTGCTAATGGTCTCCAAAGTCCTGATGTACTAGAAATCTTGATGTGCTGAAGTCAAAATGAAGTAATCCAAAATCTCTGAATAAGTTCACATAAATTCCAAAATTGTCAATCAAAATTCCAAAATACAAAAGTTTATGAGCACTGTTATAATCCAATGAATATTTAAAAATAATTCCTCTCTTAGAATTTGGAATGAATTTTCACAACTGTAATAGCTCTTTACAAGACTGATGGTAATGTCGAACTGAACAAAATGTCTACCAAACATGGTATATATAAAGATTGGTCACATGACAGAATGTTCTAGAATATGAGTCACATGACAGAATGTTCTAGAATGTGTGTCATCTTAATGGAATTTTTACTTGTAAACAAAAATTCAACCTTGACCTTCAAATTGAGAAAACATATTGATCAAAACAACCTAATTCAAGGACACTAGTTATACATGTTTTTCCTAATAAACATAAAGATTTAAGCAAATATTAAAGTGAAGAAACATTTACAATTTCCTAAAATATTTATAATATTATATAAACATCATACATAACACCTCCCCTCATAAAGAAAAAGAAAGATTTATGTAATAAAGCTTTCTTTTGAATATACATCTAATACTATAATAACCAAAATCACATAAGAACATGTTTTATGATACTGGACTTAATTACATCAAGCAATATTACATTTCTAGGCACGTGAGAGTGCATCTGCAATCACATTGTCTTTTCCTCTGATGTGTCTAATGTCAATGTTATATTCTTGCAATATCAAACTCCATCTCAACAATCTCCGATTTTTATCTTTCATTTTGTTAATGAAAGTAAGGGGATTGTGATCACTGTACACAATAATTGGAGAAAGAGCTGAGGTAACATACACTTCAAAATGCTGTAAAGCCAATATCAAAGCCAAACATTCCTTCTCAATTGTGGAATAATTTTTCTGGTGTTTGTTTAGTTTTTTAGAAAAATAAAACACAGGGTGATCCACACCACTTTTGTCTTCCTGAATCAATACTCCACCAACTCCTACATCACTTGCATCAACAGATAATTTAAATGATTGGCTAAAATTTGGTGCAGAAAGAACTGGTGCATTCTTAAGCATGGCCTTTAACTTGTCAAAAGATTCCTGACACTTGTCAGACCAATAAAATTTGGCTTTCTTACTCAATAAACTTGTCAAAGGTTCAGCAATTTTGGAAAAATTGGAACAAAATTTCCGATAATATCCAGCCATACCTAGAAATCGCATCAGTTGCTTTTTACAAATTGGAACTTGAAATTCAGAGATAGCTTTGACCTTAGCTTCTATAGGTTTAACTTGACCTTGTCCCACAATATGTCCTAAAAATGTGACACAAGCATGGCAAAACTCACTTTTGCTCAAATTAATTGTCAGATTCGCATCACTGAGTCGATCGAAGAATTTTCGAATGGTTTCCAAATGATCTTCCCAGGTGTTGTTGTAGATAATGACGTCATCGATATAAGCGTCACAATTATCAAGACCAAATGTTATCATGTTCATCAGACGTTGAAACGTTGCAGGCGAAGTTTTCATTCCAAACGGCATGACTTTATATTGATAAAGTCCATCTGGAGTTGCAAATGCTGAAATTTCTTTTGCCCTTTCCGTCAGTGGAATTTGCCAGAATCCTTTTAAAAGGTCAAACTTGGTGACATATTCCGCATTTCCAATTTTATCAATGCAATCGTCCATTCTTGGGATTGGAAATGAATCAGTTTTGGTGACACTGTTGACTTTTCTATAGTCAGTACACATACGGAATGTATTATCTGGCTTGGGAACAAGAATACATGGTGAACTCCAGTTACTTTTACTTGGTTCTATGAAATCATTCTCCAGTAAATACTGAATTTCTTTCTTCAGATAGTTCTGTTTGAGAGGATTCATCCTATAAGGATGCTGTTTCACAGGCGCAGAATCTACAATGTCAACGTCATGATAAATTTTACTTGTTCGTGTTGGAACATCAGGAAACAAGTGCTCATAGTCATGTAATAGCTGTTTTAGTTCATTCCTTTCCTGTTGTTGTAGATGTGAAAGTTTCTGGTCTAGGTTGTTCAATATTTCTGAATTCCGAAGATTGGTTATACCAGAGTCACTATAGTCTGATCGTACTCCATCGTTGATATCTTCACTGTGTGGGACAGGTACAACTAAATTAACAGAATAATTAGCTGAGTTATCTCTGTCAAAATATTCCTTTAACATATTTATATGACAAAGTTGTTTCTGTTTCCGTCTCCCAGGAGTGTTAATGATATAATTTAAGTCATTTACTTTCTTTTCAACGGTATAAGGACCATAAAATTTAGCCTGAAGAGGATTCTGAGGTATGGGAAAGAGAGCCAGAACTTTGTCACCAGGTTTAAAACTCCTTTCCTGTGAATTTCTGTCATACCTTAATTTCATTTTTGACTGGGTAGTGTGAAGATTAGTTCTTGCTACTTCACAGGCCTTTGACAACTTGTATTTGAAATCAGAAACATAATCAAGAAGATTAATCTTTGAATCTTCATTTGAAAGAAGTTTCTCTTTCAATAATTTCAATGGTCCACGGACAGTATGACCAAAAACTAGTTCAAAGGGACTAAACCCCAACGACTCTTGAACTGATTCCCTAACAGCAAACAACAACAAATGAACACCCTCATCCCAATCCTTTTCTGTATCAAAGCAATATGATCAAATCATATTCTTCAAAGTTTGATGAAATCTTTCCAAAGCACCTTGACTTTCAGGGTGATAGGCAGAAGATTTAAACTGTTGGATGCCTAATTCATGCATAACTTGCTGGAAAATTCCAGACATAAAATTTGACCCTTGATCTGACTGGACAGATTTGGGAAGGCCAACAAGTGTAAAAAACTTCACCAAAGCCTTCACAATAGTTTTAGTTTTTATATTTCTCAGAGGAATTGCCTCTGGAAATCTTGTAGATGTACACATGATGGTCAACAAGTATTGGTTGCCTGACTTGGTTTTAGGTAAAGGACCAACACAGTCTACTATTATTCTACTAAATGGTTCATCAAATGCAGGAATAGGTTGCAGATGAGCCTTAGGTATCTTCTGATTGGGTTTTCCTACCATTTGACAAGTGTAACAAGATCTGCAGTATTTAGAAACATCACTTTTGAGTTTCGGCCAATAAAAATGATTCAAGATCTTGTGATAAGTCTAACGGACTCCTAAGGAGTTTCAATGGCTAAATTAAGAATTTCCTGTCGATATGACTTAGGAACAACAATTTGATATCTCACTGACCACTCGTCACCAGCGGGTACATCAGGTGGTCTCCATTTCCTCATAAGGACCCCATTTTTCACAAAGTAACACACTGGAACTTGTGTGGCTTCAGTTTCACTAATAACCCTCTGAAACAAACAAGATATCTCGGGATCTTGCTCCTGTTCAACGACAAGGGATTGTCGTTTGTCATCCTGATTAGGACAAAGAGAATGAGTTGCCAAAAGAGGATCACTGTGATCAATACCATTTGATTGATCAATACCTGAGGAAAAAGTGACCTCATCAAAAAACTGACCAATACATGTGTCAGCTAAAGGAATAATATCCTGATCAACATCAATCTCAAGAGCTCTTTTTGCCATAGCTCTAGTAACTGCACAAGCAGGGTACAAATCAGGGATTTCAGTTTCGACAGGATCAACTTTCTGATCCAAACAAGGCTTGTCAGTTACAAGTGGATTAACCACAACTTTATCTCCAGCTAGGTCATTGCCTAGTAATAAATGAACACCCTCTATGGGTAAAGACGTCACTGCCCCAACAGTCACAGGTCCAGAAACTAAGTCTGATGCCAAATTTACACAATGAAGAGGAATATTTACAAAGCCGCACTCTACTCCCTGAACAAGAACACTTTCACTTGAAGAAGACTCCTCAGACAAAGGCAAAGTACCTGATAATAAAAGACTCTGAGAAGCTCCAGTGTCCCTTAATATTTTAATTGGGATAGGTTTGGCAGAATCACCAATAAGTGATATAGAACCTTCTGACATGAATGGTTCATAAGCCTCCAAAATAGAATCAGATCGGGGTTTGTTTGACCTAACAAATGTATTGCTTTCAATACAAGACCGTGACCTTGACCTCGTAGAAATAAGAGCATTTGGAAAAGCTCTGTCTTTACTCTGTTGCTTATTTTTCAACTTGAAGCAATCAGAAATAACGTGCCCTTTCGTTTTACAATAAGTGCACGTAGGAAGAGATAAGGATTTCTGATCAGTCTTATCAGATGTTTGATTCCTAACAGTTGTGCTGTTGTGAAATTTGGAAGTACTCGAATGAGATTGAAATGGTTTTTTACCAGAAAACTGCTGAGAGGACGACTTATTGCCAAATGAAATTTTGTGAGTCAAGGAATAATCATCAGCCATACGAGCAGCATTTTCCAAAGTTTCCACATTCTGCTCGTCAAGATAGGTTTTAACATCACTATGGATGCACCTCTTGAACTCTTCAATTAATACGAGCTGTCTGAGGTTATCATAACCTTGATCAACTTTCTTGGCTGAGCACCACCTATCAAATAGTTGTTCTTTATCCCTTGCAAATTCGACATGAGTTTGTCCAGTTTCTTTTCTACAATTCCTAAACCTTTGTCGATATGCCTCTGGTACCAACTCATAAGCTTTCAAGATGTACTCCTTAACCACATCATAATCAGTGCTTTGTTGTACTGACAGTGAAGTGTAGACTTCACGAGCTTTGCCAATAAGTACACTTTGTAATAACAAAGTCCAATGCTCTCTGGGCCATTTCAAGTTTTCAGCTATTTTCTCGAAATGAAGAAAGTATTTATCTACTTCTTTTTCCTGAAAAGGGGGTACTAACCTAATATATCTAGTAACATCAAAACCTGGACTTGTGTTTAAAGGAGTGGAGTGTGCTCTGTTTGCCAGTTCTAATTCTCTTAACTTAAATTGCATTTCCCTTTCTTCTCTTTGCATCTGCATTTGCCTCTCTTCTTTCTCTCTCTCCATCTGCATTTGCCTCTCTTCTTTCTCTCTCTCCATCTGCATTTGCATCTGCCTCTCTTCCTTCTGCATTTGTAGCTGCCTCTCTTCTTTCTCTCTCTCCATCTGTATCTGCCTCTCTTCTTTCTCTCTCTCTCTCTGAATCTGAAGCTTTACCAATTCTAAATCAATCTGGTTCTTTAACTCTAATTCCCTTAATTTCCTGTCAGAACCAGATACAGGCTTTCTCTTCAAACTTAAAGCACTGCTATCAAAAATTCCCTTTCCTACTAAATACTGAATCAAAATAATCTTTATCTCCTGTTTTGTCAATGATACTTTTGCCTCAGATAGACTGTATTTTCTGGCAAGCTCGAGCAACTCATCCTTTCTCATGCACTCTAACCCCTCCTGGGTAGGTTTTGAAATGAAATTCTGAACATTAGATGCCATTGTAAATGCTTGTTGGTTTCACACAAAACAAATTTCTCTATTTAAAAATCTTTGTCAAAGACAAAAACAAAAAAAAATTCCAAGACAAAATCAATATGAATTTCAAAGATAAATTTAATATCTCTAATATGCTTTAAAGAAATTCAATCCCGGAACGAGCCCCCAATTTCTGTTACGACTCTATGGTCTAAGAAAAATGTAACAGAAAGAAAGTGAAACCAACAAATCAAGTAA
The DNA here is from genome assembly GCA_029931535.1 of Margaritifera margaritifera. Lineage (NCBI taxonomy): Eukaryota > Metazoa > Mollusca > Bivalvia > Unionida > Margaritiferidae > Margaritifera > Margaritifera margaritifera. The sequence continues at coordinate 1,166,713 of JAQPZY010001444.1, forward strand.
AAATCAACAAGCAATTTATTACTAGATAATTAAAATGAAAAATCAAAAAGTCACTTACAGTAATGTGTTTTGAAATCCTAATAATTTAATAAGAATGATTGTTCTAATCACAAGTCCTAAATATAGAATGTTCTGAATTCACGGCTGTGTCCTTGAATGTTATGATGTGCTAATGGTCTCCAAAGTCCTGATGTACTAGAAATCTTGATGTGCTGAAGTCAAAATGAAGTAATCCAAAATCTCTGAATAAGTTCACATAAATTCCAAAATTGTCAATCAAAATTCCAAAATACAAAAGTTTATGAGCACTGTTATAATCCAATGAATATTTAAAAATAATTCCTCTCTTAGAATTTGGAATGAATTTTCACAACTGTAATAGCTCTTTACAAGACTGATGGTAATGTCGAACTGAACAAAATGTCTACCAAACATGGTATATATAAAGATTGGTCACATGACAAAATGTTCTAGAATATGAGTCACATGACAGAATGTTCTAGAATGTGTGTCATCTTAATGGAATTTTTACTTGTAAACAAAAATTCAACCTTGACCTTCAAATTGAGAAAACATATTGATCAAAACAACCTAATTCAAGGACACTAGTTATACATGTTTTTCCTAATAAACATAAAGATTTAAGCAAATATTAAAGTGAAGAAACATTTACAATTTCCTAAAATATTTATAATATTATATAAACATCATACATAACAAAGTTTACAGAAAAAGTAGGGGATAAGCGTAACAGTAGACAAAATTAGTGTACAGAAAAAGTAGGGGATAAGCGTGTCAGTAGACAACGTCCGTGTACAGAAAAAGTAGGGGATAAATGTATCAGGAGACAACGTCAGTGTACAGAAAAAGTAGGGGATAAGCATATCAGTAGACAACGTCAGTGTACACAAAAAGTAGGGGATAAGCATGTCAGTTGACAACGTCAGTGTACAGAAAAAGTAGGCGATAAGCTTATCAGTAGACAACGTCAGATTACAGAAAAAGTAGGGGATAAGCATGTCAGTAGACAACGTCAGTGTACAGAAACAGTAGGGGATATGCGTATCAGTAGACAATGTCAATGTACAGAAAAAGTAGGGGATAAACATATCAGGAGACAATGTCAATGTACAGAAAAAGTAGGGGATAAGCGTGTCAATAGACAACGTCAGTGTACAGAAAAAGTAGGGGATAAGCTTATCAGTAGACAACGTCAGTGTACAGAAAAAGTAGGGGATAAGCGTATCAGTAGACAGCATCAGTGTACAGAAAAAGTAGGGGATAAGCTTATCAGTAGACAAGGGCTTATCATGAAAGAGAACTAGATTTGTGTTTGAAAAGCAAAAATGCAGACCAAAATATATTGGATTCCAAAAAGTTTAAAATCTTAGACAAATTTGGAAAAACTGCTATAGCAGCATGACAGTCTAATAATGTCATCTACATATGCATACAAACAAGCTTACTTACCGTATATACTTGCGTATCATCCAGGTCCAAATGCAAACAACATAAACATTGATCTGCCATCGCATAATGTGCCGGCAGATCTGGGTTTATGCAGTTTGTACAGACTAATCAGTAGAACAAACAACATAGATCCTGATCTGCTGGCGCATTATGTGCCGGCAGATCAGGGTCTATGTTGTTTGCATTGGACCCGAGTTATACGCGAGTATATATGGTACCTATTTCCATTTGTCTGCCTCAAGTAGTTTTTGCTTAATTGCACTTACAAAATATTTAGCATAAAGTGTTAAGTCAACAAATACCAAGAAGAGTACCAAAAAAAAAAAAAAAGAAACCTGGCAGATCAGTCTTGTGACCTTTTCCCTACTAATGGCTTTGACATTCAAGCTAAGGATTTGACTACTGTATGATAACGTGTGGACCTGGGTAAAGTTTCATCAAAACATCTGTAGGGGATAGAAATGGACAGCCTGGATAGGGAAACAGGCCACTACCTGACATTATCCCTTATTGTGACCTTGACCTTGTGGGCTGGGGACATGACTGAATATGCAAGATACTGTCAAGTCAAGATATATCGCAAGCTAAAGTTTCATTAAAATATGTTCAGTGGTTCAAAAGTTATACCCGTACATGGACGTAGGTTACTGATTTATATTTTTTCTTGCTGTGACCTTGACCTTTGAGGCATGGGGCATGGCTATGGTCAATGAAAAACTCTCTAGTCGTGATATATAACTGCTTAAAATTTCATTAAAATATCTTCATTGGTCTAACAGTTATACTCCAGACAAGGATAGAAGTTACAGAATTGAATTTTCTCTGGCCATGGCATTGACCTTCAGGCAGGGTCGTGGCTATGGTACGCGAAACACCGTCTAATCATGATATATATTTGCACAGTGGTTCAAAGATTATACTCCAGACAAGGATACAAGTCACAGATATACAGTTTCCCTGGCAGTGACTTTGATCACGAGTCAAGGGGCTTGGCTATGGTACGCGACAAACCATCTAGTCAGGATCTATATGTTTCATTCAAAGAACATCACTGGTTCAAAAGTTATACTCCAGACAATGATACAAGTCACATAATGGGTTTCCCTTGCAGTGATCTTGTATGTATGTATTTATTTATGTACGTATAGGGTTTAACGGCACATCATCACATCCTGACTATATAGCGCCGAGTAAGTTTAGGTGTCAAGAAAAAAGTATACAAACAAAAGATAAAGGCAAAAAAGGGTAAACTCCTTACAATGCAAAGTCAATTTTCTATGTAAGCCGCACTCTTAAAAAAAGTCCAAGACTCTATCAACCGGAACATCATCACGGGACGCATCCCTGGGGCAAAAAGGTGGACCTCGAGGCAAGGGGCATGGCTACGATACGCAACTCTCGGGCCAGTCAGGATATATCCTTAGGAAAACTTTGATGAAAACCTCTCTAACCGTACAAACTTATGCGCCAAACAAGGCAATGTTAATGGACGGACGGACATCGCTATAACATAATACACAGATGAGTAAAAATGTGCCCGCCTCCCCCCCCCCCCCCCTCCGACAAATTGCTATAACGGCCTGAAAATCTTAAATCGGGTGATCTACAAATAAATACAAATAAGCCTGACAAATTTTATTGGTCCACGATGAGAAGCTTACGCTTAATCGTGCTAAACATATTCGTCAAAAGTGAAAACATTATGTTGCAAAAATTTGCTTTAATGGCCTGAAAATCTCATCAGGTCATATACAAATATGCCTCTCAAAATTCATTGGTCTACTTTAAGTGGTTTTGGTACAATTTTGCTAACAAGCTGCAGGGATGATTGTGCTATATTAAGTAGGGCTTACTTTTGATTATTAATGCACTGTATTGAACTAAATGGGGTGGGGGTAATGTCATTAAAGGAATGCTAAGCAAAGTGAATTTTGCTTTTGGGGCCTGTTTAGGTAAAATGACATACACTAAGGTGACTATTTGGCCTCGATCAACCTCATAGTGTGGACCCTGTAAGTATTGGGATTGTCGAACATACGTGCATTGTCTAAAATCTGAAAAGAGAGCTGACAGCTCATCCATTTTCATAATGACGGATATGTATTCCTTCCAAAATAAAAATAAAATTGCTGACTAGCTGTTTGGGTAGTTGACAGTAAATATTTGTATGGTTGATACACACGTTTTGTGTTTTGAATTGCTTATATTCAACACACGTCCCGAGATTCGTCTGCCAAGGTATGCATGGTCTAGTGTCAAATGCTAAATGACTTTTCAACTACTTTACTTTTAATGAACCAAATCCTGTTTTTATGACATTCTATTTAATAATTTTTTTTAATGGAATATAGCTTTCAGGAATGTTCAATATTCTAGTTTGTAGACTTGTGTCTACTTTGTAAATATGCTGTAATGTTGTTGATATGTGGCTTCTTAGTATAGTAAATATGCTGCAATGTTGTAGACTTGTGTCTACTTAGTATATAGGCTGCAATGTTGTAGACTTGTGTCTACTTAGTAAATATGCTGCAATGTTGTTGACGTGTCTACTTAGTAAATATACTGCAATGTTGTAGACTTGTGTCTACTTAGTAAATATGCTGCAATGTTGTAGACTTGTGTCTGCTTAGTAAATATGCTGCAATGTTGTAGACTTGTGTCTACTTAGTATATAGGCTGCAATGTTGTAGACTTGTGTCTACTTAGTAAATAGGCTGCAATGTTGTTGACGTGTCTACTTAGTAAATATACTGCAATGTTGTAGACTTGTGTCTACTTAGTAAATATGCTGCAATGTTGTAGACTTGTGTCTGCTTAGTAAATATGCTGCAATGTTGTTGACGTGTCTACTTAGTAAATAGGCTGCAATGTTGTAGACTTGTGTCTACTTAGTAAATAGGCTGCAATGTTGTAGACTTGTGTCTACTTAGTAAATATGCTGCAATGTTGTTGACGTGTCTACTTAGTAAATAGGCTGCAATGTTGTAGACTTGTGTCTACTTTAGTAAATATGCTGCAATGTTGTTGACGTGTCTACTTAGTAAATAGGCTGCAATGTTGTAGACTTGTGTCTACTTAGTAAATAGGCTGCAATGTTGTAGACTTGTGTCTACTTAGTAAATATGCTGCAATGTTGTTGACGTGTCTACTTAGTAAATAGGCTGCAATGTTGTAGACTTGTGTCTACTTTAGTAAATATGCTGCAATGTTGTTGACGTGTCTACTTAGTAAATAGGCTGCAATGTTGTAGACTTGTGTCTACATAGTAAATAGGCTGCAATGTTGTAGACTTGTGTCTACTTAGTAAATATGCTGCAATGTTGTTGACGTGTCTACTTAGTAAATAGGCTGCAATGTTGTAGACTTGTGTCTACTTAGTAAATAGGCTGCAATGTTGTAGACTTGTGTCTACTTAGTAAATATGCTGCAATGTTGTTTACGTGTCTACTTAGTAAATAGGCTGCAATGTTGTAGACTTGTGTCTACTTAATAAATATGCTGCGATGGCTCCTATCCTTTAAAACACAGAACTTTAATTCGATGTGAAACAATGGTGTCATATGATCATAGGGCACTTTATTCCAATAACACCTGTAAGTAACAAACATTATTATTATATTATGTAAGATGAATAAACCGATACATTTGTTTCATATTAGGACTTGTTTTAATTAAAAAAAAGAGAAAAAATAAACTTTATTCACATCAAGTACACAACAACAGCCAACTTCTACTACCATTTAAAAAGGCAACTTCTCTGCAAAACAAGAACAAAATCTGAAACCATAAGCCTACTGTGTATATGTTACAAATTCCCCAAAATACTCGTTTCGCGTTGAAAAATTCCAAATTCTAAGGATGGGAGCCCCAAAATTGTATTGTTGGAATCATCCCTGAGCTGCTCGAATGAACGGATGGACCTACGGAAGGACTGACTGATGAACAAATAGATTGGTGGGCAGAAAGACGGACGGACAAGAGCAAATCAAGAAGCGCCCTACTGCAAGCAGTGGGTTCATACCATATGGTATACATATTTTGTAAGTTGCCTATAAAACAATAATGGAAACGTTCAATTGTATACTGACATATAGTTTTTGGGGATGTTGGTTGGGCATTATAGGGTAATAGGAGGAGGGGGGTAAGAGACAAAAAGATGGTACAGTAGTATATTCTACATATTAGTCCAAAAATTCCCACATTTCAATATACCGATAATCAGTCGCTATATGGAGTAAGCACATGGAATAATTTGCATATATTGGCACAACTATTTTAGAACAACTCTTTCAGTAAGTCAGCTTGTTGTCATATATACATATAAAACAGCAACTTTACACAAGATACGAAAAAAGAAAAACTGTACTTGCTTTAATGGTTTTCTCAAATTATTACACATGCATTTAACTGAAGAAACTGGAAAAGGAAAATGCAATTGAAATGTGATCATGAAATATGAATGCCCCACCACAGTGCCTAGGAAACTGACCTAAACACAAAACTGAATGTGTGACGGACATACGGATGAACGGACTGATAAACAGACAAGGGTAACACTATATACCCTACCACTGTTGTAATGGTGCATAAAAAAAGCAGTCAAGAAAGATACTGAATGTTTCATAATGGTAATCTAAGCCAGACTGGATATTTCAATTTATCTGCTAAAAGCAACGGCAATTAAATTGAAGTACCGTATATTCTCCCGGAATAACCGGGTCCAAATGCAAACAACATAGACACTGATATGCCGTCGCATAATGAACCAGCAGATCAGGGTCTATGTTGTTTGTTCTAATGATTTGTCCTTACAAACTGCATAGAACCAGATCTGCCGGCGCATTATCCGACGGCAGATCTGAGTCTATGCAGTTTGCAGTTGGTATCATGATATACGCGAGTAAATACGGTATATTGCTCACTGTGCTCAAGATGTTTGTTAAAAGAATTTACATCTCTAACCTTGAATACATATACTGTAAAACCTGACTTGAAACACAACTGTTTTGGAAGTCCACCTGTCATGAAAGACCAGGCCTATCATTCATAAACTTCTCAATATTAGTAGGTACTAAGTTCATAATTTTGCTCCTCTTTAAAAAATTTATAGTAAAATTTAACGTCAGTATCTTATTGCTGTCTCCAAAATAACCATCTGGTTTCAAAGCATAGATTTAATTCATAGTCTCTTTCAACCCATCGTCGTAAGCCACTTGCGATAATCCACTACGTGATAAAGGAGCGTAGTGGAGTATCGTCCGTGGCTTGCGACGATGCTTTCAACCAAACTCTCGCTATATATCCGCCATACGAAAGTCTATACAATAAAATGCTTCAATGATCAATGTTGCCAAAAGACGCTTTGGTAAACTTTTTCTTCAAGCGAAACCACAAAAACATTTCTCACCATTTAAAAACTTGCAATCATTCAAATCCAAACTGTTATGGTAAGCTTAATAGGATATCATTAAACGTCATTTTTACACAGACGCCAATGCTGGAGGCGTATCTCAGTCAGTCAATGAAAATTATATGAAACTCATACTCACAATGACGTTTTACGTCATTTCATTTCATCAGCCAACTCAAACACTTTTCAAAATGTTGGGAAAGCTTTGATATGGTGTTACAAAGAAAACTTTTGTGTGTCTTTTTTTTTTTTTTTTTTTTTTTTACCAGACCCCTTGTTAGACGGAGATCTCACAAAGTCACCCGAGAGTCTTGTTGAACGAGACTATTTAAATCAATTATCTTTTGTAGTTCATAAATACTGTGATTTCACTATTTTTCATTCGGCGTCATTTCTGTGCATTAAGTCATTGCTACAAACAATCAGTTTAACATTAAAGGTCAACAAACAATAATTCCTATGTGCAAACAATAGGAATCGTGCCTCAATCCACGACAGTACAAACGAAAATGTCGTTTTTTCCCAAAAATACAAAGACTGATATCCACAAAAATAAATTATTTTACAGTGATCAATATGTAAAATATTAGCAGAGTCTGTACTCAAAGTGGAATGTTTTTTCAGAGCCTGGCCATATTTTTCATACACAGATCAGCTGTGATCTGTAGTATAAACTATGACCTCTAATGAGAGACTACCTGTATTTAAAGACCACTTTTTTGGCAGAATGGATAGTCTCCCAATACAGCACGCACTTTACACTACTACTGTAATTATTCCAGCTTCAAGAGATTCAGTGATTTAATGGTGTCAAGATCAATTATTATATTTTGTAAAGAATTATGTTACCAGTCAGTTACTTGTGCCTTCTGCAGTAGCTTTTTACAATGGATAAACACTGATGTCAAAACAGATGATACATTTATTTGACCCATTAGCTGAGGGTGGTATCAGTCAATCAACTATCACATCTATCACATAACAGAGATTCCAGTGGATTGCCGACCAACTTAATCGTCAGCTACTTATGAATTGTTGCATAAATGGCTTTCCCAGTGAAAAGTAACGAGCAGGGCAAATATTGAGAATTAAAATATAGTACAAATTCATCTACTTGTGCATTTACCTTTTTCATAATTTTTCATCAAATTTTATAATAAAATACTTAAAATATATACTCTCATTTTATAATAATATACTTAAAATATATACTCATTTTATAATAATATACTTAAAATATGTACTCTCATTTTATAATAATATACTTAAAGTATGTACTCTCATTTTATAATAATATACTTAAAATATATACTCTCATTTCATAATAATATACTTAAAATATGAACTCTCATTTTATAATAATATACTTAAAATATCTACTCTCATTTTATAATAATATACTTAAAATATCTACTCTCATTTTATAATAATATACTTAAAATATATACTCTCATTTTATAATAATATACTTAAAATATCTACTCTCATTTTATAATAATATACTTAAAATATCTACTCTAATTCTATGAAAGTCATTGAGGAGAACTGACCAACTGAACATAAGTGCTGAAATTCTGCACCAATTATTTCACACAACCCACTTGGGGTGTACAAGCTGAGACTTCTCTTTGTACATGGATGTACAACTTTCCTTTCATGTCCATTATCAAGTTTATGCTTCTAAATGTGTTCTCTCAACATATCGATTTACTTGAAACCCTTGATATTCCCGTTTGCACAATATCTTCATTCATTTCAGATAAGCTCATTCAATTCTGCCGAATGCGTGTGAAAGATACTTTTTTTTGTTGCTCGGATTGTTTTATGTCTACGTTGCACATTGCAGTATTGAATTTGGGCCAGACGAAGTTAGGATCTCATGCGCATGTCTGCAGATGTTGCATACCATTCATTGATCCATTGGAATGATCCGCCTACTCACTTGCATATCTATTTCTTGAAAATTGGCTTTTTTTTTTTTTTTTGTTTGTTGTTGTTGTTGTTGTGTAAGTTTCCAAAAATGTCTCAGTGACTGAAACAAAGTTCATGAAAGTTATTATTATATATTCTAAAACTTAGCCAATACCAGCGAAATCATTGCACTCTCTCCACTTACGTCTTTGACTCGTTTTTAAGCATAAACTTTTTTATTTTTTTTTTTTTTTTTTTTTATTTTTTTCTTTTTTTTTTGTGTAATCCGACATAGACATGTCCAACTTAAGACAACTGCTGCCCAGTTCTCAAGTACCATCTAAACTCGCTTATAAGTTGGATCCCACTGCAAACAACACAGACCCTGATCTACCGTCGCATAATGTGCTGGCATATCAGCATCTATGTTGCTTGTTCTACTGATTAGGACAAACAAACTGCACAGACTCTGATTGGCCGGTGCATTATACGAGGGCAGATCTGGGTCTATGCATCGGATCGGCTTTATATGCGAGTATAGACGGTAAGTCAAAGCTCAGAGTTGTAAATTTATGCTGGTTTAGATGGAATGTTGTACCATATTTATCCGACGATAACCCCATACTTGATTTTAAGTCCTCGTATTTTCATTAAATGTTGGCAAATGTTTACTAAGGGTATTTTTGTCTAAAAATAAGTCCATCCCACCTACCACTCACTTTCTGACGAACTAAAAGGGTCCCCCCCCCCTCCTTTGTCTTATCAAGGAAGAAATAATGTAACAGGCGAGTTTCACAATTACTGATAATCAAAGCAAAGAAATCAAAGAAAAGATGATATGTATGTATGTGTGTACGAGGTTAACGGTACATCAGCACAGTCCTGACTATATAGTGCCGAGTTAAAATAAGGCTGTAAAAAATATAAGATTAAAACCTGCCAGTATCTTTAGGAAGATGAACCATTCCAAATAAATGTAAACATGTACTCCTGAAAGATAACAGGTATAAATGTTAACATTAAAAGATGTAAGTGTTTAATTGTTTCCTGTATAAGTGTTGCTACCATTAAGCATGTCTGAAAAACAGGTATTTATTAATAAATAACTTAAAAATTTATTAAGATCCTGTGTACCGTAATGTATCTAATTTTCATAGATTTTTATTTTATTTATTATTTATTTAGGTCACTGGCTAGTCCGAGTTTCCTCTGAGCCTTTAGACACCCCATTTTAGATATTCGGACATTTAAGTAATATACCCCAGCATAAATGTCCAAATATCTAAAATGGGGCGTGAAGGGTCAGAGGAAACTCGGACTAGGTCACAGGTGTACACGTAATTATACATAGAAAAATCCATTATCTTTTCCTAAGGCATCTAAAATCTGACATATCTGAATAAGGAAAAAGTTGTTGTACCAACAAGATGAGGTAAACAAAAATAATTATGATTCCACGAAGTTATGCTGCACGAAAAATCAAGGGTACGGCATGTGTCTATTACATGCAAGATCATGCTTTTCTCTGGCTTCAACCTGTACCTTTCTCCACCTAAAAGACCCCATTATGCACATCAAAATTCTTCAGGGTACCTTATAGAGTGATTCCTCACTACAAGCACAGGGGTTCGTATTGTTGCTTACAATTTACATATCAGTCATACATGTACTATATAAAACTACAAGGGAGGAAACTTCTCTCCTTTCTTGCGCGACCTATTTAAGAATCGACGCTGGTATTTCAAGTTACACTTCGCATAGCGTAAACAATTTGGTACCGATGTTTAGCCCAGGCATTCGACATTTTATGCATACACAAAGTTTTACTTACTACCACACCTTTAAGGAATGCCAGACCCTTTTCCACTACCTGTCGACATGGCCATGATCGCGCCCACTTAATATGCAGCTACAACGCACTGAATGGAATTCTACCCCCTTATTGGTTGACTGAAAATCAGATTATAAGTAGGCGTAGTACGTCATTTTTGGTCGACCAATGAAAGGGCCGTATTCCATTCCAAATTTATTACGCTATGCGAAGTGTAGCTTGAAATACCAGCGTCAATTCTTAAATAGGTCTCGCGAGAAAGGAGAGAAGTCTCCCTTGTAGTTTCAGATAGTATAACAGATAGGTAAATTGCAAGCAACAATACGAGCCGCTGTGACTACAACGCGGTTAAATGGAGTCATAAAAAGTGGAACGTGTTATAAGTGAGGTCGCCTTATACCGAGATACTGTATACATAATAATATACAAATTGATTTGATCCATAATTGTACCCGCGACTTATAAAATAACGTATCATGCTGCAGTGTCTTATAATGGGGACCGATTTTTATAAGTTGTATGCAATTTTTTTTTTCAATCATGATAAGATAAAAGAAAACTTTTAAACAACAATTACCTTTAGAGTTAATTCAAAGTGTCCACAATGCTATTTAAGTATAACCCTTAAGTAGATCCGAATGAAACTCCTTCAATCACTAAAGCGAATGGCATCCATTTATGCAACGTTTTGTGACACACATCAGCTCTTTTTCGTATGAATCGCAGCTCATTCATATACCAAGACTATATAATTTAGATGTTGTAGATTATCACAGCCTCTAATATAAACATCAAAAGAAATGAAAATGAATCTCAACTAATCCCTTAGAACTGAGAAACTTCCGTGATTTCTGGCACATTGCCTAATTTGAAAACAAACACTAGCTATTGTGCAAGTTGCAGCTGTTTATGACTTCAATAACAGTAATACATGCACGTGGTTAATAGCAAAAAATAAATCTTGAAACCTACTGGATCACCGAGAAAATGAATTAGTATAATCCCTAATCCTCTAAGAATATCACTTGTCACGAAATAACACTAACAGTTTGTAAAAAAAATGTTGTTCTGGCACTGAACCATACAACAAAGGGAATCTCACTGAATTATCTAGGAACAGACGCGGCATCTTTGCTTCTTTACTGATATTGTGAAATAGAACTCATGGTATGCAGCAGATGTAGTTTTTTATTTTTCGTATCAGCTTACCAACAACCAGTATAAACCTAAATGAATCGCTTACAATTAGAACAGGAGCAAAACTAATTCCCTGGTAGTCACCGCAAAGATACCGTGCGCTACAAGCTATAGAGTGTCGAAGATATAGTTCTGGTTTTCATAAAGCAGCTGTTGGAAACCAAACTGAAACTCGCTGAGTCATTTTGAATTAACACAGTTGAAGAATTTCTCAGCTCATCACTTGTATACATAACACTTGTTGTGTGTAAAAATATGTAGTACTGAGTAATAGTTCATAGTTGCCACCTAAAACCAAAATAAATTCAACGAAATCAATGAAAACGGTAGTAAAATAATTCACTGTATAACGCTTGCAGAAATAACACTATTAGCATGTAGAAGCTGAATAACGAGTTAGAACTGAAGTCGTGTGAGGCCGGCCTTGTACGATTAGCGCTGCAGCCAATCTGGTTTTTAATGCAGCGAGTTCCTGCCACTTTAGGTGGGCACATCCAAGCTTTCATGGCCAGACGCTCTTAAGTGAACTGGAACTACATGGCTTCATCGTGTACCGTACAGTACAAAAGATTTGTTACTTTCTTGAAACAAGTCTTTTAATATCCAATACAGTACTTACGTTACAGTACAAAAGATTCGTTCCTTTCTTGAAACAAGTCTTTTAATATCCAATACAGTACTTACGTTACAGTACAAAAGATTCGTTCCTTTCTTGAAACAAGTCTTTTAATATGTAATACAGTACTTACGTTACAGTACAAAAGATTCGTTACTTTCTTGAAACAAGTCTTTTAATATGCAATACAGTACTTACTTTACAGTACAAAAGATTCGTTACTTTCTTGAAACAAGTCTTTTAATATGCAATACAGTACTTACGTTACAGTACAAAAGATTCGTTACTCTCTTGAAACAAGTCTTTTAATATGCAATACAGTACTTACTTTACAGTACAAAAGATTCGTTACTTTCTTGAAACAAGTCTTTTAATATGCAATACAATACTTACGTTACAGTACAAAAGATTCGTTACTTTCTTGAAACAAGTCTTTTAATATGCAATACAGTACTTACGTTACGTTACAGCATTTTTGTTCTACAATATAAACAAGCACTTCAATAAAAGCAAGTGAATTCAAAGACTGCATCAGAAACAACTTTGCCATCAAATGATTTTATGAACATTGCATCAAATCCTGACATTGCACCATGAAAGAAAAAGCTCTGCTATAAAAGGTTTACGTGAAAAGCAGTGTCTCCCATGCAAAAGCAAATCTCTGAAATACAAAAAACAAAAACCAGGAAGAAAAACCTTGGATATTCTAGATTACCATGGCAACTATCTTACGTTTAAGGCAATATACCCATCTAAGCAGATCTTGTGAAAAACTGTACGATTTATAAGAAACAGAAAACCGGAAACAGACAGATGGACAGCTGGAAGGACAAAAAGACATGGGTAACACTACACGCCCCTTCAAACTTCAGGGCAGGAAATGACATATTTTAAAATATGCTCTTCTACCCCGATGATCTGAATCGAATGAATAATGTCTTCTTTGTAAGATAATCATGATGGTATTTAACTTCTTTAAGGATTTTTAATGTAGACATTAAAGAATCTTTATCAAGCAGACGAAAGGGTCAATAAGACTTAAACAGATGAGTACAGTTAAAGTAAAATTAAAGCTTAAAATACGACTAGTCAAGTAAAGGCTTAAGAAATGACACTAGACCTTAACATAGGTCGGTACAATATTTTATGTACTATATTTCTTTTCAAAACGCCTGCCTTAAAATAGTTTTCTGAACCAGTATTGATAAGCTTCTATCGTCAGATGATAAAAGTCTGAGGTATTAGTGCCAGTCTGCAGTCACTGACTGGTTCACATCACAAGCTTCAGGGAGGTAATCTGTTTTAGGTCAAGAAAGGGGGTTATGCTACCTGCAAAGCAGGAATTTGTGCACCTTACCATGCAGTGTTGGGCAGAACAGGTACATTACTGATGTAAAAACTTGCTGATAAGTATTAAATCATATTGGCTGGAAATTGTTTAAATGTGTGCACGGTGAGTAAATCAGATTCAATACAATTAAAATTTCCACTTGAACATTTTTTTAATGTATTTTGGTGGCAATTACAAAAAGGGGACGGTTCTTGTTGCTTTTGTCATGGCTACAGAGAATGGGACAGTGGTATATATATATATATATATATATATATATATATATATATATATATATATATATATATATATATATATATATATATATATATATATATATATATATATATATATATATATATATAAACACCAAAGTAGTACAAGTTTCAAATGAAATTCCAGCTCTAAATTTTGAGTCTTGCAAGAAGAAACCAATACCAATCCGACTATTCTGATATAATGATGGTTAAATCGACACAAAGGATATGCATGGTAAGTATTTTCGATAAGAAGAAAAAAACGTGGTTGACCACACCTTATGGGTTCTGTAATATACATTAAAGGTAATCATTGTATGCCAATATATATCAAGACACTTAGGCACAGTAAGCTTCAAATATATATATATATATATATATATATATATATATATATATATATATATATATATATATATATATGTGTGTGTGTGTGTGTGTGTGTGTGTGTGTGTGTGTGTGTGTGTGTACTTTTGCAGGCTGAGGGATGAATAATTGGCCCATTGTGCCCTCATGTACGTCGTAATAGGCGGTTAATGGAGACAGGAGAGCGGTGGCTCTATCGTTAGCGTGTTGGACTCGCTACCGAAAGGATGCAAGTGCGAATCCTACCATCATGATCTGATCAGCCCAAGTCGGTTACCATGGTGTATCCTTAGGCAAGACACTTTCATCCAATTGCTTCGGCACTAAATAACTTACTTGTGTTGATGTGCCGTAAAATATCAAACCAAACCAAACCTTCCATTTAACATGAACAATTAAGCAAATTTCCTAAGTACACAAGGAAATAAGTATTTCATGTAGAGAAATGCCAATTTGAAAATGTTTATCTTGATTTATTGCAAGGGATCTTTACCTACACATGACTGCAGCTGCGACTGCGTTACATATATGAATCTTTAATTTCTTTATCAAACAAACTGGAAGTTGCATGGAGGGGGCTGGGACGGAGCATTATTTATCTCTAATCGTGCTCTTAAACCTCCTGAAAGGCTCACCCCACCCAATTTTATTAATGATTCGTGAGACATGTTCTTTACCCGTCCTGATAAAAATGCTATAATACTAGCTTACAGTACTCTAAACCACAAAACATTTGCGCACACTGTTAAAGTATCACTATCAAAGCAAGCATCAGTCAAATGCAGTGGGATTGATTCTACTATACAGTGTTTCCTCGTTAATACGTTGTTCGTGGCAGCCATATAAATCTGTACTGCATTACAACTGTACCTCACTATAAAGACCCAACATATAACGTGGTCTCTGATGTAAAACGGATATGGTTCATGGAAGCATGAAAAGTGTACTACGTTATATGTGAAGCAATCTTATACTGAGATATGCTACAAGCGATACTGTGTTATATCCAAGCCTGATGTACACCACCCACCCCAAAAAAGTTATTGTTATGAAACAACATTATAATAGGTTCTCACAGTGAGCCAAACACTAAAAAGAAGTGAAGCAAATTAAGGATGATTGCTTGTGAAGTAAAATTAAGGATGATTGCTAGTGAAATTTTGGAGTATTTCACTTTTTTTAAAACTTTATATTCTTACATAGTTAACGGTCCAAGTAGACCAAAATCACTATCTTTTTTTATATAAAAAAAACATTATAGCTTTTTGTGCGCTTTCTTATGCTACTCTTACTTGAGTATATATCCCCAGTAATGGTTACTATGGTTACTACATAGAAAAGTATGGGAAAACGTACCCTGTCACTAACTGTCCATAAAATACTAGATAAATGCGTATTTAAAAATTCACCAAATTTCCAAAGGTTGAAGATCATATACACCTCTTATCAAATACACAAAGTAAAGAGTATAACTATAACTTGGTGAATTTTACCAGTATTATACAGTTACTGACACCACCTCAGTTTTCCACAAAGAAAGCATGCGCGGCCGATTTTGAGGAGGTCTTAACTTGTAAAGTTTTCTCAAAGTCTCACTTTTCTTTGACAATACCATTTTCTTTCACAGGACTGCAACTGCAACTATTAACACTGTATACCGTTTTATACTCGCGTATAATCCAGGTCCAAATGCAAACAACATAGGCCCTGATCTGCCGTAGCATAATGCGCCGGCAGATCAAAGTCTTTGTTGTTTGTTCTACTAATTAGTCCTTACAAACTGCATAGACCCAGATCTGCCGGCGTATTGTGCGACGGCAGATCTGGGTCGATGTAGTTTGCAGTTGGTATTGGATTATACGCGAGTATAAACGGTTAGTATTTCTGTAAGGGTGCAAATTTCTGTCCATGTATTCGGTAAAGCACAGCAGAGAACATATAGCACATTCAGTTGGCAGAGAACAATTAATTAGATTTATGAGGAAAGATACCGTTTTAAATCGCTAGACTGCAATGGTTTTAATGTCCCTGTTGGGGGAGAGAAATTGATTCTTAATTAAGCCTTCATTGTAGCCCTAACGGTACGAAGGTTATTTGTAGTTCTAAAGATCAAAAATGTCAGAGTTGACAGGGTACAGAAACCATTTGTAAGCTAGTGGAAGTTGCATTATCTTTTGAAATTCTCCAGTTATTTAAAAATCTAGAGGGTTACGCTGACCGAATTTGTCGCATATTTATAAAATGCTGTAGATATATTTAATCCTGATTGGCTACGCTAAATAAGGGGCGTGTTTACCACACGAAATTTCATGGTTTTAATATGCCCCATCGCAAAATTTAATCAGTCTAAGTTTTTTCTGCAAGAGAAATAGATTTGACTCCGAGATAGAATTTAGGAGAAATTCTCTCGTATAAACAATTATTCAAGGAACAGATGTCTGAAAGTTGACGGACACAATTCTGGCGGTAGAATCGAGCGAGTCTTGAAAGCACGAGGTATTTGCATCAATCTCATGTAATTCGTTGATACCAGTATAATTATTTGCTTGAATTTATTTGTTTATATTTGCAGGAATTTATTTGTTTAAATTCGGAGATCAATTTTCTTGATATGATTATAACTATTTGTTTGAGTTCATGTGTCTGAATTCGTACAATAACCTTCTTTATATGAGTTTGACGAATTGTTTGAATTTGTCGTCTTGATTGCTATAGAAATAATTTATTCTAAGGATTTCATGCATTACTTTATTTGATACAAGTTGTCTTTGATGATTTCATGTATGATAAAGACTTGAGTGAGTTTTCACTTAAATTAATGTAGTTAAACCATGAAGTGAATTTCATTGATACAAAGAGGGTATCATTATGGCAGTATTTGCAAATAGGGTGTCATTACTTATAGCAGTACTCACAAAGAGGGTATCATTACTTACAGCAGTATCATTACTTATAGCAGTACTCACAAAGAGGGTATCATTACTTATAGCAGTATTTACAAATAGGATATCATTACTTATAGCAGTATTTACAAATAGGGTATCATTACTTATAGCAGTACTCACAAAGAGGGTATCATTACTTATAGCATTACTCACAAAAAGGGTATCATTACTTATAGCATTACTCACAAAAAGGGTATCATGACTTATAGCAGTACTCACAAAAAGGGTATCATTACTTATAGCAGTATTTACAAAGAGGGTATCATTACACATAGCAGTACTCACAAAGAGGGTATCATTACTTATAGCAGTACTCACAAAAAGGGTATCATTACTTACAGCAGTACTCACAAATAGGATATCATTACTTATAGCAGTATTTACAAAGAGGGTATCATTATAGCAGTATTTGTAAAGAGGGTATCATTATTTTATAGCAGTACATACAAAGAGAAGCTGCATTATATAGAATTGTTTACACCGTGTGAACATATTACTGTGCATGTAGATAAAATGCAGTCTGGTCTTCCTGTTCCAATGAAAACCTTTCCCCACAGAAAAAAAACAAGTTGGAAAAAAGCAATCTGTCAGATAAATTATGAAATTTTTAATTAATAAATGAAGAAAGTGAGCAGACACATACTGGCGAGAAATGCGTTCACAATACCAGTGGCGTAGCGAGGCAAAGTGCCGCCCAGGGCCAACTACCAAAATTACGCCCCCACTCCATTCGTATTATTTATGATATATACGGTACTCTTACCAAATTGCCGCCCCCTAGAAAGTGCCTCCCGGGGCCACCGCCCCCTTCGCCCACCCCACCCCCCTCCCTCCTCGCTACGCCACTGTACAAGTCACAGATCGGAATTTTCAAAATGGGGCATAACTCTGAAAAACTTATTACATTGTAACTAGTCTGAATGATATACACATCGTTAGGATATGACTATTTTATCTAACAAGTTCTGTTTTGTTTTGGTGTTTTTTTTTTTTTTGTTGTTGTTGTTTTTTCCTTAAACAGACGACAAGAGTATAAAGTGTGAGAGTGGTTGCTTGCATAACATTGGAAATGCGAGGACAGGAAATAACAAGTTGTGAACAATCTGCTGCGATGGACAGTAAATGAACACAACTGACCCTAGAGTAGATGTATATTGTATGCCTCCAAATATACCGTCTCTACTCGCTTATAAGTCGAGTCAAACGATAAACATCACAGACCCTGATCTACCGTCGCATAATGCGCAGGCAGATCAGGGTCTATACTGTTTGTTCTACTGATTGCTCCTAACAAACTGCACAGACCCAGATCTGCCTGCGCATTATGCCACGGTAGATCTGGGTCTTTGCAATTTGTAGTTGGACTCCCCTTATACGCAAGTACAGACGGTATTCATGTATTGGGCGAAATATCTGATATCTTTGAACAAATCAATATTGCAGTGAGTACGATTTAAATCATTACTTAGAAAAGGAGACTGCGGTATTACGTTTGTTTTAACAAATGTGCATGACTGCAATGCATTATTTCTGAGCACTAGAGTTGTAATGCCATCGGTGACTTTCTGTGAACCATGTACATGAAACAAAACAGATCAAAACCTTAGCACCAAATCTGAAGCTCCAGGCCTGTGTATGTTTACATAGCAGGAGAATGGAATCTCATAAATACTACCGGATTCAAGTGGCAGAGTTCCTTCTGTTATTTTTAATCAGCTGGGGGTAAATCTTTACTTTCTAAACCTAATACTTACACTCGTCTAGCTGCATCTTCACTAGAATTTATTTTAAGAATGTTTTCAGTGACAGATGACTGAAACCAATTCAGATCTGAGAAACTTTTAGTTTGTCCAAAATTCTGTAAACTTTTGATCTCATGATTTGGAAAATGCAAAGTAGTTCACTTTACCAAATTTTACTTTGCTATTAAGTCCTTATATGTGTTATCTCCCTTGTCATCAGGAACTCTAACCAAAAAATAAAAGAGAAAATATGGACTTTACTAATTAAGAATGTTCTTATATTTGTACATACAGTGGTACCTCCCTATAAAAGGGACTCGACATAACGAAGTCCTTCGTAGAACACATCTATGATCATGTATCCCATTTTGGGGAAGAATATGGTTTTTTAGTATACGTTTATGGCTCCCCTTAACAATATTATAGCGAGGGCCCCATGTAGTTTTGAAAAATCTTTCTCAACTTAAGACAAATTCTCCCTGAAGGATGGTCCAAAAGTATCACCAGTGTTCTCCCCAGGGGAATAGGGGCCCACTACAGCTTCCTGTGAGCTCCACTATTCCCCCTACGATTCTGTAGTCCCAATACACCATAATCGATGTTGCTCCTTGGCCTACATTGCTCTACCATACCTTTTAAAAGGTCATTTACACTACAAGACTTTCTCTTTACGATTGATAATGGCCATTTCTAATTGGCAATCTACAGTTTTCTCCATTTCTAATTGGCAATCTACAGTTTTCTCCATTTCTAATTGGCAATCTACAGTTTTCTCCATTTCTTATTGGCAATCTACAGTTTTCTCCATTTCGGAAAGCATTTAAAGTCCTTTATGCATAATATTGTTATAGTGCTCTCTTTGACAGTTACAAAACTTAATTTACTTTTACCACCACACCATCAATCATTTCTGACAATAACACTGATAGCATGCAATTAAGACTTGGAATTGCTCATTAAAGAATTTAAAAAAAACTAATTAAATAGACTTTGCCACACACACACACACACACACACACACACACAGATATATATATATATATATATATATATATATATATATATATATATATATATATATATATATATATATATATATATATATATATAATTATAAAAGAAGTCGATGAGATGACTTAACTAAAGTTACTGCATCTACCTGTATTGTGCGTCATTTTTTTATTTTTATTTTTAACGTATATCAAAAAAAATTTATTATTTTAATGTACCCCAACAACGTTTATTTTTAATGTATGTCAACAAATTTATTTTTTTTAAAAAATACTCATGCCATTTTTAGAGGCTGGGATTCGAAACCAGTCGGTCGCTTGTAGCAGGTAGTTAGCAAAATGCCACATACGAATTATGATTGGTCAGGATTTTAAAAATACCTATTGGTCAGTCACGTGGTGTACTGAATAATTTTAGTCTCATTCTAAAGTCATTCGACCAATCGCCAGAGCAGAGCTAATAATACTACTCATTGGCATAACATATCATATCAAGTATTTTATGTCGACACTCACCCAGTTTGAATTAGTGTTCACTTTTCAATATATACTGAAAATTTCATGATAAATGGTACAAACATGTTGAAGTTATCACGATTTTTTATTTTTATATGATATACAGTAGCAGTCGGCAAGGTGATGGTCGTTAAGCCTGAATGTCCGACAAATTTCTAATCAGCCTGTCAATCGCGTTATGCTTCACATCTTGCCAGTAAGAATATTTGGTCGGCAGTCCTTAGGTATCGGCATGTTAACCTTCACCTGTCAATCACGAGGTCCGGTTGTTTCAACTGTATAACAGCCAATCAGATAAGGAGCAAGTTTTCTGGCAAATAGCCAAATTCAGACAGTACAAAAGTGATAATCCACTCCCTGTTATAGTGGGGCCTGAGGGCCTTTAAGAACATAGATTTTAAGTTTTAATAAGACAATAAGTCTTTATACAGAAAATGTTTGAATTCAAAATAATTATAATTTATGTGGATTGGTGGTGTACAAAAATTAGAAGGTTTTAATAATTATAATTTCTATGAATTGGTGGTGTACAAAAATTAGAGGGTTTTAATAATTATAATTAACATTGATTGGTGGTGTAAAAAAAATTAAAGGGTTTTCTGTGGATTGATTGTGTACAAAAATTTGAAGGTTTTAATAATTATAATTTCTATGAATTGGTGGTGTGAACAAAATTAAAGGGTTTTAATAATTATAATTTATACGGATTGGTGGTGTGAAAAAAATTAAAGGGTTTTAATAATTAAAATTTACACAGATTGGTGGTGTGAAAAAAATTAAAGGGTTTTAATAATTATAATTTACACGGATTGGTGGTGTGAAAATAATTAAAGGGTTTTAATAATTATAATTTCTATGATTGGTGGGATACAAAAATGATAGGATTTTAATAATCATACTTTCTATAGAATGGTGTTGTACAAAATGTATGTGGTTTAAAACAATACAGATAATACTTTATTTTACAACCAAAGCAAGCATTTAATCAAGAGAAAACTGGCACAGTCTGGTTCTACATGACCTTAACATAACACCACAAGGTATGTATTAAAAGAGCAGAAAGGTGCCAATGTAATGCAGTATAGGAGATAAGTAAAGGTTATCTGATATTTCATCTCTACAACTGTTACCTTCCATCAGTATCACCACCATGAATTAGGAGTCAAACAATGATATCCCAGTGTTATAACGTCACTCTACTTCAGACCCTCCCCAACCCCCACCCCTTTATACTGACAATAACTGTCTCTACTGGGAACTGGCAGCAACTTACGTTTTATTTAAAAAAAAGCATCGTGAGTCTAAAACATTCTGCAGCTGCTGTAGCTCAGTTGGTAGAGTGTCGGACTCGCAATCCATGTCGCGGGTTCGATATCCGCCCAGGCCAGCCCGGGTGGGCTGCTTCGGTGTGTCCTCGAGAAACACACTTAGCTCCGATTTCCTTGGCATGATATAGCCAAATAAAGCGCGGAAAGTGCCGTTTAGAAAAAAAAATTAAATCAACCAATTGGATATATGGTGAATCAAGGTCACCAATATCCATTAGATTAGGATCAGTGAAAAAAGTGTCAAGATAACATTAAAAAAAAACAACCAAAAAAACAACAACAAAAAACTAAAAGCGAGAATTCACTATGAAATATCCAGCTCTTTTTAAGTACATTTTCTCAAGGTCTGATTAGCAGGACTGTGAAAGCTCTTATGCCCTGAAGCTTTGTCATGGTTATGTTATCCGGAACAAATAAGCACCAGAGTCCAACAAATCCTGTGCCCGTAGCCAAGGGCTACAAGAATGCCTGGCAAATCGGCTACAATATGCTGAATTCTAGTAGCAGTGGGCAACTATATGGCATTATATGTTTTGTTGTACGAAATATAACTTATTCTTAACAAGAAATGTGTTTTTGGAACATGGATGCCCTGTCCATGGTCCCTGAAACTGACCTAAACACAAAGCTTAACAAAGACGTGATAGACGGATGGACGGACAAATGGACAGAGATAAGGGGTAGTAATATATGGTTTACCAATGTTATGGTGGGGCCTACAGATATTAAACAAAGAAGAATATTAATCTACGGCCCATTATACGGATAAAGGAAAAGTCCTAAAACTAAGAGACCTACCGATTAATTTCCGGGAGGGGGGGGGAGCCTGAATTTTTTAAAAACAAAACAAAATTTATGGCCCCCAAATAGCTTCAAGGTAAAAGAAAAAAATATATCCTGGTTTAAGTTAAAATTCCAGCCCGCACCACTCCTCCCACACCCAGTCCCGAAACTTAAATGGTCCGTCCCTAACAGCTTCAAGTTCCTTTTCTATATGACATATTACATGGAATAAGGAAGGTCTTAAATCTAACAGTTTCTTGTTCAAGTCCCTTCTCTACATTACATCTGGGCAACTAAATTTAAGCTGAGCTACCAGGGTCTTAGCACGGAATCGTCGAGGGCTCAAATTCGAACCGCATGAGTTGGTCACTTTGTGTTGATTGGGAGAAGGGACGGGAGTGTTACCAATCCTTTTCCCTGTGACCAACGGCCAGGATCGTGATGGCTAGCCACAATGATGTAATGCGCCAAATGAAATACTGCCTTATGATTGGCCAATCGAAATGACGCGCAACTGCAATATTTTTATTGTGATTGTTCAAATCAATGTGCAGCCTTTAGTGTGCATATACCAAATACACACGCAATTTTTTTTTTTTTAATCGACGGAAATTATTCTAACATATCGCATTCGAATTTAGACAATGCCAGGGAAAGAACGAGGGGGTGTGCGTGTTATTAAACCTGAGAGTCGTCGACAATCGCAATATCCAGTACTCAAGGCCGATTTGAGCCTGCCACATCGAGTACTCGAGCCCTAAATTAGGTATACGTTGAACCCCTAGGTCCATAATGTCTTACCATTTTCATTACGTTCAGGTAAAATTAAGATTCCACCTGACTGCTGATAGTACTCTGCAACCAAAACAACCTCATCTATGTCCTGTTTTTAACAACTGTCGTGTATGTTAGTTAGAACCAAAAAATAAAATTCATTATCATTCCAAAGCACACATCACTATAATTGTGTTTGATGAATACAATTATTTTCTATTCTTAGGTTTATTATTTATATCCTGTTTACCAACGGACGGCCTATACCATGTATACCATCTTAAATTCAATGACCATCACTGGTATCAAAGATGACACACATATACTCTATATACTCGTGTATAAGTAGAATCAAACTGTATATACAATACAGACCCTGATATGCCGCGTATAAGTAAAATCAAACTGCATATACAACACAGACCCTGATATGCCGTGTATAAGTAGAATCAAACTGCATATACAACACAGACCCTGATATGTCGTGTATAAGTAGAATCAAACTGCATATACAACACAGACCCTGATATGCCGTGTATAAGTAGAATCAAACTGCATATACAATACAGACCCTGATATTCCGTGTATAAGTAGAATCAAACTGCATATACAACAACACAGACCCTGATATGCCGTGTATAAGTAGAATCAAACTGTATATACAATACAGACCCTGATATGCCGTGTATAAGTAGAATCAAACTGTATATACAACACAGACCCTGATATGCCGTGTATAAGTAGAATCAAACTGAATATACAATACAGACCCTGATATGCCGTGTATAAGTAGAATCAAACTGCATATACAATACAGACCCTGATATGCCGTGTATAAGTAGAATCAAATTGCATATACAACACAGACCCTGATATGCCGTGTATAAGTAGGATCAAACTACATATACAACATAGACCCTGATATGCCGTCGCAAATGTTGTTGTTCTACTGATTAGTCCTAACAAACAGCATAGACCCAGATTCTGCTAGAGCATTACGCAATTCGATCCAACTAATAAGCGAATATATACGGTACACTATCTCTGTTAATTTATCATTTCTGTAAAGAATTTTCAAATTCATTACGAAAACTTTATATCTCACATAGAAAACCTTTGCAAAAAACTTGAAAAAGAATTGCTAAATCGTGAGAATGCATGTTAATTGGACCTGAAATGTCCAAATATCCAAGTTAATACTAAATGTTCAGTTTGTTCTGAATGTGACCCTGGTCCCATCTCTGAGAAATTAACAACATAAGCTATACAGAGCTTGTGTACCGACCCTAAAACACGTACAATTAAAACATACAAAGCATGCAATCATGAGACGCTAGTTTACATGACGTTTAAGACACCCACATTAGACCTAGACAAACAGATAAGACAAAATCAAAAGGTAAAAAGGAATTAATATGACTAAATGTACGTATTCAATTAGCAGGAGCCGTCTAATGTAAACATACAAAGGTTATAAAAACAAAACATAATGATTACATATTCACACACACACACACACAAATACACTTATTCTCATGAAATCACTGAAACAGAAAAGGTCCCTCGCAACCTTACCCTTGAATCCTTAAATTACTATCAGTAATACTCAGTTTTTCCCTCAGTTATTCTCATACCATCTCGTCCTTGTTGTTCTAGGTTTGAGCTAATTCACCACATGTACCTATTCGAGCTACCTGTGTAATAGTATTGTCACTAAGTATGTATACATTATACATGTACATGCAGAGTGAATGAATTTATCCTTTCCCATTATACCAGTAATCCATCATTAATACTCAATTACCAGATCACTTTCTGTAGCTTAATACTGATTTATCACTATCAGTATTACTGACCCAACCATTTTTCGTGTATTTGAGACGTAGAATGAGGCCTGTAAGACATTCAGACTGTTTTAAATTGTAAAGTATACCCGGAAATGCAGTATACATTCATTACAATTAAACTGACGTTTCGACCATGCTCTGGCAAAACTACTGTATTTTCTACAGCAGTGGTTCCCAAACTGTTTTGATTCCGACCCTAAATACCATCTTTTGCGACCCAAAATGCAGTACCAGTATAGGGTCGCGAGGTTCCGCGCGACCCTCATTTGGGTCGCGACCCGGGGTTTGGGAACCACTGTTCATCAGTATACATATGAGTAACTTTTGAACATATAATGAAAACTTTGCTAAAATCGGGGGAAAAATAATAGTGAAACTAAAATGACGTCAATTTATACATGTTATATAGTCAAATCTATCAAGGTGTCAGAGTGCTATCTGTCTTGATAGTTATCATACTCAGAAAAAATGGTCTACAGATGACGCAATGCTGCACAGTTGGCAGGCAAAATGATTGGACAATAGTCCATTTTAGATCACTGGTAAGTTGCAATTGATCGACAGTTGTCAATAGGTACATTAATTGTCATGCAGATTGCCTGAAGTTTTATACTCTATGAAAGTATAATCATGAGAGCTGAAATGGCGTGCATTTAATCATGCAGTAGGAATTTCAAAATACGTTGTATTTTGATATCATTGGCATTTAATTCCTTAGACGTTTCAGGACAAGTCAAATCAGCCACTCTTTGGCATTGGCACTGGTATATAAACCATGAAAACCAGTCTGACAGTATCTTCATACGCTGACAATAATAAATCTGTTATAGGTCTACACAGATCTGATAACACATCCGGATTCTTTCATAATATGAATATTTATGTGAACAAATCATGGAATGAATGCTTTGCTGCATGTTTGTCAACTTCCAGATTCGCACGTGCAGATATGTATCTAATACATTCCCATCGGTATAAAAAGCAATTCTTTAAAAATTCATTTTGTAATGTAACAGTAATGTAACAGTAATGTAACAGTAATGTTAATTTTTTTGTACATGCTGTTTTCAAAAACTTCGACTCGCCCATGTTTCAAAAGTGGCTCATCAGATGAGCGTAAGATCTATGATCTTGAGAGGAATTATCACCCCCAAAATATATGTTTCTACTACCCTATTAGCCTGGGTCACCTGTCCCGCTTCAGCTATCATAGTTATGTAATAGAAAACCAAACCACGGCCTGGGGAAAGAAAAAAAATTTAGTGAGATGAAAAGAGGTGCCCCAAGTTTTGGGGCGTGTGATGGCGCTGTGAGCTTTGACAAAATAAGATTAAATTAACAATGAAAACCAAAGCATTCCAAATCTGATATTTTAAGGTCATTCAGAACGTTTTCATCTTTTTCCAATGCGAGTAGAATAACTTCGACCAATAGATAGAGACTTGTTGGTTGGTAGTCGTGGTGATATTTCCAACATCCGGCAAGAGATTCTCGTTGAAAGATAAGTGCTGACAATAACACTCGACGACGTTTCAATCATTAATGCAATATCTTCACTTTTAATTTGTAACGTTATTCCTACAACTTTTAACAAGAGAAATTGAAAAAAGCATTCGGTTTCATTAGTCTAAAACTATTGTGTACGTTGCTATTAGTGATGACACGCGATGGAGCCGTTGTGACGTCCATGAAGTTCTTATTACGTAACAGCTACGGGCTTGATGGCAGTTCCAAATGACCACTATTTACGTCCAATGTCATTTTCTATCATGCGACGGAAAATGTCGAGTAAGTTCCGCTTGATTTAGGGTAAAGTCTGTATCCAGTCGAGTAAGTTCCGTTTGATTTAGGGTAAAGTCAGTATCCGGACAATAAGGCAGACCCAGTACGTTCGTTATGTATCTATGTAACCGTTGCTCTGACTGAATGCAAAACACGTTTTCATTTGTGGCGTCATAATGTTTACCCATACGTCATACACCAAGCTTTAAATAGATTGGGAAAAGCCTAGCAACAGACAACAACATAGCAACAGTGTTAAATTAATTTTTGAAGGGAACAAATTAAATCCCCATATTCAAAGTTCACGAAAATGAATTTGAAAAATCATGTCACAGCAATAAAACAAATATTTTGAAAACGATATGTCTTTAAATAAGAAAATTATTCATCGTTTATAAACAAAAAAGAGTACCCAAGGGGAGTAAATCTTGCAGGAAAATTTTTATTATGAATTCCTTATTTTAAAAGAAAAAGCTACCAACATGGCGGACGGACCGTAATAGTCTCATTCTGTCTATGAGAACGAAATATGTACAGTCTAATAGGCAAAAGTAAAATGTATCAATCCGGAAGACTATTGTAAGATCAAGTTTTATGCATGTTAGCCTAACGTCATTTTTGACGTCATGAACATTAGGACATCATAATCTCCATTATGTTAACACTTGCCCAAGAGATGGGATCATAATGTATCTGTTTGATGTAAACATCCCTGACGGGTTCTTAGTTTTTATCCTATTTTCCCACATCGATATCTACAAATTATCTATGCTGATACAGTCTGGGCAAGCCTAGATTACAACCGTAATTGAGGACAAAATTACTAAAGTATTTAGTTATATACAGTGTCCCTTCATCATGACACTCCTCGTGAGAGCCATACAAGTGATTCACATTACACTGAGGTAAAGTCCCAACAGGATTTGTTATTATAATGCATACAAACACAAAATAGTGTGTTTAATGATGCAATATAGCACAGTACGGTTAAGACTAAACTTGACACCCCTTGTGCAAAGTGAATAATTGTGCATCAGCTAGTTCACCTTGAAGTACACTACAGTTTATTACACAGTTTAACCTCTTAATTATACCAATGAGTGCGTTTCTGTGTAGTCACGAAACGTTTATTCGATGAATGCAAAACAATAATGGAGACCATTCATTCATTCAGTCAGCCAGTCACTCATTCTTGCATGTATTCATTTTTTCGTTCGTTCCTTTTTCATTTATTCGTTCATTCATTCATTCGCTTATTCACTTTTATTTCTTAATTATAAAACATAACATGATTTTACATTAAATATCATAACATAACATATAATTATTACAAAATATAATAACAACAGATCTCATTATTTATGACTATAACAAATATTACTTTATGTTATCTGATTTCATTTTATTTTTATGTAGGTTAATAAAAGAATAAATAAATATATAAATAAATAATGAAAAATGACAAAAAAGCTAATTAATTAAATAAATATATAACAAAAAAAATCGATACATTAATATTCACCTCGTGTGTTATACATGATAAAATAGGTTGCTACCATACCTATACTCAACGTATAAAGGACAGTTCAAAATTTGTAACTCTTCAAAAAATTGTACTGTCCTATTGTAACAATTTCAGTCCAATCGATTTGATATCGTAGCTTTACAAAAGAAAATCATAATGTTTATAATTGGTATCTTATACATTATTTACCCGTTTGTTAGTTCTGATTTTTAATCATATTTTTTTGTCTAATACATCTTACCATATTAACTAAAACGAACATGAAATAAGTTTTATAATCAGATAGATAGACGGGGGAGGGAGGGGAGGAAGATCAAGAACTTGCCTGCCCTGCTTGACAAAGATAATTCCTAAAGTTTAAGGTCATATGACTATTATTCCTTCAAATTATCATTATTACCAATATAATTTAATGTAATACTGTCAGTAATCTACCGTATATACTCACGTATAAGTCGAGTCAAACTGCAAACAGCATACACCCTGATCTACTGTCCCATTATGCGTTGTCAGATCAGAATCTGTGTTGTTTGTTCTACTTATTACTCATAACAAACTGTAGAGATACAGATCAGCCGGCGTATTATGCGACGGCAGATGTGGGTCTGTGCAGTTGGACTTCACCTAAAAGCGCGCATATACGGTACGTACTGTAGTTGCCCTGTTATTTGCTTTTAGCATTTATTTTTTATCAGGTAGATTGTGCTGTCAGACAACTCATCGTCCACAGTCATCAATCTAATTAACACATTTCTCTGAATCATCAGCATCTGAGGGGGGGGGGGAGGAGAGAGGGGAAGGCACAAAAAGTGTTCTGTCCTGTCCGACGTAAATGGCCGAATGGCCGCACACGTCGTTAATCAAACGAACGAACGAACGAACTGTCCTGTCCATTATAACATTTTAAGTGCACAAGCGGCAAAGGTTCAAACTGAATGAAGCTCTTTTTGATTCAGCAATGTTTGGGGGCGGGGGAGTAAATTTACTTTTGTCAAGCTATCACTGGGGATAAATACGTATGGCTGTCTTTGTACAAATATAAACCATACAGAAAAACACAGTATTAAAACAAAGCCCTTAGAAAATTGACAAAGCAAATATTTCAAAATATTACTCATTTCTTCATTACGTGTACATTATTTTAACTTTAGATTGATTATCTTACCACACCACCACCTCATGACCCTCGTATTTTGGACCTTAAATATGGTGAATGATTTACATTTCTTATCATATTTTATCCCTGCATGTACTTTATATATCCCTCTTCTCTCTCAACGCGCGTGTAACAACCTTGCACCACCACCACCACCACCACCCATACTAATGTACATTGATGTCTATCTGTTCCCTCGGGAGATCATGTAAATAATATAAAAACACCTTTATCTCATAACGTATATCATACAAGAAGCTCAGTTAGCAATCTTACTGACATTTCTTTTAATACCTTTTCGCAAGAGGTAGAAATCTTTTATTATTATTATTATTATTATTATTATTATTATTATTATTATTATTATTATTAAGTGCCCCCCCCCCCCCAGTTCGTTATTTTCCAACAATAGACCAGTCCTTCAGAATAAGCTAATATTGTCACTTGAGAATAATCTAAAATACAGGGAGGTAGGACAAAGATATATCTGAAAAAAAATCCATCTTACTTTATCCCAAAAAGGTCCCAAACAATAGATTTCAAACACTGAAGATTCCACTTGATATAATTTGGTACCTTCATAACGTCAAAGAACATTTCTCCTTCACAGGAGTACTGGAGACAGGTTGAACAAGGACACTTAGCAAATGCTCGAGATTTATAACATGTATAATTTATTGGATAATGGCACATAGGCACTACCGTAACTCTATTGGATTATGGCACATAGGCACTACCGTAGCTTTATTGGATTATTCAGGTATTTCTATTGCCAATACAGCATAGTCTCTATATAATCAACAATGACAGAGGAGATAATTTATAAAGCAGTCCTATAGTCTGTATAGCCTGGATGTATATAATTTATAAAGCAGTCCTATAGTCTCTATAGCCTGGATGTATATCATTTATAAAGCAGTCCTATAGTCTCTATAGCCTGGATGTATATAATTTATAAAGCAGTCCTATAGTCTCTATAGCCTGGATGTATATAATTTATAAAGCAGTCCTATAGTCTCTATAGCCTGAATGTAGTACAGGTGCATGATGAAATAATAAATGAGCTAAAAATATGCACCTTTATAGTACATGGGACACGACATGACCTCGGAACAACCATGTACAGCAATTTATCTACCAGGTCTTTTAGTGCAGGATCATTTTTACATACGATAATTATGACGGAAAAAAAAACTAAGAAATGCGGTTACTGTTAGGCTTATGGGTTATTTGGTACTGTCATTGATTCTGTTTATATTCAAGGTGTTTACTCGTAAACACGAATCCTCTCGCCCACAGAAGCACATTTGGAGTAGCCGACAATACACAGACTGGTATGGAGGAAAATACTAGAGTGACTCATACCTGAAAATTAAGTAAAAGTGATCTCATTTTGGTATGGTTACGTTACTCTCAATGAGATGCATCCACATAGCAATTTTCATGAGTGTAAGTGAAATAGGGCCAAAGATACTGAAAGTGTAACGAACGAATTGCGGAAAATTCAAACTCATTAGAGGTTGAAAATGAAATAACACCGGCGTACTCTCGGTATGGCTAAGCTACTTTCTTTGAGATGCAGACACATACTACTTTTCGTGACTGTTGGTGAAATATGATTTAAGATATTGAAAGTGTTACAAACGGAATGCTGAAAATACAAAAGTCACTCAAACGTGAAATTGGGTTACACTGACCTAGACCTAGTTTTGATATGGCAGAGTTACTTTTATCGAGATGTATCTACATAATAATTTTCATTAGTGCATGTGAAATTGGATCCAAGATATTGGTGGTGTAAAGAACGAACAGCTGAAAATACGAAAGTCACTCAAGCAGGCAAATTAGGCCACACTGACCCAGTTTGGTATTCTTTAGTTACTTTTGTCACGACGTATCTACAAACAAATCTGTAAGAGTCTAGGTGAAATAGGGTCCCAGATACTCATGGTGTAACAAACGAACAGCCGAAAATACAAAAGACACTCAAACATGCAAATTATGTCACACTGACCTAGTTTTGGTATGACTGTGTTCCTTTTGTCCATATGTAGCTACATGCCAATTTTCGTGAGTGTCGGTGAAATAGAGTCCAAAATATTAAGGGTGCAACGAATGAACGGCAGGGAGTACACAAATCACTCAAGCATGCACATTAGGCTAGTATAACCTATTTTTGGCATGGCTGAGCTGTAGGTAAAAAAAAGGGTTAGTGATATTGAGAGTGAAACACAATATTGAGAGGGTAACCAACAAACGAACGAATGAACGAACACACGAACAAACAGGTAAAACGCTACATCACCTTCCAGCTTCGTTGTCGAGTAGGTAATAAGGATGAGCAGGGCAATGATATCCCGAGACAAAACTTAGGGCATTTAATGAGGTCATGTACTATTATGTCCAATATTAATTAAATATTAACCTGATTGCCTAGCTTTGATTTGATTTCGACTTTAATGTATATTAAAGGTGTTTTCTAACGTACGGTATGTATTTTCATGTAATATTTGAATATTTTAATTAACACATATCTATCTACATGTATATATGGACCAACAAGTTTTAAATAAAGCATGTCATACACGTGTATATCTTAAAGATAGGGTTTTCAAACCAATTAGACCTGACTATTAAAAGAATCAGACATGTATTTCAACCCAATTAGACCTGGCTATTAAAAAAATCAGACATGTATTCGAAACCAATTAGACCTGGCTATTAAAAGAATCAGACATGTATTTCAAACCAATTAGACCTGGCTATTAAAAGAATCAGACATGTATTTCAAACCAATTAGACCTGGCTATTAAAAGAATCAGGCATGTATTTGAAAAAAAGGCACCTGTTTAGATGTCTTCTCACTATAGGCAAGAAACTAATTGCTCGCACAATTACAAATAGCAACATCTCAGCAGTCCAAGATACGTTATATGATTTGTTTTACCTTTTCAGTACAATACACATTTTTTGTTAAAAATATTGTCCGTCAGATTCAATGCATGAGAACCTGTAGATAGATTCATATTACATGGAGTTACGTTAAATACCATAACTGTGCATATCTCTAGAAAACACCCCAATTGCATTCAAAGTTGTTTTAACACAGTTTTCAAATAGTATTCATCATGACTAACACGTACAAGGGTCAATAGTTTAAATATTTAATTATCTGGTTTAAAAAAAAACACAGGAATAGCTGTTTTAAAAACCTGGCTGCACAAATTGTCATGATTTACACTTTATAGCATATTTGCATGCAAAGGAACAAAACTGAGTGCGTTGTGTATGTGTGTACCCAGATATACCGAACCCTTATGGAAGGGTACATAGTTTATAATAGTCCATGACTTTTCTCTGTAAATATTCGATAAAATCTATTTATTCTGATGATAATTTTGAACTTTATATCTAACATATAGCCACTTAAAGAGTCTGAGCCACTATTTTGGTCATTAAAATTTGCTAAAAATGGGTGAACAAGTTAATGGTACCCTGACCTTGTACTGAGGCTGCATGTTCTTCATTATTAAATTATTTTAACGTAATAACCTTCCAGTATCTAAACTGGCATCTAGAGTACATTATACATATATGAAATATCAGTTCAATGAGCAAACAGAAACATTTCTTTTTCCTATGTTACATAATAAATTCTGTCTCCAAAATTAAATTTTCTTTATGAAACATTTATAATCTGAATTTTTTTTAGATATCTACTTTTTCATATATCCTTTTGATTTCAAACACAATATAGTTTTGCTTTTTATTCTAGTAACATCCGCACCATTGTAGATATATTGTAATAGGTTATGACCGTCCATCCGTCTCTCTAACCATGTGTCCATGCATCCATCCGTCCATTCATCTGTCACATTCTTCCTTACAACATGAACTCCATCTACACAGATTGTGGCAAGATGAATCATATTTGGTATGATGATGCTTCACGAGGAGGAGTAAATGACAAGGAAGGTCTCAGATCCTGGATGCAACCCTCTCGAATGGGGGGGGGAGGAGCTTCTGGGTCAAAGGTCACATTTTCATTGGTATATGGCAGTGGGGGTGGGGAGGCGACAAAAATAAGTCCCTGTTATTGTGACTACTTCCATCGCTAGAGTTACATCCACTTGTATGAAAAGTGTTTTAGCATCTTCCCTACACAAAAGTCGTCGACCCACGTCGTTCTACATGCAGCATTGTCATATATAACTAGCCGAACCAATGTTTTGAACAAGTGCCCTTTTGCGGATGAAAGAGTCACTGCCCCTAGCAAGCTAAATCAATTGTCCAATGAGAAAGCTTGTTACACATGTTGGTGTTGAAAATAACGACTTCCATGACGTCTACATGCTTTCATTCGAAAGAAAAACCTGCGCGAGAACGGTTTGATTTTGAGACACTGACATGCGAGATGTGTCGTTCTGCAGATGATTATTCCCAACTGCTTTAAGGTAAACAGGACGAGCAATCTAACCGAATCAGTTACTTTCAGTTGCATCCAATCAGATAACGTAATGGCAGATATTGTTTCGGTTATCTATATATCCCAAGGGTCGATGTAGAACAAAGTGGATTGACGACTCTTGGCGGGCAAAACTGCTAGTTCTGAGACCTCATTTTTGAAAATGCCTTTTTTTGACCCACAAATATTCTCCTTTAGTATGAGAAATATTTGTATAGCGTTTTAAAGAAAAAGAACACGTCATGATATCATGTAGTAGCCCTGTGGGATACATGAATTCAACATATGGTAGTCCGGACCCTGCATTCTGGTAACCACTAGGCAACCTGAATTCAATATAAGATAGTCCAGAACCAGCATTCTAGTTGACAATGGGCAACTGGAATTCAACATATGGTAGTCCAGACCTAGCATTCTAGTAGTCCCTGGGCAACTGGACTTCAACATATGATAGTCCGGACATAGCATTCTGCAAACCGGAATTCAATATACGGTAGTCCAGACTAAGCATTCGGGTCGCCCCTGGGCTACCTGAATTCAACATATGGTAGCCCATTCTGATAGCCCCTAAGAAACATGAATACAACATATGGTAGTCCAAACCCATAATTCTGGTAGCTCCTGTGTAATGGGCACATTGTCTGTCTGACACTGATTAAAATATACATTTTATCATTACGGAAGTAGAGAACCGTACCCCTATATCTCTTCTCTTAGAAGCAACTTATCTTTTTATGAAGTATGCCTACAGGTGCTTAATTATCTGACAATTGTATTTCACCCCAATTTAAATATTTTTCTTGAACTCTATGATATGTAAGCTCACTACAAAATTTGTGTATTTCTTTCTTAGGACTGTCTTCAGCTTTCTACTTCTATCAGTTACTTGAAAATGTTATGCAAAAATTACCTTTCAAATAAATGCAAATTTGTTTTGCATGAACTCCCCTGAACTATTTATCTTCCACACAAGTGCGAGTTAATCCAAATGGATGATTAATTTGCTATTAAAACAAGCATTTTAAGTCTAATGATACTTTCTTCTGTTAAAACTATGTCAAATACGTGAAATATAAGTATACCCGTTGACTACTTAACCAGACGCAAGAAATAATATATACTAAACATTGAATTTTCAGAAGATACCATCGTTCTTATAAGTGCCTTTGCTGACATTAGAATATAACATCTGAAGACTAAACACGATTCCTTACCTTTCTCATTTTACGCATTGTGTCCATTTTGTTGTCAATAATTTGTCTTGTACATTGAATTATTAATTTACCTCGTAAATTTTTGTCCACTCAGTCTTTGTATTTTAAGATTATTTTAACAAAAATAGTTTTACATCTTGGCTGATTGGAAGTTTGTCTGCACAAAACAGAGACCTCTATATACAGATGTCTCTATATATAGCAATCACCAAACCAGCGACCACTAAGTTTCTATCTCGCGGACCTTGGTGTACTATAGCGACCAAAACAAAATCAGTGACCACAAATTTTCTATCTCGTGGACTATGGGTGTACTATAGAGACCAACAAAAACCAGTGACCACTAATTTTATATCTCGCGGACCTTGGTGTACTATAGCGACCAAAACAAAATCAGTGACCAAAAATTTTCTATCTCGTGGACTATGGGTGTACTATAGCGAATACAAAACCAGTGACCACTAATTTTATATCTCGTGGACCCTCGTGTACTACAGCGACTGGTGATTATGTGGGGTGAAAGTCTGCTAAATTCTAGATCGGATTATTCACTTGGGCGCTTGATTTCAACAATTGCACCTACTCTCTCTCTCTCTCTCTCTCTCTCTCTCTGTGCTATTATGTCAAATCAACTTACATGACTCTTGTTTGTATAAAAAGACAACCTGTCTATAAATACTGCTTATTATGTGGTCCCCTAATTAGTCTTCATACACAGGTCTGACTTTGTAGGTGTAATTTAATTTAACGTTTACAACAAAGTTACATTGTTCTTAAGTCTTAAACATTGGAATAAATTACAGTACAATATATTTATATGACAACCTTATCTCCTGTATTTTCAACCTTTTGCCTATTCATTGCTACTCAATATCATTTTTCTCACAAAACTTTGTCCTGAATTACTTGTACATTGTAGGTAGGTTGTAAATGTCACAAGTTCTGCTTGCACAAGAATTAACACATTTCCAAGCTGTGATCACACTGTTTGAAAATAGCCTTCCAGGAACTGTTGTCTACTCTGCACTCAGATTATGTCTCGTACACTGGCATAACCAGATAAATTATATATATATATATATATATATATATATATATATATATATATATATATATATATATATATATATATATATATATATATGTATATATATATATGCCTATGTATAGTATAGATTCCAATATATACAACATACATGTACGTTAATTATATAGTTATATTATCATTTGGAATGCTTTTTACTTTCATATAATTATGTTAATATACTAAATGATGCTTTACATTTTGGGAACTACTTATTTATATACATAAAAATATAGATCCCTAATGATAATAGTTTTTTTTATAAGTCTTTCTATTGTGTAGTTTACCAATTATTGACAAGACCTGATGACCAATAATCATGCAATGTACAGTATATGACTAAAATGCCAAAGTACTGTTAATATAATAAAATGTTTCCTTGCAAATGCTGCCTTAAGCAACAATGATCGTCAGGAATTTAAAACGTATGTAGTCAGTGATAGCTACCGCATAATTATCTCAAATAAAGCTGAACTTCCAATGGGCATAAAAGGAGTTCCCACACAGACACAAGGGAGTTCTTGTTCAATATGCAACAACTGCTCATATGATGAATCAAGGCTGACCATATGTACGAATTTTGGCTCCCACTCTTTTGTAAGCGCGCGAGTCAGGTATGTGTGTCCGTACGCGATTGGCACAATATCACCTCATCTCTGCGATTTGCTCTATACGAGGGATGCCACCGTCTAATAGTGGGTTTGATGTTCTCAAGTCGGTGGAGTTTTCATTCCATATATTTTGACAAGCATTATGAACCTGCTGATTTATACAATATTTGAAATCAATGTTTGGAATCTTCCATTTGGAAACGGGTGAATACATCACAGCTTTGGCTGCTTTATCTGCCCTTTCATTACACTTAATACCAATGTGACAAGGCAGATAACACAGTACAGAATACTTTTCCGAGACTGAATGAACACATCAAGTTTCTGTAATATCTGGAATATTAACAAGTTGGCAGATTTAAGGTTTTGCAAGCCTTTCAATGTGGAAAGGGAATCCCAAAAAGATGATGAATTTTTTTATTATTTGTTTTTTAGAGGTTTCAATGTAATTCAAAGTTTTTAGTATGACTATAATTTCTGCAGTACAAATTTAGGTTTTAACCGGTAACCGGTTCGAGATGGTGCCATGGGATGTTGCAATGGCAGCTCAAACTTTGTCTCCATCTTTCGCACCGTCTATATACAAGGACGTGTGGCTACGATTAGAGGCCGATTTCAATGAATTTACCTGAAAAAGGTATTTGCTGCTTCTAGGCGAGGACAATTTTGTATGCCAAAAGGTGGAATAAAATTTGGTTTATGAGTGTACAAGGTTTGGTATTTGGGCCTAAAGACGATATCATATGCGGGATTTGATGGACTTGAAGATAACTGAGTGGAGAACCAGTTTCGTTCGTCTGACAAAAGTGATAAGTCGGATCAGAAATACAGTCTCTAGAGTAGTAAATACAGTCTCTAGAGTAGTAAATACAGTCTCTAGAGTAGTAAATACAGTCTCTAGAGTAGTAAATACAGTCTCTAGAGTAGTAAAGAGTTCAGCGAATCAGATGCAAAATCACCTCATTATTATGCGTGGATTTTATTTGTTACCAAACTCTTGATGATAAAAGCCCATATCCCAAGTCTGATCAAAATCAAACCAGAAATATGGCTTCCAGAGTGGTAACAAGGTCAACCAGACAGGTGCAAGATCACCTCATTAATATGCGTGAATCTTGCTCATATATAAGACCATATTCCAAGATTTATCAAAATCGAGCCGGAAATATTGCTTCCAGAATGATAACAAACTCAGCCAATCAGATGCAGATCCTCTCATTAGCATGCGCGGATCTCACTCAGCACGGAGCTCGATATCGAACTCTTATAAGATCTTGATGATGTAAGCCCATATTCCAAGTCTGATCAAACTTCAATTAGAAATATTGCTTCCAGAATGCTAACAAACTCAGCCAATCAGATTCAAGATCACCTCATTCTCGAAATGTGAAATCTTGCACATATACATTTATAGTCCAAACCTGATCAAAATCGGATTTGAAATATGCAAAATTGTGAAACACGCAGGCAATCATATGCAAGATCACCTCACTAATATGCTGGACCTCGCTCATTATCGATTTCTTGCGAGATCTGGATCATATAAGCTTATATCCTAAGCTTAATAAAACACGGATTAGAAATATGGCTTCCAGAATGGTCACAACCTCGGCCAATCAGATGCAAAAGCACCTCATTACTATACGTGGATCTCGCTCTTTATCGAAGTCGTCTGAGATAATGATGATATTAGCATATATTCCAAGTTTGATCAAAATCGGATCAGAAATAATGCCTCCAAAGTAGTAACAAGCTCAGCCAGTCAGATGCAAGATGCCTTCATTAATATGCGTGAAACTTGCTCATTTTCGAAGTCATCCGAGTTGATATCAGCCTATATTTAAAGTTTCTTTTCTGTCAAAATCGGAAAAGAAATATGACCTCCAGAGGTCAAGCAACTGTTGAGGGAGGCAGGACGGACGAAGCACGACGGACGCAGGACGGACGAAGCACGATGGACGCAGGACGGACGAAGCAAGACGGACGCAGGGTCACACAATAAGCTCACCTGGTCTTATATCCAGGTAAACTAGAAATACCATGAACATGATATATAACGTAAGTTTCGTGCTACTTTTATTAAATTAGTCACTTTATTTAAATGCGGATTTTATTCCTTAAATGGGGATAAAAGTACGGAATAGTTGTTCTGTGTGCACCCCTCCCCCGAATCAAAGTGCACGCACGGTAAATGTGTCACTTTTACTGATACATATGCACAACAGTCTTAAATTTATAAAACTCTTGTGAGCATAAAGCTAAGACGTTAATTTTTAAAGCTTCTTTGTATGCTGCAAGCTAGTATGACTGCTATAAAAAAAGTTAAAAAGTAGCCAACAAGAGTCCATCGAAGGGACTCTCTCTCTCTCTACTGGCTGAAAAGAATTTCCAGGAATTCAAGATAAGAACATTTCTTCCTTGTAACTGATGAGTAACGAAACTTGATTACTTTCAGCAATAACACGATTTTCAAATTAGCTGTGTGGTGGACACATTGAATGTCAGATTGGCACCATTTTCATTTCGGAACAACAAGATATTCATTTAGGACTAACAAGACACCATAAGAAGTCTTTTGGTGGAAACCGCAGGTTAATATGAGTTTCCGTTTTGGAGGAGTGACGAATAATAAGATTTTCAAGATGGATACCATGGTGGCCATATTGGATATCAGATTGGCACTATTTCCATTTAGAACCAACCAGACATCATATGAAGTCTTTTGGTGAAAGCACAATATCGATATAACCAGCAATCTAGGAGAAGTAGCAATCACAAGATTTTCAAGATGACCATTGTGGCGACCATAATGAAAGTCAGATCAGCACCATTTTCAATTATGATCAACTAGACATAAGAAGTCTTTCAGTGAAAACCCATGCTGATTTGACCATTCATTCAGGAGTAGTGATAACAATATTTTAAAGATGGCCACTGAGGTGTGGCGACTATACTGGATGTCTGAGCAGCACCATTTTTATTTAAGGCTAAATACACATCATAAGAAGTGGGTCAGTAAAAACCTAATGTTGATACGACCATCCATTCAGGAGGAGTTGCGAAAACAAGATTTTCAAGATGGCCGCTGTAGCGGCCATATTGGATATGGAAGCGGCACCATTTTCATTTAGGACCAGCTAGACGTCTCAAGAAGTCTTTCAGCGAAACCCCATGTTGATATGGCCATCCATTCAGGAGATATATTGATAGCAAGATTGTTAAGATGACCGCTATGGCGGCCATATTGGTCGTCATATCAACACCATTTTCATTTAGGACTAGCTAAACATCGTAAGAAATCAACCCCATGTCAGTGTGACTTTCCGTTCTGGAGAAATAACGATAAAAAGATTTTGAAGACGGTTGCTTTAGCGGCCATATTGGAAGTCAGATCAACACAATTTTCATTAGGACTAACTAGACATTAAAAGAAGTCGTTTAGTAAAAACCCCATATTAATATGACCATCAATTCAGGAGGAGTAGCATTAACAATATTTTCAAGATGACTGCTGTGGCGGCCATACTGAATGTCCGAGCAAAGCCATTTTCATTTGGACCAACTAGACGATGGGATTAATGTGTGTATAAGGTTTTAGGAGAGGTAGCGATAACAAACTTGTGCTAACGGACGGACGGACGGACGGACTAAGGATGACGGACAACAGACCATCCTATAAGGTCTTCTGGTCTGTGACCAGTAGATCTAAAAACTGGAATATTTGATTCCAGTTATTAGTCTATCTATTTCAGTGTATAACTTGACAGTTTTATAAATTGAAGACATAACTGTATGGTGTTAAAAAACAAAAATACTTCAGATTTATATGGGTATATATGGCGTTGGAGGATAAAATTTACCCAATGGGACGACCTAATAATCCCTCATCCTTACTAATTGATATACAAAAATTGGCAGAGTTCATAAAACGCACATGGATCTAGACTTTGCAATCTAAATCCCCAGAGATATCCTAGTATTTAGAAATAGTTTAAAATTAAATTAGCTTAATATGAATGAAGTTAGTGACTCAGGTAGTCCTCATCTTTACAAAATGACTGTACACCTGGGCAAAAGTGTCACTGGACATTAAGCTCCTCTAAAGTTGAACAATGCTACTTCAATGCAGACAGATCCTGGGTATTTAGAAAGAATATAAAAAGTATAACAGATACATTATTATCTTTGAAAAAATAAGCAAATTGTAAGCTCCAAGCAAATAAAAGCACCTCTATCTATCATTCCAACTTAATATATACACTTGCCTGTACATTAGTACAGTCTAATGTTTCTTTTATGCTGGGCAGACATTCCATGCAATCTGAGAAACTTATTTAATCGCCTAAAAGATGTACTTTTGACTAATAATTGGCCTGTCCCTAACTCATGTATCTGACTTTATTAAACTTTCAGACAAAACTGTGAGATTGTTGACCATAATGCTTAAGTAGGCGAGACAGGGACTCGTCACA
The DNA here is from genome assembly GCA_029931535.1 of Margaritifera margaritifera. Classification (NCBI taxonomy): domain Eukaryota; kingdom Metazoa; phylum Mollusca; class Bivalvia; order Unionida; family Margaritiferidae; genus Margaritifera; species Margaritifera margaritifera. Next base: position 1,208,355 of record JAQPZY010001444.1, read on the forward strand.
TATCAGCGTATAAACTTTAGACATATAGTAATATTATCCTAAATTTTCAGTTGAATACAGCAACTTATGTTGAAGACTTTCTAAAATTTTAACACAAACATAACATTGTTTACGACGATGAAACATGCTTTCCGTTTAAACAGACGAGACAGGAACTCCTAGTGTATGTGGACAGATATGTTGCGAGATGCCCCCAAGGTCGTGCGAGAGCGGGGGAGGATGACTGAACAAATGGCCAGACCACGGAGACGAATACACCTGATCAACGGACAACGAGTCAGAATACGGACACATCTAGAGTCTGCAGTTGTGGTACGACGTATAAAAATGAAAGGGGCTTAAAATTCGCCATACCAATATGGGCTGTCCTCCGATCCTGAATAACTGGGCAACCTGATGAGACCGAGGAGATGGACCAGGATACACACAACAATGTCCAGCACCTCCAAGAGCAAGAGGATGGAAACGAGTTCAGCCATGAGGTGGAGATTACTTTGACAGATGCTCTGATGGATTTGAGCGGGAGACAGTATTTGGATACACAGGAAAAGGCAAACGAGAGTGTTAGTGAACAGAAGGCAAGAGAGAAATGGCCCTTGCGTTCAGAAAAAACAGCATGGATACAATTTGATGAGGATGCAGACAAACTATTGGAAGTAATATGGGCAGGAAGTGTTGACAGAAAGGTAAAAGCCATCGTCAACATCATATACGGTATGGAAAAAGATTGGTGTTGGATAGAAGAGAAAAAGCAGGGAAATACGAAGCCAAAAGAAAACATGTGACGTCAGGAGCTTCGGCGACGGACAAAAAGGTATCGCAAGGCAGTGGATGAAGAGAAAGATAGGCTGAGTGACCTCGGGGATAACCTAAGTGAAAGGCTGAAGACACTAAGAAGAGCAGAGAACATCAGAAATAACAGAAGAGAGTGTATACAGAAGACAGCGCACCTCACTGCCAATCCGTTCGGCTTCGTCAAAATGCTGCTAGGAGATTAAAGGTCAAGGAGACCTGAATGTCCGAAGGAGGAGGTAGAAGAACACTTGAGAAAAACCCACAAGGATCCAGACAGAGAGAAAGACCTTGGAGATCAGCCAAAGTTAAAAAAAAACACAGAAGAACTAGCAATCCTAATTGACAGTTCAGAACCTAGAATGCAAGAAGTAAAGGTCACTGTATAGGATGCTATGGCAGCATCAGCTCCTGGACAAAATGGTGTTCGTTACAAGATTTACAAATACTGTCCAAGACTTAAAAGAAGATTTTGGAAACCGATAAAGGTCATATAGAGAAGAGGCAAGTTGACAGATAACTCGTTGATTGCAGAGGGTTGCTTTGTTCCGAAGGAAGATAATTCTTCAGGAATCAGGCAATTCAGGATAATATCACTCCTATACGTGGAAGGGAAGATATGCCAAGCCATCTTTGCCCGGCGTCTGACCAAATACATGCTGGAGAACAAGTACATCAATATTTCAGTTCAGAAAGGTGCAGTTCCAGGAGTATCTGGTTGCCTTGAGCATACAAGCGTCGTAACCAAGATCATCAAGAAAACAAAGGCGATCTGACAGTGTTGTGGTTAAATCTCTCAAACGCATATGGCAGTATTCCACACAAGCTAGGGTCCTGACTCGAGAGAAGTATCATGTACCAGAGAAGTTCAGGGACATGCTTCAACACTACCTCGACAATTTCAAAATGTGTTTCACTGTGTCAGACTATACAACAGCAAGACTGGGATTAGAAGTTGGCATCATAACAGGCTATCCCATTTCGGTAGTACTCTTTTGACTCCCAATTAATTTCCTTGTAAAGTCAGCAGAGAGGATGAGCCGATGATCAATTATGTCATCTGGAGCTCGGCAGCCTCCTACGAGGGCCTTCATGGATGATACGACAATTATATCCAAGTCAGTACCAGAAGGTAGATGGATGTCGGACGACCTTGGAGAGCTGACTGACTGGGCCATGATGAAGTTCAAGCCATCAAAGTCAAGAAGTCTGGTCCTGAAGAAAGGGCAGATGCAAGAGTGATAAAGGTTCAAGGTAGGAGAGGAAGCGATACAACACCGAGTGAGCAACCAGTCAAGAGCCTTGGCAAGTGGTTTAAGGACTCCTTGAATGAAAATGATAGTGTGGCAGACATGAAGCGGCAAACCAAAGACCGGATGGAATCGACAGACAAGAGTGGGCTACCTGGGACGTTCAATGCCTGGTGTTACCAACATGGTATTCTACCAAGAATGATTTGGCCATTACTAGTGTGCCAAGTCCCATTGACGGCCGTGGAAGCAGTTGAGAGAATGTTCAATGCATTCTGAGACTATGGATGGGAGTGCCAAAAGGATCTTCAGTAGTATCGGCTTGTACAGTTCCGGCAGTAAGCTTCAGTTGCCACTATCAGCAGTAACAGAGAAGTTCAAGCTGACGAAAGCCAGGCAGGTCATGATGTTGAAAGAGAGTGCAGATGAGAAGTTGAGAGAACTAGTGGAGGTACGGACAGGAAGAAAGTGAGTGACAGCAGAGACAGCTGAAGAGACAGAATCGAGACTGAGACACTGTGACATAGTAGGCACAGTAGAAAGAGGAGGGCTGGGACTGGGAAGTGTAAAAGGACCTACGTGACAAATTAGCAAGCATGATAGAGTAGCGCGGCATGGTACAGAAAGAAGTATATCTTGTAGAAGAGAAAGACAGGCAAACTAAATATGTCGGCATGAAGAAGCAGGGGAATTGGCTACGCTGGGAAGCTGCGAGGTCCAGGAGACAGTCTTGGAGTTACATCAGTTTTGTGAGAAGCGGTGAAACACCGAGGCAAAAGACTGAAGCATAAGGCATCTTGACAACAGTGCAGTTTTGAGAAACGCAGGCTTATTTAATAGGACAGCTGAAGTTCCCAAGAGACATCTGTGACACCACCTTCATATATATGTCACCAAATTCTCAGTTGAACTCAGCAACAAATAATATCCGCGTATTACATCAAAGTCTCAGTTTTCCTTGAATGAAACAATTTATGCATAAGATATGTGACTTTCAACGCAGAACTTTAACACTGTTGACGTCGACGACGACGACGACGAGGACTACGCCGGAAAAGTGACTACCACATTGAAATTAAATATTAAATTATACTTTTATTACAGAAATATTTGGTTTACAAAAACCGTAAATTGATGGGTAAAACTAATAATAATTAATGGAACAAAAACAATTCGTGATCGAACCATAACCCTGATTTTATGCAATGCTGTCATGAATGGGGATGATTTATTACCTAAGGCCTGAATAATGAATAATGTAATAATGTGACAAACGTGTCTGTTCCCAAGGAGGATTTGAAACAAAATAGGGACACTAGTCTGTCGACATGACATTGTTTACGATGTACTACAATGCATATACCATGTTTACATTCAATTTGTTTGATCTGGCACCGCTTTCGTAAGACTTCTCAATCACACTACCGTATATACTGGCATATTTAAGGTCAGTATTTCAATATCAAAGTTCCAAAATAACCAGTTTATTTTACCACAAAGGCTGAATGCAATTGTCCCATCGTAATTTAGGAATAATCAGCATGCAAAACATGAGCTGAGGTTTTGATCAACGTTTTAGACGTATTATCAAAATGCGTCCAGAGCTCAATTAAAACAGTATGGGACCAGGGCTCAATTAACAGTATGGGACCAGGGCTCAATTAACAGTATGGGACCAGGGCTCAATTAAAACAATATGGGACCAGGGATCATTTAAAAAGCTATCTAACTTTAAAGAATAAATATACATGTTAAAATAGTGAGGGGTTTTTTTCTCAGTACGCTATTTCTTAATCTGGGTATCTTTCAGTAAATACGTTTGAAGTAAATTTGATCCTGAAGCTTGACATCTTTGGAGAAAGTGAAATGACACCGCCAAACCCATACATCTGATAATGCCAATTTACTGCATTTGTTATGAAGATGTTTGCACGAATGGATGGATAGAAGATGGACGAATATTCACAGATTAATTTTTTATAATTCAGAAAATAGATCTATCTAATTTGTACATTCTTCAAAAATAATAAATAACTGATAGATTATGATTCAGTAATAACTGTATTTACTAATTAAAATACTACTTAATCGGCCGATTTTCATTTTCACTGCAACTCACGGAATAATTTCTTTCCTATGCATGTCTTTCTTGTCTTTTTTTTTTTCTTGCTATTTAAGATTTTTTTTAGCTAGTTGCACATTTAGCACTGGAATGATCATATGCTAACAACACCCTCTAAAAAGATAGAGGCCTACCTAATACACGATTGGAATTGATCTCTTCCAATTTATTCATTTTTTGATTTTCTTCTGAAATATTAGTAATGAAGAAGCAAAAATCATTTGCTTGAGGTTTGCAAAAGTATTTGTAGATCAATATAAACTATCTAATTATAGCTAATAACCTGATATTTCAGAAAAATGAATATCAGTTTTCAAAGTATTCTTTGCTCGAGCAAGTCACCTATTCAAAATGCTCATTTCTTTAACTGTTGACTAATCAAGTTAAATAGATCTCCAAATTTACCCTATTGAAAATTAAATTAAATCTTTTAGCTCATTTGATTTTCTAAGTCACTGGCCCATTAAACCAGTTCATGTTCAACTAATCCACTGACGGGCAAGACAGATCTCGTATATACTCGCGTATAAGTCGACTCCAACTCCAAACAACATAAACCGCAATCTGCCGTCTCATGGTGCGAACAGATCAGGGTTTATGTTGTTTATTCCAATGATTACTCATAACAAATTGCACATAACAAAATCTGCCGACGCATTATGCGACGGAAGATCTTGGTCTGTGCAGTTTGCTGTTGGATTGGATCCATAAGAGAGGATATACGGTATTTCGGGTATCCAGTGATTGATACTCGTGGTGGGGTAACTATTTAGCAATAATAAATATGTCACACATTCTAAAGATATTTCAATCAACTTTATCCTACAACCGAAACCAGGCATACATTCAGCATTAATCAAATCTGAAAAACATAGCTTTCAATCATGGACAATATATCACAGAGATTCATACATGGAATGCAAAATCTTGATCATTTCTCGCAAGCCTGTGGAATGAATGGATTTCTGAGAGAATAAAAACCGTTAAATCTTTTTTTTTTAAATTTTATTTCGTGTTTGGCAAAATTAAATTACAGGGATCAAAGACAAATGTATTTATTTTTCTCATTTAGTTTTTATATCTCCCAAACAAATAAAAAAAGAAAACCTAGATCCTCCCCTGTAAAGTTGATTGTTCGGCGAAAATGAATGACTAAGATCAAAGTAACTTTATGCATTTTTCTCCTTTATTTCATATTGACTGAACAAATAAAACCAATCATGGAATAAACATTATAAAAGGGTTGTTGAGTCATAGAAGATGAAGCTTTAAAAAAAAATGTTGCTTTTACCGAAAATCCTTTCCATAATTACATAATAAAAGCAACCTTGAGAAAGAATGCATTGAGCAACCTAAATAGAAAATTCATGATCATTAGTGGGGGTTAAATCAAACATTACAAAATACATAGTTACCAAGTAAGGCCTTAGCAGTCAAATTCTTTACCATAAATGTATTACATGAACATGGTTCAAAAACTGTCGTATCCTTAGGATGTCAGGAAACCACCAAAAATTATATATATATATATATATATATATATATATATATATATATGACCTGTAAAACAGCAGGTCTTACCAATAAAAATCCAATGAAATCCAGTTTTGTTACTTTCGTTATTTTTTTTCTGTTGTTTTGTACAATATTGAAATCTTTTTTTCTCATTGAGGGGTTAAACAATATTTTTTTTAAATTGATGATCAATAGATTACCAGGGATTTACATCTCACCTATATTCCACCTGACTCGGGATTATTTTTTTTATTTTTATCTTTTTTTGTTTTTTTTTATTTAATTTCAAGCCGTGACATACCAATCATTTTAAGAGAGAGAGAGAGAGAGAGAGAGAGTTTTCAAATCATATCAGTTGATCAGGCACATTATACAGTATATACTACATTATGGTATTAAGCGTGCATTTGAATCATGACACATTATACAGTATAATCTACATCATGGTATTAGGCGTGCATTTGAATCATGACACATTATACAGTATATACTACATCATGGTATTAAACGTGCATCTGAATCATGACACATTATACAGTATAATCTACATCATGGTATTAAGCATGCATTTGAATCATGACACATTATACAGTATATACTACATTATGGTATTAAGCGTGCATTTGAATCATGACACATTATACAGTATATACCACATCATGGTATTAAGCGTGCATTTGAATTATGACACATTATACAGTATAATCTACATCATGGTATTAAGCGTGCATTTGAATCATGACACATTATACAGTATATACTACATCATGGTATTAAGCATGCATTTGAATCATGACACATTATACAGTATAATCTACATCATGGTATTAAGCATGCATTTGAATCATGACACATTATACAGTATAATCTACATCATGGTATTAAGCGTGCATTTGAATCATGACACATTATACAGTATATACTACATCATGGTATTAAGCATGCATTTGAATCATGACACATTATACAGTATAATCTGCATCATGGTATTAAGCATGCATTTGAATCATGACACATTATACAGTATAATCTACATCAAGGTATTAAGCATGCATTTGAACCATGACACATTATACAGTATATACTACATCATGGTATTAAGCATGCATTTGAATCATGACACATTATACAGTATAATCTACATCATGGTATTAAGCATGCATTTGAATCATGACACATTATACAGTATATACTACATCATGGTATTAAGCGTGCATTTGAATCATGACACATTATACAGTATATACTACATCATGGTATTAAGAGTGCATTTCAATCATGCCATGCTTTTATTTGTTATAGGTGGAATAATGGTACCCACTGTTCCTAAATAAACATAAAATTTTCATTCTTTTCAGATTTGATTGCCAATAATTTTTCCAAATTAGTGTGGACTTTAAGAAAATGTTTCAACCCATCTAATCTAGGTATATCCCTTTGCATTTTACATATATACATGTAGTATTAGGCAAGAAAAAAATAGTTAAAAGGTTTCTTATATATTCCTTCTGTATGTATATCTCCTAATATAACAGTTCTTGCAAATGGCACAACATCTACGTTAACTTTATTCCGAATCCAAATGGACACCGCATTCCACAATATGTGTATCACAAAACATTCTCGAAACAAATGCAGTATTGTTTCAGGAAAAGTTTCACAAAAAGTACATTTATCGGTACAAGACAATTTTATTTTATACAAAAAAGAATTCATGGGTAAAATTCATTGTAATTTTGAGGGGTTTTTTTATTGTAAAAACTTTAGCATATATTTTAGGCTACAAATCTATATTCAAATTGAAAATTTAATTGCTAAACCTTAAAAGTGAGTTCATCGATAAATTTGTTTCATAAGATCTTCTCCTGTCTGGGGTATATCTTCCTCTACCAGCAATTTCTATGCCAATAAAACATCACGCCAAAAGTCATTTTTTGTCTTTTTGAATAATGTCATCACATTTTCATCTCCTAATAGGAACAGGTATTTAATCTCACATATTTCATATTCAAACAAATTGACATATTTTCTATTTGATAAAAGAACTCTACGTACCAATGTTTTTTTCAAAGCTAATATAAATTTATTAATATCTATCATCGACAAGCCACCTTTAGAAAAAGTTTTATGGAAAAACTATATTTTAACATGACCACTTTTGATTGCCATTTAAAGGTGAAAAATATTTCATTTAATTCCCTCATAAAATTTTGCGAAGGATTTGGTAACGAGATGAACAAATGATTAAGCTTTGGAATAATGAAAGTTTTCAAAACTGTTTTTTTACCAATTGGTGTTAAGGATCGCTGTTCCCAATGTTTTAAACAATTTTTAATTATTTCTATTTTACTTTCAAAATTAATCTTCCCCATTTTAACTAAATGCACCAAAAAATGTATGCCCAATCTTGTAAATTCAGTCACCCACTGTAATTTTAACGTGTGATTCATCAGTGTGAAGTGTTTCTGCCCTAGACTTCTTACTTCCTATCCAAACTGCTCTTGTTTGGGTAATGTTAAGTTTCAGTCGTGAAATCCTTGAAAAGAAATTTAATACCTCAATAGAGGATGTCAGAAATTTAAAAGAACCATCAAGATTTAAAGTAATGTCATCTGCAAACTGTGACAGTAAATATTTTGTTTCCTTTAACTTTATACCTTTTGTATTCTTATTATTCTTCAATTGTATAGAAAATATTTCAGCACATAATTAGAAAAGATATGGAGATATTGGATCATCCTGTCTACAACCTCTGGAAACTTTGAAAAACTAGGATATAAAACCATTTTATAAAACTGCCTAAGAGATATTACAATAAAAAGTTTTAACCCTGTGCCTTATAATTGGTCCAAAATTAAAGAGAATGAAAACATTATGAATTTTACATTTCCATGAAACATAATCAAATGCTTTTTCAAAATCAATTATTAATAATATACCAGGAATTTGTAACGCTTCTGTAATGTGCATAATATCATATACGATCCTTGTATTTTCTCCAATATATCTTCCTTTTAGAAAAAAAATTTGATCGTCAGATATTATTTCATTCAATTATTTATTAATTCTTGTGGCAACACATCCTGATGGTCATTTATTATACAACATTAAGTACAGAAATTGGACGCCAATTCTTCGGGTACTGCTTTGGTTTATCCTTCTTGGATATGCAAGCTATAATGCATTGTCTCAGAACAGTTGCGAATGATCCGGTTTTGTACGCTTCAATAATTGTTCTAACAACAAATTCCCCATTGTCAGTCCAAAAGACTTTAACGATTCAGATGTGAAACCATCAGATCCTGGTCTTTTGCTATTTTTAATACTTTTCAAACAAACCTAATAATTCTTTTTGAGTAAATCTGCCTTCTAATCTTGAATACTGTTCTTGGTTAAGCCTAGTGATTTCCAAGGTTTTAAGAAGATCCTTTAAATCTAAATATTCATCTCCATTTCATCATTATATACATTATTATAATACTCTTTAACTTCCCCTAAACTATCAATATTACTGCTAATTTTTATTTTCATCTTCAATTAATTTTGTAATTATTTTATTCCAAGTTTCTATTTTCTAGATGGGAAAAGTATCTTGTCGGTTTCTCCCCCTTTTCTGTACATTTTACTCTGGATCGAATAATACTTGCTCGAAACTTTTCTTTTCTCACGCTTTCAAGTTCTTTGTTTTTTTACACTCAAATAATTCTAAATTATAAGGTTCCATGGAACCATTCTCTAAGGACTATATTTGCTACACAAGTTCCTTTTCCTGTTTTAATTTACACTTCTTTTTATATGAAGTATATTAAACGATTTTTTCATGAATTTCCATCAACAGTGTATATAGAAATAATGAATCTGATACAGTAATTCTTAGATCTGAATTTGATACAATGTTTATAACACCACTGTGCTCTAATATATCTGAATTTGATACAATGTTTATAACACAACTGTGCTCTAATATATCTGAATTTGATACAATATTTATAACACCACTGTGCTCTAATATATCTGAATTTGATACAATGTTTATAACACCACTGTGCTCTAATATATCTGAATTTGATACAATGTTTATAACACCACTGTGCTCTAATATATCTGAATTTGATACAATGTTTATAACACTACTGTGCTCTAATATATCTGAATTTGATACAATGTTTATAACACTACTGTGCTCTAATATATGAAATTTTATCCTCCGTAAAATGTGTATCTTGTTAGCAATATATATGACACTGTTTCTTCTACGATAATCAAATACATCTTTACATTTTTCAAAATATCCTAGTCCCCAACAGATTGCGGATAGTATTTTTATGTTTAAGCTATCCATTTTCAAATGTAGGAGTATAAATTCCATTTTCAAATGTAGGAGTATAAATTCCATTTTCGAATGTAGGAGTATAAATTCCATTTTCAAATGTAGGAGTATACATTCCATTTTCGAATTTAGGAGTATAAATTCCATTTTCAAATGTAGGAGTATAAATTCCATTTTCAAATGAAGGAGTATAAATTCCATTTTCGAATGTAGGAGTATAAAGTACATTTTCAAATGTACGAGTATAAATTCCATTTTCAAATATAGGAGTATAAATTCCATTTTCAAATGTAGCAGTATAAATTCCTTATTCAAATGTAGGAGTATAAATTCCTTATTCAAATGTAGCAGTATAAATTCCTTATTCAAATATAGCAGTATAAATTCCTTATTCAAATGTAGCAGTATAAATTCCTTATTCAAATATAGCAGTACAAATTCCATTTTCAAATGTAGGAGTATAAATTCCTTATTCAAATGTAGGAGTATAAATTCCTTATTCAAATGTAGGAGTATACATTCCTTATTCAAATATAGGAGTATAAATTCCATTTTCAAATGTTGGAGTATAAATTCCTCATTCAAATGTAGGAGTATAAATTCCTTATTCAAATGTAGGAGTATAAATTCCTTATTCAATGTAGGAGTATAAATTCCTTATTCAAATGTAGGAGTATAAATTCCATTTTCAAATGTAGGAGTATCACTTCCGTATTCAAATGTAGGAGTATAAATTCAATTTTCAAATGCAGGAGTATAAATTCCTCATGTATGACATGCACCATATTTTGAAATTAACAGACAAAGTGGGTTATAAATACCTCATATCGATTAAGAAAAAATTCAGTGATTTGATATGTGCCATGAAAATGTCCACCCTGAACTCTCTCTAGACTAAAACAGAGAAGTAAGACATAAAGAAAAAAAGCTTATAAAAAAAAAAAAATAACATAATAATGTTATTTAACTACATCTAGAACCAATTTTGTTGGACAAAGTTGCCCTATCTGCAATAAATTCTTAAAACCTCACACTCTCACCGACACATTAAATATACTAGGTCCCTGTGATGGTTGTTTGAGGAATATAGCTGCTATACCAACTGAGATACATTCCATGTTCAAATTTATTAATTTTCTCGCAAATACTTAACAGAGATGGACAGCAAAGGCACATATACACAAAAGTTTACAAAAATACACACCGACATGTACACACAAATCCAACACAACTACTAGGACAGTGTCTTACAGAAACAACGAACTTCTTAAATACTTAAAATTAAGCTAGCTACCACCCATCGTCGCATGCCAATGGCAATAATCCGCTACGCTCCTTTTTCACCCGTGGCCGCGTGTACGGAGATTTCTTCGTTTCTTATGAATATGCAAAAACCTGCTTAACCAATCACTGCGAGCGCGAGAAAAATTTTCTCGCCATTGTGACTCAACATCACCTTTTACGCCGTTTGAATGAACCCAAAAAAGTTTCTCTTCCAAGCACAGTACCGTATCGATCCATAACCCGGGCACATTTCATATGTAGGAGATTGATGACGTATTTTCTATTTATGCGTACTCATCAGAAACGAGGAAATCTCAGCACATGCAGCCACGGGAGATAAAGGAGCGTAGCCGATTGTTGATCGTTGCTTGCGACAATGGCTACCACCATTCGTGGGTTACACTCCAACATATGTCTGTGTAGGGGTACTAAACAGTTTGCGCTGTAAAAAGTTTTGCTGGAGCATGGGGAAAGTGTTTTAGCAATAAGGTTAACAATCTTTCCCAAGTACTCCGGCAAACTATCACTAATAAGTAAATTATATACCAAATACATAGAAAAAGGAGATTTTAAGCATAAGATAACCATGTACTCAAGCAGCACGTGAAATTACGACACTGAGTACAGATTATGTCACAAGTGCGGGACGTCAAACCAGCCCGACCATGCAAGAATATGTATAGGTTAATAACTGACTACTGAAAACTATTGGGCCTCAGATCATGTGGTGCAGGATGCTTGAGCTTGCTAGGGTATTCAATGCCACATGAACAAGGGCCCGGTATTTTTAATACTCAGTCAATAATCTTCTAATTATATACTTAAAAACAAGTGTGTTAATCATTCTGTTATAGGAATAACACAACTGAAACAAAAAATTATTTCAACATTTTATTGAACGTTTGACATGTCGTTTATTTAATGAATAAAACCTGAACTCCGCTACTTTACTGCGATGGAAGTGCACGCGTACATGCGGTGATTCACATTCAGCAGTGAACGAAACTAAGTTTTTAAAAAAGGGTGGAATGTCATGTAGCCAAAGAAAAACAACGAAATATTGATATTAGGAAACAATGACGCAATACATCAATGAAAATTGAAGATACTATTATAAAAAGATGAGCCAGAAAAATTCCGTCTAAGGCTATCGTTGTGATTGTTTCGATATCGTTGCCATGGTGGCGGGTAAATTTGAAAGTGCAGTGTGCGTCATGATTGTTGCCAGGGTATTTAGGTCCATCGGTCTTAGATAATACCTAAAAAAAATGATAAAGCTTAATTTTGGGGTCACTTGTGTTTCAGTAAATTCCAAGTACAGGATAAAACGATGCTATTCTGAGTGGATAAAAGTGCACTGTTTACGTGAAAGAGATGTTGTTGACTGATATACTGTATCAAAGGTCAGTTTGACTCTCCATCTCTCTCTCTCTCTCTCTCTCTCTCTCTCTCTCTCTCTCTCTCTCTCTCTCTCTCTCTCTCTCTCTCATACTAACAGCAGCAAGTGGCAATTACAAATGGTTACAGTCACTGTCGGCTTCTGGTGGCCATCAGATTTATGAGTGATCAGCGTTCCACGTTTCCGTTGCCACTTATATTTAGCCGTAGCCAAAAGTAGTTCATCAAATGCGAGCACGTGTTTACCATATAAGGAAACGGTGAATATTGTTACTTAACTACGGTCAATACCGTTGGATACTGACCGGTAGCAACAACGTTCAACTAATGGGACTCTTTATAAAGTATATAATAAATGTACACATGGACAGCCACCGTTTGCTGGCAAGGGCGTGAAGAATTATGCAATCGCATGCCGACTGATAGCCCAAAAGCATGTCAGACATTTAAGTCTGATGTCCGTCATCTAGCTGACTGTTACTGTTGGTATATGATATACAAATTAAAATGTTACAACTTTAACACAACATTTCTCAACCACTTTTCATGACATTTTTGAGTCTCTACATTGCAGTTGAGTGTCAAAATGAAAATTTTATTTTAAACAATAAGTGGGAGTTGTTATTTCTACTCCATCTTCGCTAGCCAAGAGTCGTCTTTCCACTTCGTTCTACATATGTAGCAAGTAAAACAGTGCCATGAATAAGTGCCCTCTTGCGGACGAAAGAGTTACTGCTCGTACCAAGCTAAAGCGTTTGAAGAATGAGAGTGCTCGTTATACGTGTACAATACAACGACTTCCGTAAGGTCCATATGCCTTGACTTGGAAGAAAAAGTCACGTGCGAATTGTTTCAATTGGATAAACAAACGAAGACAGTGATGACTGGAGGTCTTCCTTGGTAAACAGAACGAGCAATCTGATTAAATCAGTTTCTTGCAACTTCATCCAATCAAAGATTAAGCTTCTTGAGATTATCATGTACCTTACATAGTTGTTGCTTTTTTCTACTCCATCCTTTGTTTTAAACGTATTCCATTTTTAACAACATTTATTTATAATTAAACTCCTGACGTCATACTTAACGTCATCATCTAGTTCATCACGTCCTGATTCTGATATGACCATAATGTTTGGGACTTCTTAAAAATGTACTGGTTTGGAAATTCTAGGCAAATTTAACGAGCTACTCAATAGATTTCCATTAACCTTAAACGTAAAGCAATTGTGGTCAATTTTTCCATCTTAAAATCATTTAAAAACTACACAATTTTCGTTACAATGTCAAGAAATTGCAAAGGAGTTAGAAATGTCAGGTTTTATTCATAATAACCATATAATGATTTTACTTTTACCAAATATGAGTTTTTTTCCATAATTATCAATATATTTCTGGCAAACACAAGGTTCAATCAAACATCACTAATTAAGGTATTTGCACAGAAATATTTTTATTTTTAAATACAACACATTCTTCACCCATTCCCTAAAATATATATAAATCTGGTTTCAAAGTAAATTTTGCTCACAAAACCCTTCAAAATGCGCCTAAAAATCTTGAGAATTTTCAACAAAACACTGAACAGCTATTTTTATTTATTTTTTAAATTTATTTATTGATTTTTCATTTTTTAAATAGTAGGGACACATCACATTAATGGTGTCTCTCATTACTCTTAACAAAGTTGACAAAAGTTTATTTGAGGTCACAAATACATATGCATTATAATATGATGTATGGTTTTCTCCCAGGTGTTAAACCAAAAATGTAATTTTGCACCTGGAACTGGTAATATGAAACTCATTGTTAATCTGAAAGCACCTGTTCTGTCTGATTGACATTTGAGTACAAAATATCTATAAAGCAATAATACTGAATACACACAAAATTGTTTTCTCCCTGACATACTGACAGCTAAAAGTTTTGTATGACTGAGTTCATATCTTACGTACACCTATCAAGTATACAAATACAAAAGTAACTGCCGGTATATATGATAAACAAATCTGAATTATCAGAGACTTAGCATGACCAAATTTCAGTAGGTCTGTCTGTCTGTATATGCAGGGTTTAACGATAGATTCAGCACAATCCTGGCTATATAGTGCCGATCATTTTTTTTATAAAAGGATACAAAACAAATAAAGACGAAAACGAGAGTTAAATCCTTAAAATGCGAAGTCACACACACACACACACACACACACACATATATATATATATATATATATATATATATATATATATATATATATATATGCAACAAAACTGACAACGAACAGTGCAAAACTAGTTTTCAACTAGCCTAAGTGCTTTCGACTCTCACTGAGTCTTTGTCAAAAGCAATTACAAAACAGAGACAAACAATAAACACAAAAAACGTTGAAATTACAAAAGTTTAAATATCTATTTATAAAAGAATTAGAGCTTGAAAATGTTTGATGTTTGGCCCATTTGGCTTCAATTTGACAAAGACTCAGTGAGAATCGAAAGCGCTTATGCTTGTTAAAAACAAGTTTTGCACTGTTCGTTGTCAGTGTATTGCATTTAACTTAGTCAATCTCTGAAACACGCAATACCTTGCTGGATCCAGTGCACTTGAAAGGACTGTTATTCCCCATATGATTTGTATTCTTTATAAAGCAACTGCCGGAGAGAGAGAGACAGACAGAGAATTACTAATATACACCAAAAAGAGCGGAAAGTGTTATCCCTGGATTCTACAGGATAATGCTTGATAACATTAACAGAACTTTTTAAAATACGAATAAATAATATTATCATACAGGTTTGAGAATTTTAATTTGTACTCTACGAAGATATGAACCCGGAACCTTGCTTGAAATCCAGTATCCATCATTACTTTTATATATACATTTATAAAGGTAATTTTATATATATATATATATATATATATATATATATATATATATATATATATATATATATATATATATATATATATATATATATGCGCTGTTGCATCACTTTAAAATGTCCATTTCATTACTGCGTTAAATTAAACCAAAAACCGCAGCTTATTTATATATAAAATAAACCCTTTTCTTCAAGCAGTGTGACTCTTAAATCTTGAACTTCATTAGATATCTTGGATGGGAGCAATCGTACTGTTTGTTATTCAAAGATTTACTTGTTGTGAGATTTTTGCATAGTTGCTGAGGCTTTGCCCTTCATAGCACAAGGAAAGTTTGAATAAACGATCTTAAAGGTAACTTCTAAGCTGGCTAATATGACCATAGGTAACTTCTAAGCTGGCTCATATGACCATAGGTAACTTCAGACTTCTTTGCTTACACCAAGTTAGACCACCACTGTAAATAAAGATGTTCAAACTATCTACAGTGTCAAAGATACATTTCACTTGGTATGACCTGAAGAGCCCAGAACAACAACCTTGGATATTAATTTTCTGTATAGATGTATTTTTAAAAACATTTAAACTCTTGAGACCAGTAAGAATCAATGGACATAAAACATCTTCAATCTGATTTTAACCCGTTCAAAGTATCTCTTGAATTCTTTTCATTTTAACATGTTCAAAGTATCTCTTGAATTCTTTTCATTTTTAACATGTTCAAAGTATCTCTTGAATTCTTTTCATTTTTAACATGTTCAAAGTATCTCTTGAATTCTTTTCATTTTTAACCCGTTCAAAGTATCTCTTGAATTCTTTTAAATTTTAACCCGTTCAAAGTATCTCTTGAATTCTTTTCATTTTTAACATGTTCAATGTATCTCTTGAATTCTTTTCATTTTTAACATGTTCAAAGTATCTCTTGAATTTTTTTCAATTTTAACATGTTCAATGTATCTCTTGAATTCTTTTCAATTTTAACATGTTCAGCGCATCTCCTGGATTTCTTTAAATTAATAAGCTGTTGTTGGTTGCTTTTTAACAGCACTTTCAGGACTGTATTTGGCTATATCATGCCCAGCAAATGGGATCCTTTCCCAAGAACACAAAGAGGCCGCTGACCCGCCTGGCCTAAGCGGGTATCAAACCCGTGACCCTTGGTCCGATGCTGTCAAAACAATAAGCCGTCGAGACTCAATATTATGTGTTTTGCTAACTGACACTAAAGCACTTTTTCACATTAACTAAGCCCTACATGGAAAAAGTGGATTATGGATGTCTTTCTCTCTCTCTCTCTCTCTCTCTCTCTCTCTCTCTCTCTCTCTCTCTCTCTCTCTCTCTCTCTCTCTCTCTGTACTTGCAACAATATATAAATTATTTTAAGCCAAATAGTGTAGTGGGGTTTTTTTAAACTAATTTTATCTTCCACCAAAATCACATACAGGGGAGATATATTAATATTCTCATGATTGGAATCTGGATTATATTCCTCTACAGCCTCTCTATATTACCGCATCTCCCCCATTATACTCAGTTTTGAAGCCTAACATTATCATCGGTGATGAGGTATGTAAGATGTGGACATAAGAATTTATCTGTTAGAAATAAAGGATCTGAGAATCCCGAGTCTAATTCAAGACCGTCACGGGCAGTATGGTCGGTACCGCCATGTCCAAACCAATTTTAGAACCATAAATGTATACATGGCCGTACCAAAAGAAATTTGGCAACGACTGCTCTGTATTCCAAAAGCATCAAGAATAATTGATTAACCAAGTATGCCCAAACGCTGACCAGAAGCAGTACACAGTGGCATCTGAACTCAATTATGATGTCTATCTTAGATAATAGACAGATGTAGGGATAGTGACATAGAGTGGATTTTGTTTTCAAAAACAGTGGCGAAGCTAGGCAGACGAACAGACGTACGTACGTAACATCGAAAAATCATATCATATTTTAAAGTTCTAGGAGGAACTCCTCCCCACCAGCCTCTTTATAATACGTACATCAGAAAAATGTTGCCTCCCTATGCCCCTGGGAAATGTTGGCGTAAATTATATAAATGCACGCTTGCTCTGATCTTCTAATGTTAGCCAACAGATGCATGACATGCTTTGAGAATTGTTTTCAGAAATATTACTGATATTTGATATAAATATTGTATATAATAAAAGTACACATCCCATGCATGCTGAATAGTTGAAAACTACCAGCCATTTAAATGTTTACCAATAAGTGGTTCCTTTCTGATGATATGACCCTTTCAATTGCATATTTTTCAAAACTTCAAGTAGACCTACTTTCATGGATTGCAATGGACAATACCCATTCTCATCCCTCCTGACCATGACATGTAGAAAGTCCTCCTGTAATTACAGCAGGTATACATTTTTGGTTTGAAAATATTAACAAAATGTTATTGCAATTGCTATGTTCTATCTATCTATTTGACCTTTGCCCCGATCCCACCCGCAACCCAAGGAGAGGTCATACAATTATATCCCTCTCGCAAGTGTTTACCACATGGACGACCTATGTACAATGTTTAGTGAATTTACGCCCAAAGATTTAGGAGGCGATAGAGTTACGGAAAGACAGACGGACGGACAGATGAAGGGTATCACAATCTACAGCCTGGAAATTATACGATTATGAAAAGCTAACACAAGTTACACATGAAGTAGATTTACATACCTGTAGAACTAATTATAAATATAGAAAAGATTAATCCAACCTGTTTCCCAGCCGAGTCAGGCTTCCTTTGAATCTGGATCTTAAATGAATTTTATCTTCAAGTGGTTGCTGATGCTAGAGCTATGTCTGTGTTTTGAGTAGTTTATCTGCTGAAATCAGAGCTGCTTATAGTCCCACTCCTGTGCACAGTATCCACTGCGAGCAGATAAGTGGTAGGTTACGAAGTGCTTATATCATTCTGTGGTATTTCTGTTTGCCGCAAAGGCATTTCTTTAATTATTTTGCATTTGAGTAAAGAGATCATATAGTCTGTACTTTCAACTTATCTTTTATCAAGGATACTAGGTAACTCACTGATACAATTTACCTGGCTATCAATGATGGTCTTCATATAGAAATTGCAATATTGCAATAATGTCCTACATACATTGCAACAACAACAATTAAGTTTGTGGTTTTGTGGGTTTAATGCCTTTTTCAGCACATGATAGGCTATACATGGCGGCCAGTATATTTGGTGAAGGAAGAACCCGGAAAAAAACCGGGAAGAACCACCGAACCACGGGAAGCTTCTGGCAAGCTTATTAACATACCCACGTTGGCCAAGCCGAGACTCGAACTCACGCGGTCTTGTCTGTGGTACTCTTATCCTATTTATAACCCCAGGCTAACAACCTGCAGATTTTTCCACCGAGTCTAAAGATTTACAGCGAACTGGCAATTTTGTGGATTTTTTCCCACGTTTATACAATTTTATTAAAGGATGATCACTTGTGAAATGTTGTAGTATTTTTTTTTAATGGATCTTTTTCATTTGTCTAAGAGTCCAAGCAATCAAAAGTCAGTTAGAACTTTAGAGATTAGCGTTTTGTTTCTTGCGCTCTTTTAAGTTGAATATCTATCCCCATGTAAGGTTCACTGCATAAAGAAGCATGGGAAAAAGCATGCTGTCAGTAATTGTCCACAAAAATAATAGCTGACTGAGTATTTATACATTCATCACATTTGCATAGGCTGAAGATCATAGACTTCTCTTATCAACACAAAATGAAAAAGGCCTGTTTTCATTATGACACAATTACTGACATCAAACTTTCGCAAAAACCCGTGCGGCCGATTTACGGCAGGTCGTAACTCGCTGAAACTTTCCCAAAGGCCTCGTATGCTTTTTTTTTATTATTTTCTTTCACACAACTGTTATTGTGATTAATAAAATTGTATGACCATTTTCTTTTTCATTTTTAAGTAAGAGACACGAGTCGCTACCACGTAATCCCCAATATCCCCCACAGTCAATTGAGTGCTAAAATACAAGTTACGTAATATCAACAACGTCACAATGTAGTGAACACGTCATTTTAATCGCACTGTGAGTGTTGATTTTATAAAATCGGGATACCGTAAGGTCATTCTCTGTGCTTCTTGTCAATTAATGCGAAAATTTTAACTCATTCTTGAAGCAAGTTATAATTTTAATTGGCCTGGTTTGGTGTTTTATGACACAGCAACACAAATAGGTTACTTAGTGCCAAAGCAACTGGAGTAAAGTCGCTTGCCCAAGGACACACCACGGTAGCCAACCTGTGCTGATTCGATGGTACGATTCGAACCCGCACCCTTTCGGTCGCAAGGTTGGCATGCTAACCCCTCTTCCACCGCAGCTCCTGCTCCATTAGTCGCCTCTTACTACATACGAAGTGGCGCATCGGACCTATTCTACTACCCCGAGCCGCCAAGGGATATAATTTTAAATTTTAAGCCGATAATAATTCGTATGTATGACAGTAGATACTGCGTTAGGCATCACGTAGAGATAAAACATACGAGGAAAGATGGATGAGAAAAAACTTATTGTGCACACCTAGATGTAAGAAATGGTACTCACATGCAACAAAGTTAAGATTTTTAAAAACGTGTTGAGCAAACCCGATGTGCCCTTCTGCATGTCGCAAGAGGCGACTAATGGAGGCAACTTTGTTTTGACATGGGGTGCATTCCGTGGTGATGTTCTAGCTGAGGAGGTCTTGGGCATTTTAAAAGAGCGTGGTTTATATATATATATATATATATATATATATATATATATATATATATATATATATATATATATATATATATATATATATATATACACACACAAAATCTGACGTTGTATTTTAAGGGTTTTACCCATTTTGGCCTTTGCTTTGTATGTCTTCTACGGGATACCTAAACTTACTCGTCACTATATGGCCAGTATTGTGCTAATGTTCTTACTCTCGGCCATAACTTGGAAACTATTGAGAACTCTACCCTATAACCATGTATAGGCCTACTACCCTATAACCATGTATAGGCCTACTACCCTATAACCATGTATAGGCCTACTACCCTATAACCATGTATAGGCCTACTACCCTATAACCATGTATAGGCCTACTACCCTATAACCATGTATAGGCCTACTACCCTATAACCATGTATAGGCCTACTACCCTATAACCATGTATAGGCCTACTACCCTATAACCATGTATAGGTCTACTACCCTATAACCATGTATAGGCCTACTACCCTATAACCATGTATAGGCCTACTACCCTATAACCATGTATAGGCCTACTACCCTATAACCATGTATAGGCCTACTACCCTATAACCATGTATAGGCCTACTACCCTATAACCATGTATAGGCCTACTACCCTATAACCATGTATAGGCCTACTACCCTATAACCATGTATAGGCCTACTACCCTATAACCATGTATAGGCCTACTACCCTATAACCATGTATAGGCCTACACTTACTGGACACGAAAAGAAGAATTTCAGATATACAAATAAATGTGACCTCGGCGTCTATTTTTACCCCCTGGACTTCACCTTTGGGGCACATACTTCGGATGTGGGTGGGGCAAAGCGGGAGAGCGCCGGGACACTTTTTTTCCAAACACTCCAGTTAGTGTATAATTTCAATGCCATCAGTCAACTGGGATAACTATTAATTTTGTTATGGGAAAATAATAGGCTTTATTGGGATGGGGTGGGGTTGGGGCCATCTCCACAGTTTAAAAGACTTGCATTTTGCCTTCGAGTATATTAAATACATATATAAATGTACATTATTCTAAGTGTTGGATGACTAAGTTTACACAATATCAGGTTCATACAAAAATTGGTTCGCAACTTCTCCCAAACAAGTGTTTTGTGGAATGCATGGTCAAACCTGTGAATGGCGTCAAGCACGCAAGATACAAATCATAATATATCAGTTACAGACTTTAGATATGTAGCGATACTGTACCAAAGTTTTAGTTGACAGTGACTGATACATACAGGATATCAACATTTTTTGAGTAGACGTATGGAAATATGTCACGAGTGTCGAAGTCACGAGTGACAATACAAAATGTTTCCACTACACGAGATAATTTTTTCCTTATATATACTCAAAAAACCCTTATATTTTCTTTTTTATTATATATTTTTTAAGGTAAAACCGTCGATTTGCATGGATTTTTTTCTCTCCATGCTGTGCCAATGGGATTAACAGCTGCATTACTACATCGATAAAAAGAAGTTCCAACATTTTACAACAGTGTTAGGATAGTGAATGTTTACAAATTAAGTTCCTGCATATAATGCATATAATGCTTCAAATTGTGTATTTTGTCACAATCATGACTATTTTCGTGCGAACATGAAGAGATTTTTATTTTTGGTAACACATATCTTGCGCGGATTGATACAGTGAACACTGTTGGAGCGGAATTTCTGTGGCGATATCATTTTCTCCCACTGATATACTTCAATATCTCATTATTAATAAACTTATGTTATATGACTTTAAAAACACTTTCAGACAAAATATTAAATCGTTCACAACGCTGCTGACCTTCTCGCCCTCTTTTCAGGAAAAGTGATAGGTACCGAACTTTACGCGCTTATAAGTCGGGTGCAACTGTAAACAACGTAACCACTGATCTGCCGTAACCAGTGATCTGCCGTCGCATAATGTGCCGGCAGATCAGGAACTATGTTGTTTTGTTCTACTCATTACCTTTAACATACGACGGCAGATCTGGGTCTATATAGTTGTATTCCACTTATACGCGAGTATATACGGTGGGTCTCACCATTGAGAAGCATAACAAAAAGGAATATTTTTAAAAAATCGAGCATAAACTGCACTGGAATCAATGAGTTGTACCAGTTAATATCAGTGGCTAGACAAATTAAAGTACAATAAGCTGCTCCTATCGTAATTGCAAGGGGTAAAAGATCAAACTGTTTAAAGATTACTCAATGAGGCATAGTCCTGTGTGCATTTCAACCAAAACACCACTGATATAAATGCATTATATTCAGTGTATATGGTTTTAACAGTTGCAATTATTAAGTAATTCTAAAGGAAATGTTATATTTCCTTCACTGACCTATATAACCAACAGATGGTCTCAAGCACCATTGTAAATCTGACACAACAAATGCAGGTGTCCCCAAAAACAAATTAAATTTTTAATATTTTACCTGACATTTGAAAGATCTTCATCGTCTACACACACATAGTAGAATAAATAGCAATACGAAAATGTCAAGTTTAAAAGTTTAAAATGCATTATCTGTTTGAGATAACATACTTTACATTAACCACCGATATGTTTTTGCCATCAATTTTATTGTATGCAAAGAAGCCTGATAATGGAATTTCATACTGTATGTATATACTTTTTACCTATATTAGTCATTGTTATGTTTTCTGTATACTGGGCTTTACATATATTAGTCATTGCTATGTTTTCTGTATACTGGGCTTTACATATATTAGTCATTGTTATGTTTTCTGTATGCTGGGCTTTACACATATTAGTCATTGTTATATTTTCTGTATACTGGACTTTACATATATTAGTCATTGTTATGTTTTCTGTATACTGGGCTTTACATATATTAGTCATTGTTATTTTTTCTGTATACTGGGCTTTATATATATTAGTCATTGTTATGTTTTCTGTATACTGGGTTTTACATATATTAGTCAGTGTTATGTTTTCTGTATACTGGATTTTACATATATATGTCATTGTTATGTTTTCTGTATACCGCGCTTTACATACACTAGTCATTGTTATATTTTCTGTATACTGGGCTTCAAATCTCTTATAAAAAATATTAAAAGAAGAAATATTCCAATATGCGTGATTATTTTAAAAAACGTTGTTCACTGTGCACTGTAGAAATTTCAAAATTATATAGCTGATGGGTAGTCTGTGCATGGACGACTACACCAAATTGGGGATAAATCAGCAATTTAAAATTTCAGAAGCAAATCCTTCTTCTGCTGAGGGCTTGAAAATAAAGTTTCATATATTAATATCTTTGAACTTGGTTGAAGTGGAATTTGTTAATATGTTATATCTAGTCTTAACGAAATAATTATTTACCTAGTGGCAAGGTATGCATGCAATAAAGCTATGACAATCGAATAAAATATGTATATTTGCATTTATAAAAAAAAAACCCAGGAAAGTACAGTTTTGGTGTGCATTTTCTATGAGATCAACAAAATGTCGTTTGTATGGAATCTGCAAAATGACCCCCATCACCATTGACCCCAAGTCATCTCTTGAGATACATGTACCCCAACCTACCCTTGGACCTCTACACCAGCTTTTATCGATTGTTCTACTAAAAGTAAATATGTAAATATTTACCATAGATTCTTATGTGATGTACATTATGGTTCTGATTGCATCAATACATTCAGCTGGATCAAAGAGGCATTGTTTATTGCGTACCTTGACCCGATTTGCCATGGGCCGGATATGCCCCATGTCGTGGCACAAGAAAGTCAATCTGTACAGTGTCTGTGACATAACAATGGCAGGTGCACTTGTATCTTGTCAGTGATAATGAATAACTGCATCTGTGTTGTGCATACAAACGATATCGCAAATGCAATATTTAAACAAAATATGTTTGCTTGGAAACAAATGAAAAACGAGATCTAGATGGGTTTGATATCGCTCACCTGGCGTACACTAGTCCAAAAGCCAAATGTAGAAATAAAGCCGGTGCCTTGGGTTGAAAGAGACCCATGTCAGGATATTCTCCAGCTATCTGGCAGAAATTTGTGGTTTCTGACTTTGAGTAACTTCAGCTGGACTAGATGCAGCATTGGCATCTTTTGTGTCAATGTGAAAGTTGCTGATGGCGGAACTCTACCGGTCACATTTGGTCTGATATGAAAGGCAGTTTTGGAGAAAAAATCGTTCTATGAACGGGTATTGAAAAAATTAAAAAAATTAAAACAACATATAAACAACAACAGCTATACATGATGGGAGTAAATATCATTTGTAGGTTTTCAGTCAGTTGCTATGGAAGCCACGCTATTGCTATGGGAGCTACCCCGGTCATAATTTTGATAGAGTATGTCCTAAGAAACATTCATACCAAGTTGTATTAAACTGACCCCAGACGTTCTGAAGAAGATGTTGAAAATAGGTTTTCCATTGCTAGGAGTGCCACATCGGACATACTATTGATGGTGCATGTCCTAAGAAACACTCCTACCAAGTTTGATTAAATCTGGCTCAGCCGTTTAGAGAAGTTGAAAATGTTTTCCATCTGGTTGCTATGGAAGCCACACTGTTGCCAGGGGTGTCATCCAAGACAAAGCTGTTATAGAATATGTCCTACAAAACATTCCTCCCAGGTTTAATAAAAATTGGCTCATCCGTTCTGGAGATGATGTTGAAAATAATTTTTCCATATGGTTGTAATGGTGACGCTCTACAGTTTCAGTTTCGTATTTTGCATAAAGGTTAGATTTTTAAAGAAAAAGAATTTCCCAGGTTTTCCTCGTTTGTTATCCTGGCTATTTTTTTAAAAAAAAGAACTTATATATCTTAGGTATTGTTAAAAGAACTTTTAATTCTCTTTATTTTGGTGTATGATTGATGGGTGTAATTTGGGTTATAGAGTATACAGCTTGGCCTTACTTCAGATGTGCACCTATAAAAAAAACCTGCTAGATCCGCTTGGTAATTTTCACTTCCTGGACTTCAAAAGTAAACTGTAAAAAAACGAGCTGATAACTATTTTTGTTTACTTTTTATATATTTCGTAATTCATTCATTGCACTTACAGAAGCTGGTATTGCCTACTCTGGGAAAATTAGTTTTCCCTAATTTAATAACTGCTAAAGTTAGTGTATGATTGATGGATAGGAGTGTTTGGTAGGAGTGTTTGGACTCGTTTAGGCTGATTTTTAGAGCACATATGAGCAGCCATTTTGATCAGCTGTGTGCTTAGATCATACACGATTTCCACAACTACAATATGTAAAGAAATTTCAGCCACAGTACAAGAAAGTAGCACAGAGGTATGCCAATATTCTCTCCATTTTGCATGTTGCAAATGCAAACAAATTCACCTTACTCCTGTCACTCTGTCAGAAGTACTTAATATATGTGGAGCGCCACCTATGAAATCCAAACCATTATCGATGCCACCCACGACACAGAGGATATTTGATTGTATCGAGTGAATATTGGCCAGCTAAAGTGTATAACAGCAGATTCAGTTCTTTGCCGCCCCCCCCCCCCCCGCAAAAAAATAAAAAATAAAAAAAATTTTGCCTCTTTAGGCGACCGCCTAGTTTGCCTAGCGGTCAAACCGGCCCTGGCCGTGTTATGTGTTCGCACAGAAATATGATTAGCAACAACATTCTCTTTCTTAATTCAAGGTAAAAAAGCATATTAAAAAAAATAGTTAAATTATTTCCTTATATCCACTCGGAAGAAAAACGCATTTCCTTTTAATTACATATTTTTAAGGCAAAAACCGTCGAGTTGCATGGATTTCGTTTCTCCATTCTGTGCCAATGCAATTAATGGCTGCATTACTACATCGATTAAAGGAAGTTCCAAAATTTTAGAATAGTTTTAGGACAGCGACCTTTTTAAATTAAGCTTGTACATATAATGCTTTAAATTGCATAATTTGTCACATTCATGACTGTTTTCATACAAAAATGATGAGATTTCTATTTATGTTAACACATTTCTTGCGCGGATTCATACAGTCAGTGGCGTAACTACCGCCCCTGTGGTGGCACTTGCAATTGTAATGTGTGTGTGGGGGGGGGGGGGGGGGGGGTTTAAGCAGGGGGTCCAAAATCCTAAGTTTTACATTGTTGAGTGTCCCCATTCTGAATTTTTGCAGGGCGGGGGGGGGGGATTAAAGTTATGCCACTGGATACAGTGAACATTGCTGCGGTGGGGGTACTGTAAAATCAGGACAGAACGGTCGTATCCGACAGACTTCAGAGCGTAACATCAATAAAGAAAAGATTTTATTGATTGTGAGTTTACTTGTAAGGATTATGATTTTCTATTTTGTTTATTTATGCATTTAAACATGAATTTTTATGCTGTCTTGACAACTTTGCATTCTATTTCTGTAACAGACGCTGCACCCAAAATTCGATTGTCACTTAATTTCGGTTTGCAATCGACACTCTCCATTGACTGATTTCTCCATCGTTTTCAGACATGATTATAATTGTGATAAGAGTTAAAATTGCTACTTAAACAATTTTAATTCTATATTTAATCAAGAGTTTTTTTCTTAAAAATGTGAACCGTTTGTCGTAGAGTATAACAGGTATACGATACTGTGTGAGCGACATAGAATATTGAATAGCATGTAACTTCAGTCACTGACAATTTGCATGATTCGTGTCGAAAACTAATTATAAACAAGTTAATACTTGAAGCCGACCTTTTGTTGTTTGGGGTTTATTTTTTAGACATTCTTAATGGCGCCTCTACATTGATTACATGAATGTGTACTAGAGGGTCTACAGGCACATTTTAAGATCTGTTCATCTTGATGGGGAGAGAGAAAGAGGAAATGAGGGAGAGAGAAGAACAAAATGAAATAGGCCGAAATATGGAAATACACGTTTGAATAACATGCATAAGAGCAGATATAATTCCTAAATGGGAAAATAAAGTAGTTCCAAAAGTGATATCGCCACTTTGGCGACAAAAGTAGCTTAGCCACTGCGCCGATATCATTTATTTTCCCCACTGATATAATTCAGTATCTCACTGTGAAATATATAATAAAATACCTAATTAATACCTTAAATGTACATGTTTTTGTGGTAAATGAAATGACACTAAATATATGCTTTTACACCCCCCCCCCACCCCCCACCCCTGATTTTTCACGATTAAGTTGGCTAGATGAATACAGAAGTAGTTCAGGATACAATCAACTATTTGTTTTCAACACATTTGTTATGTGTTATGAATCTTTTCAGATTTACTGTCCGAGTTACTTATTTATTGCATGTTATGAATCTTTTCAGATTTACTGTTCGAGTTACTTATTTATTGCGTTTTATGAATCTTTTCAGATTTACTGTCCGAGTTACTTATTTATTGCGTGTTATGAATCTTTTCAGATTTACTGTTCGAGTTACTTATTTATTGCGTGTTATGAATCTTTTCAGATTTACTGTTCGAGTTACTTATTTATTGCGTGTTATGAATCTTTTCAGATTTACTGTTCGAGTTACTTATTTATTGCGTGTTATGAATCTTTTCAGATTTACTGTCCGAGTTACTTATTTATTGCGTGTTATGAATCGTTTCAGATTTACTGTCCGAGTTACTTATTTATTGCGTGTTATGAATCTTTTCAGATTTACTGTCCGAGTTACTTAAAACAATGACGATCTTTAGACTTTATGGACAGGTGAAAATTATATTCTGTGGCATGCGTCTCAAAACCCCAGGAGATGCTCTCTCTCTCTCTCTCTCTCTCTCTCTCTCTCTCTCTCTCTCTCTCTATATATATATATATATATATATATATATATATATATATATATATATATATATATATATATATATATATATATATATATATATATATATATAGATATCACATCAACCGTGATATTCCACGGGTATAACACATAGTAAACTGTGATGATATCCATATCACAGATACTGCTTACTTATTACTTAACTTTGCTGATACCGATATATAGAGAAAAAATTAAAGATCAAAAGAAAAATCACATCACACCTAAAACGTACAATAATTATCAGATAAAACACTGACAAGTGGAAATTTTAGTGGAAAGACTGCGAGAGACACGTTAAATGAAAGTGGAAGTTAATGTAAGGTAATTTGACAAGAGGTGCTGATGATGAGCCAAGAAAATTAAGATAAAAGTAATTGATAGTGTGTGTGTGTCTGTGTCTGTGTGTCCAATAATGTGTTATTTATATCTAAAATAGGTCAGACAAACACAAAAGTGGGTTTTCGGGATGAACGGGATGGGGTCACTTTTGGTGATGGGGATCTCTACTATGTGTTTCTTGTTGTTTTTTTATGGGTGGTGGTGATTTTGTTTTGTTTTGGTTTTGTGTTTTATTGCGGGATGGACTTTGCCTTAAGGAATGGTGTAGAAATGGATACGTGGTAAAAATATAATAGGTATTTGAACTTTCTTTTGAAATTACAAAATTTGTGTACCGAGTTCCTCCACTTTCAACCATTACCTAAATACGCATTGACAACCGACATTTCACTGTATTTATCGTATTTAAATAGCTGTTCAAAACTCGTACTTACCAGTTTGTGCAATCAGATTCTGTTTCTCAACAGCAGACGAAAATTTACGTCTTGTGACTTCAGAGATAATCCCTTCATCCGTAAGACCAAACTGTTCTTTATCCATCTTCAGAATTATTCAGAAAAAGCATTTATTGCCATATTTAAAAATAAACACTTTCCATCGTCCATGCGGTCACTGCAAACGGTGTCTGGTTATTGTATCCAGAATGCAACTTGAGTGAATTATGATTTACACAATATATCATTTCATATAATTTATTTTGCCTTCCTGGCCTGGAGCTACTGTATGCAGTCTTATTGTACCATTTAATAATATCATTAGTAAATGGCGAGCATCCGAAATTTAAGCCTCATTACAATACACATCCAGGTAGCAACGTGCATAAATCCAAAAGTGTTATGTAATTAAAATCTTTATGAGTCTGTTTCTGTCAGTACTGTAGAAGTTTTCTTTGTACAAGTCTAGAGGAAATACGTAACATAATACTTCTGCATTTCATCGTAATATGCCCAGTATCTTTGGTTGACAAAAATGCACGTAAATCTGTGAAAGGAATTTGAAAAATTTATAATTAACATAAATACATATAAAACAATAATTCAAAATAATTTTTGGAATGCCTTATGAAAAGTTAGCACAAATCTATGTAGGTCAAGTATGGTCAGGGTCGGATTCAACGGGATCCCAAGAGGTTTCCCTAAAAGGGGGGAGGGGGCAAGTTCCTGGGGAGGGAGTTTCCTTGAACCCCAAAGACCTGAAATTATCAGCGATTTCCCGGTGGAGCCCTAGGCCACCAGCACCACCCTGATTATAGTAGCAAAGTGTTATCGTCCATGTTTTTTTTTTAAATTTAGCAAATATTAAATATTTTAAAAAAAGTCACGGCATTATTTAATACAACATAATGTATATACTGTATATAATTTACACACTGCTGAACAGAAAAAGGTAAAAATTACAAAATTATGTCATGAATAAAATTAATTCATTGAATGTAAGGTTTCATGATGTCAAAATATTGTAATTTCAAAATTTGCATTGTGTATAACCCTGCTGAGCCCTATACAAATAATGATATATATTCCAATGAAAAGTGACATACTAAGAATCCATATCTTTATAGCATTATTCATTATTTTAGAAAAGTATTTGTCTTTAATTTCAACTAATAAGATTATCATATTACGTATAAATACTCCTGTCATTAAGGCTGAAAACAGTATAATTAATATTTGGGGACTTGTAGATGACATTATTTACTCATGACACTGACACCAAATTGATGTATTTAATTTTTAAAAAATGCAAATTAACAAGAAATAAACGAACAAAGAAACAAAACAACAACTGAAACTATGTATTTTCAGTCATCACTACACTAATTAAGTTCCTTATATATTTCCTTAATTTCTTCCATATTTTTACTAAAATCCGGTGCAAACTTCAAATACACCAAGACTATCTTGCTTATGTACTACACTAACCTGGACACAATTAGACACAACACATTTAAAAAAATCAGCATAGGTTATCTTGCATATCCCGGAAATAGTTGAATTTGAATGAAATAACTGAATTGTCAGTACAACGTAACCTTTCCAGAACAGGTCAAATCACACATATTCACTTTGACATCCTACGCAAAAGCAAAGAGGCTGAATTCAATAAACATTTTATTTTCTGTTTGGGCTTAAGTTGTGCTTTCTATTAAAAACAAGTAACATTCTTTACTGGTCATCCCTGATCTCTAGGAAAGTCTGGGAACAAATATTAATGATTTTATTTGGGACTACAATAGGATGCAATAACGACTGGCTGACTCAATAAGTGTAGTGATAGCTTTCACTATTGTAAACCATGAATACCAAAACCATCTGAAAACCATAAATATCTTTATTGAAAGCAATTTTCCCACGCACATTAAAACAAGAAAACTTCATCAAAGCTGCATGAATACATTTATACTCTTAGCAATAAAACTTAAGCCTACATCTGTAATAAACAGTTAAGAGTTAGTATAATTTTGAAGACAATCGTGTACAGTTTTGTTTACAACTGTCACTTATAAAAAAAACTTCAACACACACATACACACACACACGCACCATGTACGCGTTAAATAGACGAAAAACCAATAGCAGAGACAAAACCTACTGAGGACAGCTGACTTGCACTGTGGGACGTCATGTATATATTATGTACTGACTGACCCCGCACAACATTATGAAGAATTGTTGCAATACGGCACGTGTGGCTTCTAAAAAAAACAGGTGAAAAATACATTTTCTTCTTCTTTCTGTCAGCAACCGGCTTCTCTAGGCTCAAGAGGTTTCCACAAAAGATTGTACAACTTGTCTTTTAAATTTTGCGAACTGAAACATAGCATTATTTTGGAAATAGCCGTTAATGTCCGTTACTTTTTGAGACAGCCTGGTCCCCGCCATGTTTGCAGCCACCGCTTTAAGCCAAAAAAAATAACAGACGATCAGGCTACATTTTGAATGAGAATGACAACTGGACTTCACTTAGCTCGATTATTTTGTTTTAAATCAATCTCTTGAAATAATATATTCACATTGTTATCATTTTTAAATGACATCACATTGCTCGGTCATTTTACACGCGTTTGTTTGCATATTTAAGTGCTATTTGTTACAACGCGTATTTTTGTATTACGGTGGAGAAATTTTTGATATTTATCAGGTAAGATTGAGATCGTGGAAACAAAAACCAACATTGTTGAAAAAAAATCGCTTGATTTTAGTTGCGAAAAAACAATCCCGCTCTATGGCGCATTATCTTCTACTGAAACATGTAAATAACTGGTTACCTGGAATACACCTGGATATCTTGTGATGCCAAAATGATCAGAATTACTGTCTGAATCAAACTCCTATTAGATATGCACAAGTTGACCATTGACTATCTAACTCAATGCAAAATTGGGGATTTACTTCAATTACACAGCAAATAACGCTTGCAGAATTAATTACATCCGTAACGTGATATTTCTGTGGAGATAGGAGGAGCAAAAGGAGTAAACTTATCTAAGGTTCGACTTGGGTAATTGCAGATCAGCACATTAAAAGTATAGAAGGGTAGTTGATGATTCATAAATAAAATTAACCTTTTTCTAGTCTACAATCACATCACGGAATATAAAGAAGTAATAACCGACTTACACATGTAAGGATAATTTCTTTATGTAAAGGTGAAAAAAGAAGTTAGAAGTATACGCCTTTCAATGATGGTCAATAAGAGATGGTGCATTTTTGCAGCATATGCAGTTAGCTGCTTGTGTCACAGTAACTGCACACATCTTTTTTAAATAAGGCGACATGGCATTCTGAGGGATTAAGTAAATACAGACAGGACGGCCTGCATTGATAATGCAAATCAGTTAGCGTTCTGGTGAGATACCTGAAGGGTAAACCAAATGCGTTTATATATTGATCAGCAATAGGAAAAGTAGCTACCTTACACTGAGCAAATATGTTGTGGTTTCATTCTTGTGAATTCAAAAATCTTAACGGATCAGGAACATCAATAATTCAAAAGCTTACACAACCCAATAAAATATAACTTCACATGTTCAAAACTTACAAACTTCAATAATTAGGCATGTCATTTTATGCAAATAAAATCAACTTTTAATTGTATTAAATTTACATTTGACACAACACTACACACACACACACACACACACACACACACACACACACACACACACACACACACACACACATTGCAATACATCGAATATATCTGCAGGAATATAAAACGTTTTAATCATTACTCAAGTTTTTGAACCCAAGATAATAACAACCATGCACACATATATGGAGTTTTCCTCACATCATGCAGTCAAACCTTCCTGTAAAGACGACCTCCATTAAACACTCAATAGCTTTAAGAAACCCGTTTTTCTGGCCGTCACACAAAAATAGTGCATGAATAAACTTGTTTTGAGCAGTCACCTGTTTTAAGAGGCCATGTTTCACTTCCATGAGGTACTTGGCTGCTAAAGACTTATCTAACTGTACCAAGTTGTCATGGTGATTATTATAGCTTGACAATTTCCCTCCGTCTTGGCGGTACACTTATGCATGCTAAATTTTGACCCGTTTCATTTTCAAATGGGTAATTTTGATATATGGGTGGCCATTGTAATAATAATAATAATAATAATAATAATAATAATGATAATAATAATAATAATAATAATAATCTCTAATTAATCTCTAATATTCTCTCTCTCTCTCTCTCTCTCTCTCTCTCTCTCATTATTATGTATTTAATCAAAGCAAATGTGTATTTAAAACGAAAACAACAAAATGCAAGGTGCACGTTTTTCTCGTAATCCCCGCTACCCCCTAAAGAGATAATGGAAAAAATGTTATGACTAATATTAACAAGAGTCTCTCGAATGCTCTACTGGCCGAAAAAAAACTTCTAGGAAATCAAGATAAGACCATTTCTGCCTTTTAACTGCCGAGTATTGAAGCCATCTCTGGTATTCTTCAGCAAATGACAAGATTTTCAAATAAGCTGATGTGGATGTCAGATTGGCACCAGTTTAATTTAGGACCAACAAGATTTCACAATAAGTCTTCTGGTTGAAACCCCATGTTCATATGACTTTCCGTTCTGGAGAAGTAACAATAACAAACTTTCAAAGATAGCTGTACTTGTGGCCATATTGGATATTGGCACCATTTCCATTTAGGACCAACTAGATATGATACGATGGTGAAAGCACAATATTGATATGACCAGCCATCCAGGAGCTGTAGGTATAACAAAATCTTCATGATGGCCATTGTGGCGGTTGTATTGGAAGTCAGATCAGCATCATTTTCATTAGACATCAAAAGAAGTATTTTAGTGAAAACCCAAAGCTGATATGACAATTCATTCAGGAGTAGTGATAATACGATTTTAAGATGGCCATTGTGACGACCATATTGGGTGTCTGAGCAGCACCATTTTCATTTACGACAAACCAGACATTATAAGAAGTCATTTAGTAAAACCCCGTGTTGATACACCCATCCATTCAAGAGGCGCAATGATAACATGATTTTCAAGATGGCCGCTGTGGCGGCCATATTCTATGTGCAAGCAGCACCTTTGTCACTTAGGACCAACTAGACATCATAAGAAGTCTTCTGGTGAAAATCCCATGGCAATATGACTTTCCGTTCAGGAGGAGCATACAATCATAAGAAGTCGTTTAGTGAAAAGCCCACGTTGATATGACCATCCATTCATGAAGAATAGCAATACCAAGAGTTTCAAAATGGCCGCTGTGGCGGCCATATTAGATATCAGTTCGGTACAATTCTGAATTAGGACCAACTTCGCATCATAGGAAGTCTTCTGGTGATAACCCCATGTCAATACAACTTTTGCGTTCAGGAGAAGTTACAACAACAAGATTTTAAATATGGTAGCTGTGGCGGCCCATATTATGCATCAGATCGGCACCAATTTCATTTAGGACCATCTAGACATTATGAGAAGTAGTTTAGTGAAAACCCCATGTTGATATGACCATCCATTCATGAGGAGTAGCGATAACAAAAAAATTCATGATGGCTGCTGTGGCGGCCTGATTGGACGTCCGAGCAGCACTATTTTCATTTAGGATCAACTAGACCATGGTATGAATGTGTGTGTAAAGTTTGATAGCAATCCTAGTAGTTTAGAAGGAGTAGCGATAACAAACTTGTGCTTACGGACGGATTGACAACAAACGAAATACCATCGTTCTGGTCTGTTTTGGTCTATGACCAGTAGAGCTAAAATAAAGAAAGAAAAAAAAAAGAAAAAAAAGCATGTTTGTTAAGCTATAGATGTAAATCAGGTTAATTTCAAAATTCTGTGTTTACAAGTGATGTTTACAAACGGAATTACATCCCTGAATTCAACCTTATTCAGTATTCTGGTAACCACGATCGATCCAAAATAAACGAATCCACGCATTCTGTCTTCATCTGATCCTAATCAATTGTTTATAATTTGCCAAGGAGATAATCCCAACTAATACCACAAAATATATGTCCACGTCAAAGTTTCTTCATGAAGTTCTCCTGAAACTGAATTAGAAACTTTCAACCCGTCCATATTAGATGCAAATCCATGTGAAATTCAGGCTTATAATATTATACGTGTGATAAGTAATAATGCTGTTGGGCCGGCTGTTGAATGTATTCTCTCAATCATTAGGATGTGGTTAGCTAGTTTCAGGTGCATTAACAATAGTTGATACAACATATATCCCACTATTGGATCCATCCCTAATAGTGACAGTTAAGCAATATACTACCCGTAATGCTCACACTATTAGTACTATACCGTCAAAAACTCGGAATACTAAACAGTCAAAATACCGACAATCACAAACTGTCAAAATTAAGTAATTGTTAGATCATTGCCATATATCAATAGCAGTTGTATGCCCTGTCTGAGCATTCAAGTCTCATCAATTAACGGTGGAAACTGTAATCGAGTAAATATGGTAATTCAGTGTGCTGACTGCGGAAAGTGTGGTTACTGTTACCATACACATACACATAGACTATTAGTATTCAAACATCATTACATATGCTTGAAAATAGAACTAGAAAATGCGTTTATACAGTGAAAAAATACTGTTCCTGCATATGTCATTAAACTCCGTCTGTTTTTCATCATAAATTGCTTGAAACATTTAGCACCATGTGTACTGGAAATATACGATATGTACTTCATCCAGGCGCGGGCCGGATATAGATTTTTAAATGTCCGGGTATGATGTAAAAATTTTAACCGGATAAAACGAGGTTGCGGTCCGTAAGTTGCACATACCTACTATAAGCGACTGTTATGCAAACGCTCTTTGTGTGTCTCTGTCAGTACATACAAAAGTTTGGATTTTTTTTTTTTTTTTTTTACCAAGAAATAATAACACTTTTTATGCCTTTAACATTGCTTGTATGTATTGATTCTTACAACGTATATTTAATTTGAGAATATGTTTGAACATGAAGAGATAAATTGCTTGCCTTTATAGATGAATTTTGAAAAGCTAACCAAAACAGTATTCCATCAGCCAGGATGAATTTGCTATTGTATTTATTTCATTATATGATTACAATCAAACCTACATGCCCAGTGTCGTAACTTCAAAAATGGTGCCCCCCCCCCCCCCTGCACAAATTTCAGAAAAAAAACTTGGGATATTAGGCCTCCTTCTTAAATGCTATCCCACCCCACTACCATTGAGGGGCCGCAGGGGGGGGGGGGGCACTTACGCCATTGTGCTTGCCAGTCGCTAAAAATATAAATTACCAGATGTGAACCAACGCCTATGGGAGCCTGCAGTATCATGCAGCGTAAAAACGACAACGAGGGAGGGTACATAATACAGGGTTGCACCTCCATTTTTTTGTTTAAGGTTGGAAATTATAGGGTAGTTCGGTTAGGTCGAGTCGGGGTGCTACCCCACTTTATGGGTGGGTGTGTTCTGTGCCCTAAGGAACAGGGATTCTTTCGGAACTAACCGGTTATAAGAGGATATGTCTTTTAGCACTGACCAAGTTCCAAAATAAATTTTAAAAATTAAATCTGTATAGTGCTGTAAGCGCCCAAAACTGAACTCTTGTATGTTCGGTGCGGGGGGGTGGGGGCAAAAAAGCGGTTCATTGGGGTATTTTAGGAGAGGCAAAAATAGAAGCTTTTACCACCCTACGTACTCGTGCAATGTAGGTTTTTTTGCATCACACATGCTGTATCCCTGATTATTTTATACTCCATAAATCGTCCTACTTTTTTCCTTATATTCAAAATATGCAATATCCTGCGATATTTAACACTTTCAATATCGCACACTTCCGGTATTAAATACTTTCCTTTTAATGAAAATACTTTCTGTATAAGGGATAAAAGCCCCGACCACTATAAGAACTATTATAACTTAACCGAAAACCATGCTCCATTTCAGCATGAGACTCATAGCATTCCATGGAGGAAATGTAACATCGGGCAGTATCCTTAGTGGAACAAAAAATATCCAAAATATTACCCGTCATCTGCGAGCTGTGTATACAATGCCTAAATAAGACGAAGAACGTCCGCCATCTTGCCAGTTATCCGAAGCCAACATCAGAGCATGTTCTGGTTTATTTCAAGGAGCATAAATAAATAATCTGACATTGAACTTGGACTACAACTGAATATTAGTGATTTGTTCCCAGCTGCAGTTCTGTTTTTCTTGTAATTTTTTTTATTTATTTTTTTTTATTTTTTTTTACCTGGATCTGTTATAGCGTCATTGAGATTTAGTCTCAGTGATGTCGTAGCCAGTTCTATTTTTAGATGTAAGGAGTTCTGGTGTGCGGGGTTTTAGCTATTTGTGTAAACGTATATTATTGCGCTACAAAATGCAATTTTTTTTTTCAGCATTAAACGTTTTACTAACGGTTTTTGTTGCTGAAATTCGCTTTTTTTTTTTACAACAAGAATACATTTTATGACCTATAAACTTCGTTCACTTTGAAGTAAGTTTATTTATGGGGTATGTAATAAAACGGTTATTGGTTTGATACTGAAAATATTGTGAATTCGTTCTTGGTCGTATCGCGCTCCTAAGGTCGCGCGATACGTCCAAGAACTCGTTCACAATAACATATAAATAACACACACCCAAGTCTGAAAAGAAAAGATCTAAATCTGCAGTTTCATAATCCACTGGCGGATCAGGGTTTACTTATTAAGGATATTCCCTTTTCTATAAAAAAAAAAACTCTTACTGCGCAGCTCGAAATGGCGTGATCAGTGCAGTATGGTGTCATCTATATGACGTCAGCTTTTACCCTATGTGTATCAAAACGCTATGAACTGTTGGAGAGATTTGGCATAAAATGACATGGTTGCAAATTCTATTTCTGATTTTAAAAATGAAGAAAAATTCTTTTACAAACTTAATAATCGCAATAACAGTCCTGTGAAAGAAAACAATGACATCAACGAAAAAGTAGAGGAGACCTTGGAAAGCTTTAGCGATTTACGACCTGTTGTTAAATCGGCCATGGAGGCTTTCTGTTGCGAAAAACAGATGCGATCTCAATAACTGTTCAAACCAAAACAAGTGTCTTTCAATGGAACCGACGCTCTACTGTCCTTAAAGAACTTCCAGGAATTCAAGACAAGACCATTTCTTCTTTTTAATTGCTGAGTGTTGAAACCATCTCATGTTCTTGAGCGATACGATTTTCAAATTAGCCGCATTGACGACCATATTGATTATAAGAGTGGCACCAAACAAATCGATAAGAGTTTTGGCGACAAGCCTAGGCCATTATGAAGGAGTTGCGATAACAAAATTTTTCAAGATGGCCATCATGACAGCCATATTTAATGTAAGATTGGCACTATTTATATTTAGGATCAACTAGATATGATAAGAAGTCTCTTGGTGAAAATCCTATGTTGATATGACCATAAATTATGGAGAAATAGTTATAACTAGATTTTCAATATGGCTACCATGGTGCCCATATTGGATGTCAGAACGGCACCATTTTCATTTAGGACCATCTCTACATCATAAGAAATCTTTCAGTGAGAACCCAATGTCAATATGACTTTCCATCAAGGAGGAATAGCGGTAACAAGATTTTCAAAATGGCTGTCGTGGCGGCCATACTGGCAGTCCGATCGGCACAATTTTCATTTAAGATTAACTAGACACTATAAGATGTCTTTTGATGAAAAAAATCATGTCGACATGATTTTCCGTTCAGGAAGAGTAGCGCTAACCTTTGGGGATATACTGTCACCCATAATGCACATCAAGCATTACAATTGTTGTGATTCTGGATTGCTTGGACAATTAGCTATATGTAAAAATATCAATTTTTAAAAGTTCAATACTCCAACATTTCACACGTAATCATCTTTATAGCAAACAACATAGTCCCTCATCTGCTGGTCTATTATATTTAGTGGTAGATCAAAACACTGTTTATTTTATGTATTTATTATTTTACTTAAGATTTAAAGCTACATACCCTAATCTGGCAATAATATTTTGGGTAAATACGGTACAGTGATTTTACATAATGGCGGTTACTCAGTGCATTTTAAACCATGGTCATAGGTGCGGCTCTACAACGGGGCTTGATTGAAAAGATATACAATTTATTATTATTATTATTATTATTATTATTATTATTATTATTATTATTATTATTATTATTATTATTATTATTATAACAATCAGGATAAATACACGGAAATGAGTCAACTTCCAGATATTTTTTTTACTAACTGGCTTCAAAATTTTACATCCTCTTTTACAGGAAAAATTTCATAATCGCCCTGTGATGGGGTGTTTCTGAGTAAAGTTATCCACTTTTTTTTCTTTTCTTAAATCGTGTATAATATAAACCTCCTCGCCCGTACCTCAAGCCATCCCCTACCAGAAATTCTTTTTGCAAAATTTAATAAAATTTAGGGTAGCTTCTCTATCTCCTCCAATTCCTAAAATGAAGTTTTCTTTTTTTAAAAAAACTTTAACAAAATATCCCATTTTTCTTTCCAACCTCAACCCACCCCCTACTAGTATTGCTAAATTTGCTACAGTTTAGGGTATCTTCTCTATCTTCTCTAATTCCTAAAAGAAATTTTTGTTTTTGTTTGTTGTATTACAAAAAATATCTTGTCAAATATCCCCTTCTTAATTCCAAACACAACCAATCCCCTACAAGTATTCTTTGCTAAATTTGATTTTTAATTCCCAACACAACACATCCCCTACAAGTATTCTTTGCTAAATTTGATTTTTTTTATTCCCAACACAACCCATGCCTTGCAAGTATTCTTTGCTAAAATTTTATTTTTCAATTCCCAACACAACCCATTCTTTACAAGTATTTTTTGCTAAATTTGATTTTTCAGTTTCCAACACAACCCATCACCTACAAGTATTCTTTGCTAAATCTGATTTTTCAATCCCTAACACAAGAGTTCAAAAATGCGAGAGACTCCAGCATATACAGGAATTGCCAGCAAGTCTGTAAAACTACAGTAAACTTGCCCTTTACCAGTGCCTACTCTGTTGGTACAAACAACACTTTAGTGGTAAGTGGCAGTAAGCATAGTAAATGATGGGCGCTAGAGGAGAGCAAGAACTCTGCCTAGGGCAATCAACAAACATTCCAAAATACTGCCTGTAACATATTCAACTCCTCGGGTTGTAATGACGCGGATGGTGCCATATTTGATCCATTATCTGATAACTAAACTGTGGTTTTCTCTGGGGCAAAGGTCTTGTGAACTTAATTAAGTCATCACCTTCAAGCAAAGGGCGAAACATAATGGGCTGTATACACTGTTAACATCTATATTGGCAGCCTCAAGCACTGTAGTTCATGAAGCATTGTTTTTTGGGGATTTTTTTTGTTTTTTGTTTTTTTATAAAAATAAACATCTATATCTAATAAATAACAATTTACAAAAAGATTGTATGAAAAGATTAATAAAAATAGTCATCTGATCACTTTGACTTCTCGCTTTGTATAAACAGACCAAACAACGACAACAAATTCCCGAGCGAAAAAAAACGGCGAACTGAGGACTCGGCTATTTGAGTTTTCTTGCGTCCAAAATTTGCAAATGGCTCCAAGTGGGCCTGATATCGCTCACCTAACTGTCATCTGTCTAACAGCCAAATGCAAGAGAAGTTGGTCAAGAAATATGGATACATTCTCTTGAAATTTCTTTCAAAAAATTTAAAATCCTCTATAACAGGACTCTCTCTCTCTCTCTCTCTCTCACACACACATACACACACACTCACACATACACATACACATACACACACTTACATGTACACACACTCTCTCTCTCACACATACACACACACTCACACACACACACATTTGGTTCAATTCAGTTGAGCGATATTTGATAAGCCATTTAAATTTTTCTCTATTTTTAGTAACAGATCGGCATCATTTGCATACATTTGCCATGATGCTTTCTATCAAGACTGCTCAAATTCTATTAGCGTTTTTTTTTTTTTTTTTTTTTTTTTTTTTTTTGAGAAGTTGTTTAAAGTTTGCGTTTTTTTTTTTTCTTTTTTAGTAACAGCGGCCATATTTGATGGCGGGTTAGCATCAGTTATGTAAATTTGAAAGCCTTGTGCCTTGTACACTATAATGCTTTCTGTCATATTTGGTAAGATTCTGTTGAGCGGTTTTTGAGAAGAAGTCGTTTAAAGAAGAGTTTAATACTTTATATTTTTAGTAACAGCGGCCATATTTAAAGGTGGATTAGCATATTTTGCATATATTTCAAAGGTTTCAATGCCATGATGCTTTCTCTCATGATCGGTCAAATTATATTCAATAGTTTTGAAAAAAATGTCGTTTCAAACTTATTATATACGGCGAATCGGCATCACTTGTACAAATATGAAAGGTCTTCATGCGAGAATGCTTTTTGTCAAATATGGTAAATATTCTGATAAATCGTTTCTAAGAAGAGGTCGTTTAAAGGGTTTTTGTATTTTTAGTAACCGCTGCCACATTTGACGGCGGATAGGTACCGTCTGTATACATTTGAAAGGTTTTCATGCCAGAATGCTTTCCATCAAGCTTGGTCAAAGTATATTTAATAGTTTCCAGGAAGAAGTCGTTTAAAGTTTTTTGTATTTTTATTAATGGCGGCCATATGTGAAGACGAATCAGCATAGTGTTGTATAAATACATTTTATCGGTCTTTATGCTATTATGTTTCCTGTCAAATTTGATAAAATTTTGATGAGATTTTCTTTTCAGAATAAGTCTTCTAAATGTTTAGCTATTTTTAGTTACGGTAGTCATATTTTATGGTGGATCGGCATCATTTGTACAACTTAATAGATTTTTTTTTCTTCTTCAAGTTTGGTCAAATTCTGATGAGCGGTTTTGGAGAAGTAGTCGTTTAAAGGTTTTCTATTTTTAGTAGCAACGGCTTTTTAATTTTTAGTAACAGCGGCCACATCTGAGGGTGGATATGCATTATTGGTACAAAATTTTAAAGGTCTTCCTGCCATATTGCTTTATCTCAAATAGGTTCAAATTCTGTTCAGCGGTTTTTTTAGATAAGTTGTTTAATGGGTTTTTAGTATTTTTTAGCAACGGCGACTATATTTGATGCGGATTGGCATCACTTGTAAATATTTGAAAGCCATTTGTACAAAGTATGATCTGTGTCAAATTTGGTCAAAATTGGTCAGATGCTTTTTGAGAAGAAGTTTGTAAAAAATAGCAATTGTTGTCCGAATACCGTCGCACGACAAACGACGGACACATAGCCACGCCATCAGCTCACTTGGGCCAGATGAGCTAAAACTATGCGTATTTTTTACTCGTATTTAGGCGTCTCGAAGAACCCTGTATTATTATCATTTCCCCCCCCCCCCCCCAAAAAAAAAAAAAAAAAAAAAACAGAGAAAATTCAAGAGTCTTCGAGAGAGAAATTGTTGTTAATATATCTAGCTTAAAAGGTCTGCTACCCTTTTCGTGATGACGATGATGACCACAGAATTCCATACTAGTTTGAATTTAATTAAAGTTCTCAATTGGTAAGAACTCAATACCAGCAATTGTCATCCTTTGAAAAGCACTTAACTCCCATTTCCTCGGCTTTATATAGCCAATATTGTGTTGAAAGTGCTATTTTAAACCAGCCAACAAACCATCAATTTTATTTGGTCTTTTACCATGTACAATGTCTAGTAGGGCTCAACATTTCATAGAATGGCCTCATGACACGAGTCAGAGTAGAACCCTTTCTTTCCGACCATCCACAAGATGAGACTACTCTCCAAGTTAGACCAATTTATTCAAGTCCCAATTATTTTGGATTGATTTATACTTTAATAAATCTTTCCACTTTTCGCCAGGCCCCATTTCAGCATTATGACAATGTTTTCAGTCCCGATTGCTCACAGCAGATCCCAGTTATGGGCCCACAGTTACTTTTCAATGTAGCTACCCATCCCCTAATTTACTCCTATAAACAAAAGTGCTTAGACCCACCTACCCCACAAGCTCCTTAACCAGGGGATGAATTCAAATTTGAAAACAGTTATGCACATCTGCAGACCACCCCCTATCATCTCCAAAAGTTGTAAGTCTCCATTTCGAATGGTGTAGGAGGAGTTGCACAACATTAATCACGTACATACGAACACACACATGTACGGACAGGCAAGAAAACATAATATATACCCCTTTCTTCAAAAGACGTTGAAATGATTAATTGTTACTCAATATGAATAATTGTTACTCAATATGATCACCTTTCGAACTGCATAGCCATTTATTTTATAAAGACTGCTTTATTAAAGATAATTGAGAGGGCAGTAAGAAATTTACTTTCTAGACCTCTTTGCACATATTGTCTGTGCCACTTATGTGTACTAATCAGTGATTTTAAAAAGTTTCAATTAGTACCCTTATCAGACACATAGGGTCTACCTGTCCTCCAAATACCGTAAATCCACTACAAATCAAACCACTTTCCCACAATCCAGTCGCCAGTCTTAATTGGAAAGTTTTCACTGCCTATGCCCAAAACGTTTTCCCTACCCCAACACGCACACACACACACACACACACACACACACCCGCACACATATATACACATGACAATATGCGTTCCCTTGCACTCTGCATAATGCAATCAATGTACTATCAATTAATTAATTAATGTTTCATTTGTAGTGGACAGATACTATGTTACTCTATCTTGCAATTAAATTGTCCCATGTAATCTTCAATGTACTTTGTCATATATCGTTGTCGATATTAATAACAACAAATTAATTAAAGTGAATTGAATTGATGCAAAAGCTGTAATGTTAATTAAATTGAATTGA
Source organism: Margaritifera margaritifera (assembly GCA_029931535.1). NCBI lineage: Eukaryota > Metazoa > Mollusca > Bivalvia > Unionida > Margaritiferidae > Margaritifera > Margaritifera margaritifera. The sequence goes on from JAQPZY010001444.1 coordinate 1,252,173, forward strand.
ATTGATGCAAAAGCTATCTTGTTAATTAAATTGATTTGAATTGATGCAAAAGCTGTCTTGTTAAACTGTTTGAATTGAACTGATGCAAAAGCTGTCTTGTTAAACTGTTTCCCCGATTATGAAATGAAAAATGAAGTATGATGAGTTTTTGAAACCTCAGAATACCCAGTTTTCGATAGAGACAGGTTAATTATAGACAAATGAGATAGCAGACCAGTTTTGAACATGTGTAACTTTCTATATCTTCTTGCAAAAATTATCGATAAAGACCAATTAATTAAAGATAACTTTGATGGCAGTCTGTTCCCAAAATACAAGTGAAAATGGACCACCATTTTCCCTACAAATTAGTATAGTACAACAGGTGTCTTGACTGGACCGTACTATCTATTTACTGCACTCCTTAATACTCAAAGCTTTCTAAAATAAAGACAAAAACATGCTTTCACATAATTTACAGAATATGACAAACCCTTTAAACTGAAACACACAATACGTATGGAGAGGTTGGTCAAACTGAGATTTATAACACAGTTTCTGAGTACCAGACCTGCTGTGGATGGTGTTATACTCTATGGTTATAGTGACTAACCTAGTTACCGATTCTTACTTGTTCTTATATTGACGATATTCAATCCGATAATGTTATAATGTATTAGATCATGGGGGGGGGGGGGCAGAAGGGGGTACAAGTAATAAAATATTTGTGATTAAAACAAAACTAACAAAAAACATGCTCGAAAGATTTATTTAAAGTAGATATAGTTATTTGGCTAACAAATAAGTTACCATTAATCATAACGTTTTAAGTAGTTGTTCAGATTTTAGAAGAATTCTGAGTAGACGGAATTTAGATATTACAGGTTTACTGTATATTATTGCTGAATTTAAAACTTCAACGTCTTGAAAAATGAAAAGTTTACAAGGCAGGACATTAACACCTAATTTGCAAAGAAGCGCTCATTCACAAAAGATTTTAACTGGATAGCACACACGATTCCAAGACGACTGGGCTAGCTATTAAAGACTGAGGCGAGCTAACCTTTAAGACAGTTATTAATAACTCAGCCAATCAATCAATCAATCAACCAATCAATCAATGTATTAATCAATTCGAACATGCAGAAACTGAGTAAGGAAAAAGCTCCCTCCCACACAACACAAAATTCATCCCAATCTCTTGTATGGATTACATTTGTCCCTCACCGTAAGGCACCTCAATATAATTCAATCCCTCATATATCTACCAGTAACACGAGTATGGTCATATATCTACTAGTAACACGAGTATGGTCATATATCTACTAGTAACACGAGTATGGTCATATATCTACTAGTAACACGGGTATGGTCATATATCTACTAGTAACACGGGTATGGTCATATATCTACCAGTAACACGAGTATGGTCATATATCTACTAGTAACACGGGTATGGTCATATATCTACCAGTAACACGAGTATGGTCATATATCTACTAGTAACACGGGTATGGTCATATATCTACCAGTAACACGGGTATGGTCATATATCTACCAGTAACACGAGTATGGTCATATATCTACTAGTAACACGGGTATGGTCATATATCTACTAGTAACACGGGTATGGTCATATATCTACCAGTAACACGGGTATGGTCATATATCTACTAGTAACACGGGTATGGTCATATATCTACTAGTAACACGGGTATGGTCATATATCTACCAGTAACACGGATATGGTCATATATCTACTAGTAACACGGATACGGTCATATATCTACTAGTAACACGGGTATGGTCATATATCTACCAGTAACACGGATATGGTCATATATCTACCAGTAACACGGGTACGGTCATATATCTACTAGTAACACGGGTATGGTCATATATCTACCAGTAACACGGATATGGTCATATATCTACTAGTAACACGGGTATGGTCATATATCTACCAGTAACACGGATATGGTCATATATCTACTAGTAACACGGGTACGGTCATATATCTACTAGTAACACGGGTATGGTCATATATCTACCAGTAACACGGATATGGTCATATATCTACCAGTAACACGGGTATGGTCATATATCTACCAGTAACACGGGTATGGTCATATATCTACCAGTAACACGGATATGGTCATATATCTACCAGTAACACGGGTACGGTCATATATCTACCAGTAACACGAGTATGGTCATATATCTACCAGTAACACGGGTATGGTCATATATCTACCAGTAACACGGGTATGGTCATATATCTACCAGTAACACGGGTATGGTCATATATCTACTAGTAACACGGGTATGGTCATATATCTACCAGTAACATGGGTATGGTCATATATCTACCAGTAACACGGATATGGTCATATATCTACCAGTAACACGGATATGGTCATATATCTACCAGTAACACGGGTATGGTCATATATCTACCAGTAACACGGGTATGGCCATAGATCAAATTTTGGGGATAAATATAGTTTAATATTAAACCTACCTCAGTATAAGGCGACCTCACTTACAATGCGGTACACTTTTTTGACTCCTCCTAACAGCACTATTGTGAGGTACCGCTGTATCACGATGCACGTGCCCTATATGGGTTTGGAAGAGTTTTATTTAGAAACAAGCAAGAATGTATCTTGGTAGAATTTAATATTACATTTCATCAAAGTTCACAAAGATAAAGTTGTAGGCCTCAGATCTATTTCTAGCATGCTGCATTTATAAATTAACAACAATAAAAACTCGCTTTTTCATACCACTCATATTTAGCATCATTTCTGGACCAAAGATCCTATCAGGCGTTTTCAGCATGTGACTTTCCAAGTTCGAATGAAACCTACAATCAAAGACATGCAAAGGTTAAATACTACCTACAAAGACTTGCAAATGTCAAATACTACCTACAATCCAAGACTGTCAAATACTACCTACAATAAAGACTTGCAAATGTCAAATACTACCTACAAATCCAAGACTTCCAAATGTCAAATAGTACCTACAAATCCAAGACTTCCAAATGTCAAATAGTACCTAATTATGCACTAAATGAGCAGATGTAACTTAATATCACTTTTGTGAGAGTGAAACAAAACTTCTTGCACATACAAAAAATTTTTCACTCCTGACCTTAAATTTACTTTCTTGATAGCTGATCACCCACAAAACTTTGTCACTAGTTCCAAAGCACTCGAGGTCACCTACCAACCATAGTAAGAACTCTACTGCCATATCTGTTTGTGATCAAGTAATGAGAGCCCTTGTCGCCATATCTGTGTGTGATCAAGTTAATGAGAGCACTTGTCTAAGTGAGGTGGTTAACATGTGGATAAGAACAAGATTTGAACAGTTCTACTCATACATGTACAGTAATGTGCACCTGTGTACCTTGACACCTTGATCAAATTCACATTTTATACATTGCATGGGGGGGGGGGGGGTCTGGGCTAGACAAAATTGGGCCCCATTCCCAGTGAAATATTTCAAACTCAAAGCAGAATTCCAATTTTTAGCAAGTTACTGAAAATCGTATTCAATGGATCTAATTTTTCCCAGAATGATGGGCCTAGTCCCCATTCCCAATCAACTTAAAAACAACAACCCTGTATGTGTCATTGGAAATTTAATAACCGCTGAGTTTCACAGATCGACCATTAGTATACAAGTTTTCATTCCATTATATCTCTGTGGTGGCTCAGCGGTTAGCGTGCCGGACTCGCGACCGGAATCGCGCGGGCTCGAATGCTATCATCAGATCAGCATGGTGTCCTTGGGCAAGGCAATTACTCCAATTGGTTGGTTGGTTGTTATGGATTTATCGCTATACATGGCGGCCAGTATATTTGGTGGAGGAAGAACCCGACAAAATCCCGGGAAGAAACACGACCCACGGGAAGCTACTGGCACTCTCTGTCACATACCCACGTTGGCCGAGCCAGAGACTCGAAGCCACGAGGACAGAGTTGAGATGTCAGTGATCTGTAAAGGCAAGCGCCTTAGGCCATTCGGCCACCCGGGGCCCCCCTTACTCCAACTGCATCGGCACTGAATACCATACGTGTGTTGCTGTACCGTAAAGCACCAAAGCAAACCAAACCTATCCATTCTATCTCTAGTACAGAGGGACCAACCTTGAAGTAGTCATTACACAGATCAACTTGCCATTTCAGACTGATACAGTCTTGCCTCATTAATTCCAATATCGATGTATCCAATTACCGGTTTAATACTAGTACAAGAACAAAATGATTCAGGCCAATACAATATAGTAAAATATAAAGTATAACACAGATGATCCATATATCAATTATTGTAAATTTATTTTCACGGGTATGAATGTTCGTGGTTTCGCAAAAATAAAGTATATTTTTGTCGGTACTCAAATTCCTGGATTGTTGAATGGGTCCTGTTTCCACAGAAGGCTCATTGTTCGTTGGGTCTCCAAAGTCATGGTTTGTAAGAACCATAAAATCCACGAAAATTGATAACCCACAAAAACACAGTACATGTGTCTCGACTTTTCATTCATACAGACAGATAGAATGTCTTCAGGACCTAATATTTCATCTTGATATTTACCATCATTTATCTGGACAAGTCTTCAACAGGAAACAAATTTACATCTCCCAGAGAGCTGAAATGTATGTTTAACTAAAATATATAAAACTTTGCCAACACTTTTAGCCTCTGACACAACTACATATACGTCTCTGACACAACTACATATACGTCTCTGACACAACTACATACACGTCTCTGAACGAACTTTCTGCCTTTTACATCTAACCCTTCAAGCAAGCAACTTAAATGCCAAACAAGTTTAGTACGTTTAATACTATTATTTTTGGATCCATTGTAATTTAGTTAAAATTTAATTACCTCAAATAAGAATGAATAATTTGTAAATAGTCTTGCTGTATGCAGTAAATGTAGGCTGGGCTCTAACGTTTCCTTAATGAAATACAGTACATGTTTATGAAACTTAGTATGTGAGCTTGCACAGTAGAAATTTTGAAAACTCGAAGCACTGCTGGGTCAACTTTTTGGTTCAAGATCTCAAATTTTATGAGGTTGCAGAAAAGATATTACTTTACAAGAGACTGAACGAGTCTTCAAGTGATTAATGTTTGAATTATGGAAGCCTTATATGCAAAGTGGTATTAGAGCTCTAAATAAGATTTCAGTGCATTTGGTATTTTACTCCGTCATTTAGAACTAATTGCTTTTTAAAAATTTGTTTAAGGTATTTCGTGAACACTGCACAACACAAAATAATGATACAGACTAAGTTGTAATCATCAAGAGGGTTAGCATGCCTTCGAAAATCTGTCAAACAGCTTAATGACAACCCGAGGTGTCAAAGTCCAAATCAGGGTGCAGTTGATAATACATCATTCAATTGGATTACTGTCTGAACGTTATCGACTACTATAAATGCAATGAATATCCCCAAATCGCATAGTTTATATTAATCGAATGTGCCATAAGAAACTGTACTTACGGACGGACAAATACGCCGACAACATTGACCTCAATGCTTAAAATTAGACTGTTTTGCGTATTTTGACTGCCCCCCCCCCCCCCAACACACACACAAACATTCTTTTGGTCAATTTATATGCGTAACAATACGCAAATACACTGCTTATCCAGAACTCTGGGTATTATTTCTGATATGGTATATTATTGGGTTTAACGTGCTCCATACGGACTACGTATGGTAAACCTAATTTGCCGTTCGACAGCAGTTCTGAACAGCCCAAAACCTAATAGCTATTATCTATTTAGGGATCCTACCCACAATGCAATTACAATAATTATCTTAGATCAGTCAGCTACAGAGCTGACAAACATAACTGACGCCCTCATTCAAACCTTTATGTTTATCTAACATAACGTCATAACGTATAAGGATCCACAATGATATAACATCTCTACCTCTAATTTGTGTTCCTCTCCCCCACCCCCGTCTTCAATTTACAACATGCCTGAACTGAATTAAGATTTTTAGGATGAAAAATCTATAATTTTCCTCCATATTAACTTGTTAGTTACAATCTTTCTTGTTCCAAAACTGTTTTAACTTTTCTTGCCTGGTTTAGAACACAGGGTGCTCTCTCTCTCTCTCTCTCTCTCTCTCTCTCTCTCTCTCTCTCTCTCTCTCTCTCTCTCTCTCTCTCTCTCTCTCTCTGTGGGTTGTAGTGAAGGTGTTATACAGTTGGGCAATAACTTTAGACAACATTATAGTGAAAACAAGAACATCCTGATAGTCAAAAAAGTACAATTATTATAGTTAGCAACATGTACTGTTGCATAGAATAGTTTTCTATGAGGCATGAACAGCCATGGTTTTGCATAGAATAGTTTTCTATGATGCATGAATAGCCATTGTTTCGCACATAATAGTTTTCTGTGATGCAGGAATAGTTATTGTTTTGTACAAAATAGTTTCCTATGATGCATGAATAGTTGTTTTGCACAGAATATTTTTTTTATGATGCATGAATAGTTTTTGTTTTGCACAGAATAGTTTTCTGTGATGCATGAATAGTTATTGCTGTGCACAACCGTTTTCTATGATGCATGAATAGCCATTGTTTTACAAAGAATGGTTTTCTATGATGCATGAATAGTTATTGTTTTGCACAGAATAGTTTTCTATGATGCATGAACAGTTGTTGTTTTGCACAGAATAGTTTTCTGTGATGCATGAATATTTGTTTTGCATAGAATAGTTTTCTATGGATAAATAGTTATTGTTTTGCAGATTAGTTTTCTATGATGCATAAATAGTTATTGTTTTGCAGATTAGTTTTCTATGATGCATGAATAGTTATTGTTTTGCACAGAATAATTTTCTGTGCTGCATGAATAGTTATTGTTTTGCACAGAATAGTTTTCTCTGATGCAAGAATAGTTTTTGTTTTACTGAATACAGTTTATCTTTCAATTACAAGCTGCACTGAAGAACTCTTGAGGATGCTTGAGAATTAATCATTATAAATGTATTTAAAACAAATATTTGTAATGCAACATGTCAATGCTTTTATGGTTACATCAGGTACAGCAACTACGCGGCCATTGATGTTTTATTAATGTTTATTCATTGTAAAAATAATCAATTAAACTGAACAGAACAGGGCCATCGCCGCCTAAGTTCTTTTGGTACGGCCATTCCTTATCTACAATGGTGGGTGAGGGAAAAATTTATCATTGGTAAACAAAAAAGAACTATTTTCAAGCTCTATACCGAACAGCATGTTTTGTTTGCGCTTGATCTCAAGACGCTCGGTTTGAAAACTGGATGAGTCTGTAAGAGTGGATGAATGAGTCATCAAACATATATGGCTATATATTACACTAGCGCGTTTTTATCGATAAAAAAACACTACAATCAGAACATCTTCAGATTGTTTCGTTAATAAAAACCTCTATCTGTGGAAGAGGTATTTATTTTTAATTTCATTCTAGGGGGAAAAAACCTACAAGAATAAAATTGGTACTTTAGATAAGTAACAAAGAGGACGCGAGTGAAATAATGCATGAAGCAGTTTTTAATGTATTTTCCATTTATTTAATCAATCCAAATGAAAGAGTGCTATCTTTTTTTACGTGCTACGAATGAACCAAAAAGAAATTCTGTTGAATGAGATGTAGTGCCTGCTTCGTCTGTACAGTAAGTACACAATCCAAAACTTGGCATAATCAGTTTAGGGACCGACCACTTAAATTTATGTGGGTATGTCTGCGAATTTCTATTGGATCGGTATTTTTATTTTTTTCCGTTTATCTCGATATAATTTTTCAACTAATATAATGGATATAGTAAGTTCCTTTTAATCTACAAATCAGAGTGAGTATAGTTTTGTCAAGCTGTTTCAAGCTATTTGAGGACCAGAAATCTTTCTGAACAAAAATCCTGCCGTCCCCCCCCCCAAAAAAAAAAAATTAAATGGTCGGTCCATTAGAAAGAAATTTAGGTAATTATAACCACAATTTACTTTTTATGGGTGTAACATATATGATAAATGTGAATGCATACATCAAATTGCATGGCCAGACATGCAACATTGTCTAGGAAACAGCTACACGCGATAAAGAGTGCCTATTGCACTTTGCCAAAGCAATTATGATCGCTGTATATATCTAACTATAATATAAGAGAGAGAGAGAGAGAGAGAGACTAACGTGCAAAAAAAAAGTAAAAACTGTGTCGTCTGCATCCAATATTTGCAATGTCAAGTTTTAATATTTCTCAAAAAATTGAACAAATTAAAAAGGGAAAGCGGTGTCACTCATATGTACATGGATTCAAAGGATGTTACGGAAATTAGGGAATTATTCGGAACTTACCGAATACAATGAACTACATCACTCCTCACTCTGCACAAGTAAGTGCCTGTGCTATCTGGCGATTTACAATCCAATTTTGGTTATTATCATTACGCCAAACCGCTTGGCGGACACGTATGCATGTTAAGAGTCTAACAAAATAGTTCCAAATACTTGGCTGCTTAACTTTCTTTGTTGTGATGGCTTGCCAAGGTCAATTTAATATATGTCTTGATTGTAATTGGAACTAAGCAAAATTCTTCGTAAAAATGTGTTAACGTGTCATTTTGCTAAACGAAAAATTTACCATGCTAGTTGGAACACTTACGTTATCAAATTTTCCACGTTGTCATGCTCTTCAATTACGGAGCTAAGTAAATCTTGCATGTAATCCGCAATCTCACAATGCCTAAACAGAAGTGACCGGTTTGAAAAAAAAAAACACGCGAACTTATGAAGTTTGCATCACTCCTGTTGTCCGAAACGCGAAAAAGATGCAACCATGGCCACCGTAATAGTAAAGAAACTCCCGTTTGGTTTGAAACGCGAAAAAGATCATAGTGTCAGCGACTCCCTGGCGACAATCGGGTTATAAATTATAAATTAATGAATGAAATCACAAAGATTTGTGCATTTTTTATATCCTTGAGGCTTTTCATTTTTAAAATCCCAAAGGCGGTACAAACTGCCAGCTGGGTGGACGAATACTATACAACAGAAATTAACGTGAAGCATCAAAATACAGCCACGAGATCTACCTTCTAAGGCCAGAACGGGGCGGCTGCCTCATTGTATCATTGGGAAAGACACTAAGCTCCCATTTCCTCGGCATGATATAGCCAATAATGTGTTAAAAGTGCCGTTCACAAGAATAAAAACTTCTATTTGGGCCACAGACTACACTCTGAGGCGCCACGTGACTCTATTATCGTAGTCGACTTCTATTATTTAGACGGGGAAATTCCTACATACGTCTAAGCTTAACCTTCTTTAAACGTGATTTTCAGTCCTTTTACATTTAACATAATCTTAATTTCAAGATTTTTAGTCATTGAAGTGTAGCCCCTATATTTTAGCTGCTTACATTAATAATGAAAATTTGCATAAATCTGTTTAGAGCCGACCCTATAAAGTGTCTGACGTATTTGCGCAGACACGATAGAATCCATGTCTGACTTTAGAAGAATGTCCCTGGAGTAAATAAGATCAATCTGTCTGAAGTAAATTATTGTTAGTTTTCTTACAGGATGTATTTTGCTTTAAAACTACTGCTTTCAAAGTTTCCGCCTATTCCAGTGCATTCCAAATATGCATGCACATGAAGTGGAAAAAGGTCGTGATATCATAGACAAAAAAAAAAAAAAATCTTGTCCTATGCACTTATTATTTTACTTCGTGAGAACCGAGTATACCATTCTCCTATTATAAAATAATTTTACATGCATAAATGTGGGGAGGACAGTCCAATATTGTGAGGCACATCTTTTTGTTTTTAAATCGTACGTGCCGGATACACGATCCTGCTAATATGATAAACCTTCTTTGTAAAGCTGAGAAAGTCAGTCCAACAAAGAAGTATTCTTTCACTTCATGCATGAAATAAAAACAGCCACAAAATACCCATTCTAGCGACGCTCTGGCGTCCTCTAATTGGTGATGGGATCAGGTGACGAAATACTACGTCACAAAGTATATAAAAATCAAAGTATTGATTCATTTAAAAAAAACACTAATCAAAGCTACTTTCAGTTAATACTATATTTCTTTATCTGGATATGTTTAAATGACATGATATTTAGCATATATACGTTTATGAAAAAACGTCAAATGCTGCGTACTACTTTCTTGCGCAAGAATTTTGTGCTGTTTGTCTTTTGTTTTCCCTTAAATGAGGAAATCAATCCGCCTCATATATTTTAAATATGTCGTGGCATGACAGAAAAGGCCGAGGTTGCTACGACTGTAGACACAAGAACCATGACAGTTACATTTTTATTAATTTTAATGTACCTTGTTTCCAAACTAGGAAAAGTTACAGGCGTAATGGCTTCAATTTGGTGTCAGAGTCAATTGTGCCATGATCCGCACAATAAATTGACGAAACATGTCGATAAAGTTTCCTTCTTACCAAAATCCTTTTAAGATGTATGGCAAGTAAAGTGATATTAATCAGTATCTACAATAATTAAGACAATAAGCTAATTGTGAATACATGAAAACAGGGATAAAAAAGACCTGTTTTGTTGTCACCAAAATACAAAGCACAAAGTATACATCTATTACAAATGCACCTTTTAACACTGCAATTGTTATGCTAATCTGCTTTTAACACTGCAATTGTTATGATAATCTGCTTTTAACACTGCAATAATTATGCTAATCTGCTTTTAACACTGCAATAATTATGCTAATCTGCTTTTAACACTGCAATAATTATGCTAATCTGCAATTATCAAGAGGGAAGTTCAACTGCCACTTAAATACTTAAGTTTCTTAATTATTGGAGAAAGTCAACCGCTGATATTTATCTATATTATGGGAGCATTACTTTGGTCAACTAAGTGACATACAAACATATAGACAAAATGTATGTGCCTTATTAACAAATCTGTGGCGTAGCAACCGCACAAGCAACCCCCGCGTGCAGGGGAAGGGGGGTAGACCCAGTGGGGGCCCAAAATAATCATCAAACAATTTCATCTACTGGAAGGGGACACAAGAATTAAATTTTGCGGGGGGGGGGGGGGGGGGCCAGAATTTCTTGCTACGCCACTGTAACTAGTATATTTCATAAATGCTTCGCTTTGTGTCAGAGTCAATTAACCCATTGTATAAACAATGCAAGTATGGAAGTGGATATAATCTGTCAATGAGGCCATTGTATAAACAATGCAAGTATGGAAGTGGATATAATCTGTCAATGAAGGCTTTCTCACAAAAACATGTTTACCTGCAGGTCTGGCAAGTCAATCAATCAATCACTCAATAATAATAATAATAATAATAATAATAATAATAATAATAATAATAATAATAATAATAATAATAATAATAATAATAATTATTATTAATCTTTTTATTATTATCATTATTATTATAATTACCTGCAACAAGAACAATATGCTTATTTTGAAGTTATAATTGGAAATGTGGTCACTGAACACATATGCCCCACCCCAGTGCCTGAAAACTGAAAAAAATGTAAGACCGAATGGACGGACGGACTTCGTATGGACAAGTTTAAAAGCGTGTTTCTGTATCTGCCCACCCCTGTCATTGTGAGGTATATAAATCGAAACTGCCCATGTGTCATTCAGTACATACTAGTATATGTCAAGTCACTTATAACACGATTTTATATCACTTGTATATATGTATACAAATTAATCCATTTAAAATCATATATTTTACACTGATCTTTAACTATATGAGTGAAAAACTCAAGAATAGTGTGGGTTTTATTATACTTAAATTCAACCATATATAGAAATGGAACCCCATGTAATGTATCTTTAATGTATGCAATATTACATTCTAGGATTATTTATATATCCTAAATAATTTTCGCATCATACTGCAACTCTTGTCTACCGATATTCGCGAGCGTATAATTATTATAAAGAGGGCACACAGGTAATTATCTACACGAATAGCTTTCGTTATTAGGCTATCTAATTACACCAGACCTTGAGACCCTCCTTCTTTTTATAATTGAAAGAAATGCATTCCTAACATTTTCGGCTTCCATCGTCAGTGTGAAAAGCCAATTTTGTGTGGAAATTTTGAACCTTCTTCACAAATACCGCACAACACAACATTACGTGATAAATGACTCATGACAAATAAATCTTTGCGCATGTAATTTCAATATTACAAATAATTCAGTTTTCATTTGAGATTTAGACTTCAACGTCTTAATAAAGCAAACTGCTTTACTTAAGGAATAATTTAAAATCACATATACTTTGAAAATATTTTATATACAGAGAGACATGAGCTTCTGCGATGGGTCTAAATTAACGTCTCTTAGTCTCATTAAAACCGATTGAATGATACGGGATAATGATTTTACGCTTCTTTTAATTATCAATCAATCAATCAGTTCACTGGGTTTTATTTTTAATGAAACTGTTTTTAGTCTATATTTAATATTCTTTAAATGTATTCTCTACTCCATATATTCGAGTTATCTTTTCTTGATCTTATTGATCGGTAGATGAGAATTCATTATACCGCCATCGTCGTTATAACGCCATAGTGCATATGGATAAATATTGAATATTGGCGTTATAAAGAGAGTGTGGTGCATGTATGGTGTATATATATATATATATATATATATATATATATATATATATATATATATATATATATAAACTCTTGTTATAACGACTAAGTTCGTTTCCAGACATTTTGTTCAAGTAATAAATTTGTCTTTGTAAAGATCATGTCTTTAATTCAGAAGAGTTATCGTTCTTGTAATATCGTTCTCAAAACAGCATGTATAATTGAGAAGACATCATGTATACTTGAGAAGAATGTGTTACAAATATAAATCTATATATACCTTATATCTAATAGAATCGTGATTATGTTTTAAAAGCTAATATATATTTTCATTAATTAAAAACGATTGTTTTGGGGTGGGGGGTTTAATTTAGAAATACAACGTGTACATAAATTCTCAATCATATGTCTTGTTACTTGGAAATTGCTGTCAGAGTTGAAAGCTGAATATTACACTATAAAAAAAACAAATTTACCACTAAATACGTTTGTTCCTGTAAATTCTCTGTCGGAACCCGAATATCCCATTGTAACGGATATATTTGTTTTGGTTTGTTGGCTTTTAACGACACTTTTAACACATCATTGGTTACATCATACCGAGGAAATCGGAGCTAAGTTCCTTTCCCAAGGACACATAGAGGCAGCTGACCCTGGCTGACCTGGGCTGAGCACAGTTAAATTAATAGTTAATGTTACATTTATGTGTTGCTAATTGTAAACGAAATAATATACAATTTGAAGAAAAAATATTTTGCTGTTGTCTGGTACACATGTCAAGGTATACATGCATGAAGTGCACAATTAAAATTTGTATTTCTTGAAATTAATCTTCCACTATCAGAGATAAAAATCAATAATAATGTGCCCGGTGACTACTCAAATTCAACCATTACTGAGAAATCTAAATCCTGATATGTATCCACAATGTATGTACATGTATCATAATCTGATATGTATCCACAATGTATGTAAATGTATCATAATCAGAACTTCTAGTAAACTTAAACCAATGGTGTATCACCTCAAAGCCACCGTAATTAAAGATTTAGATCAGGGATGTCAGACTCATTTGCTATGGCAGGCCAGATTTGATATAAATAATAATAAATAATGAGTCTGGCAGGCCGTATGTTTGACACCCCTGTTTTAGATGATGTCACAAAATTTGCTCATAATATATCAGATTTTTTTAAATCATGTCATACTGAAACCTCTGTTTGTATTTAACCCAATTTTGTATTTCCATCATTCAAGTTAACTTTTTTAAGCATTTCAATGAGCATCTGATTAATTTCATTTGTATTATATATATATATATATATATATATATATATATATATATATATATATATTATATATATATATATATATTATATATATATATACATGTTTTCAGGTTTTCATTTGTTTCAAGTTTTTGAGATCTCTGGGCATGAGAAAGCGTTACGCTTGGTCTAAGAAAGTAAATTACACCAGTTTCATTCAGTCCTTATAATCTCAGTATTAGTAATTTGTCAGTACAACAACAACAAACTTGGCCATACGAATATTTTTAAAGGTGTAGATTTCAAGATAAAAAATTGCCACATGAAATTTGACAGGTTGAAACAAAAGTGAAACTACTAATTCTACAATTTGTTGGGAAATCATTTAGAAAATAAGTCATTAAAAATATATCTTAATTTTTTAAAAATATAACCTAATAGATGGACTTCAGAGTTCTAAAACAGCACAGTTACCAAAATTTCTAAAACAGCATAGTTGCCAAAATTTCTAAAACAGCATAGTTAACAAAATGAACCTTCAAAATTTTCACTCAAAAATCAAGCGGCTACACATAAAACTACATTAATCTATTAAATAGGATAGATTATATAGGTAAATTATATACAAACATTGACAAACTATATCTCTAATTTCAATGTACACTTACCTTGTGTGTGAATATGTTAAGACAAACTCCATATAAACACAGTATATGTGATTTAAGAACAACAAGATCCAATGTGTATACATATGTTAACAGCTGATAAAATGCCCGTCGATTTACCTAAATTACCCCTACTGGCACAAGTATACTTTCAATACCACAATCACAGTTGTCATCTATTTACCTGTGGTCATAACGGTTTGTCCTAACGCTGTTAATAGGTGGATCTAAACTCGCAAATGGTCAAGATAAATGGAGATTTCATTCTCTGTCAGTAACGACGTTTAACGCATGAACAGTAGGTGTTGTGCCGGCAGTACGGGTAGACTGTATGAGTTGACGATAAAACGTACAATGACCTTAGGTCCCTAACTGCACAATATCCAATGTAGGCTGGGATCGACAGGTAATAGGTCTCACGCTTGTATTTATTACTTGTACTTGATCACAGGTAGACAGTGCCGCCAAACGACTCTGGCAGGGCTAATCTTTCACGATTTTATCGGGCTGATTTTGATGATAATGAACCGGTTAGGAAGGAGTTCAAAGTAATATTTTATATGTTTAAATACTCATAAGGGCGAATGTGTATACAAAGTATAATACAGATTAGAATAAAATAAGATATTCACTTTGGAGAAATAATGAGAAATAAGAAATTAATTGACCTAACAGAGACAGTATGCCGAAAAATGAAATTTTTTAAAAATTTGATTTTACACCTGGAAAGTAATTCATGTAGGGTAAATCTTTTTTTTTTTTTAAACGGATCAACCATAATGCCATTTCTTATATTGATAAATATATTACGGTACATTCGCAAAGTCTATCTTCATTTTCTCAATATCTGGAGTACTAGTTAAGGTGTTTGACTCGTGACCAGTGGGATACAGGTTGATTAAATTATAAG
The DNA here is from genome assembly GCA_029931535.1 of Margaritifera margaritifera. Lineage (NCBI taxonomy): Eukaryota > Metazoa > Mollusca > Bivalvia > Unionida > Margaritiferidae > Margaritifera > Margaritifera margaritifera. The sequence continues at coordinate 1,267,640 of JAQPZY010001444.1, forward strand.
TATTGCAGTGGGTGATTTGTATCCAACATGATGCAAGCAGGCAAATGGATCCTACATGATACTATCTGGTGCTACCTTAATGCACGAGGGTGTACTGTGCACTGCTTCAAATGAATGTTTATTTAGATGTGAAAATGGACTATCTTCTTCAAATAAGTGAATTTGCTTTATATGTTGTGTATGTGTTGGCGCTCAACAGTGTTAGCCAAGGTCCATGCTCCTGCATGCACCATGTCGGATGAAAATTCACCCACTGCAGTATGTTACGATGCAATCATCACGTGTATTTTTATAATACGTACGATGACGGAGAAACTGCAAATAAAATATTTGCATTACAAACATTTCCTCAGGTTATTTCACCCATTTATTTTCAGACCCACCCACACTCCAACTGTGAATGAAAATTGTCATGTATAATGTTTACATATTTAACTTTGTCCTTGATTGTAGGATGTATTCGAGGTCAGGATTTCTTTTGTTTACAATTAGATTGTTTTTTCCACTAGAATTACTGATATCTGTCATGTAGGCATATGATTTTCTGGAAAATTCTGTCAGGTGGCTTGTGTTTATATATAGGGAGTTTGGTAAGCAATATTTCATTCTTGTTCTAATGGTCAGTCTATGAAGAATCATTTTAATAATCAGATGTTTACAGCCGTGTTGCGAAATTCAGAGCAAATTCAGAGAGCGGAATTATTTATTTAAAATAATAATTGCATTACTAAAATGCTCATTCTCATTTTGATTGATACATGACTTTGGGATTTTAGTTAATTTATTCAAAGATATTCTGGATTACATCATTCAGGCATATCAGGACATTCACGACTACTGGCACATCATGACATTCAAGACCACTGGCACATCAATACATTCAAGACTACTGGAATTTGTTCGGAACATTCTATATTTAGGACTTGTGATTAGGAGACTTCGGATTATTGAATTATTTGTATTTTAATTCACAATATTGTAAGTGTCTTTTTGAATTTTCATTTCAATTGTCTAGAAATAAATTGCTTGCTGATTTTACTTACATTGTTGGTTTCACTTTCTTTCTGTTACATATTTTTGGGCCATACAGTCGTAACATAAATTGGGGACTCGTCCGTGATGTGAATTTCTTTACATTACAATTACAATTTATTTTGTTTTTTGGAATTTTCATTGTCCCTGGTAAAGATTTGAGAACTCTTTAGTGAAATCAGCAAGCATTCACAAATCTCATCTAAGGTTGAGAACTTTGTTTCAAGTGCTACCCAGGTAGGGTTAGAGTCTATCAAAAAAGACGAGTTGCTTGAGCATGCCAGACATTGTGATCTTTCTGAAAGTGAAAGCGTCTTTGAAAAAGCAAGAGATGAAGAATATTTGCAGATAGAGAAGAAGGAGAGACAGTTAAAGCGAGAGAGAGAGAGGAGAAGGAAATGCAGAGAGAGAGAGAGAAAGAAAGAGGAGAGGGAAATGCAGATAAAGAATGAGAGACCGTTAGAGAGAGAGAGAGAGAGAGAGAGAGAGAGAGAGAGAGAGAGAGAGAGAGAGAGAGAGGGAGGGAGGGAGGGAGGGAGGGAGGGAAATGCAATATAATGCAATATAAATTAAAAATATTAGAACTGACAGGAAGAGCACTCTTCCCCCCTTTACACACAAGTTCAGGTTTTGATGTTACCAGCTATATTAGGTTAGTACCCCCTTCTCAGGAAAAAGAAGTAGATAAATACTTTCTTCACTTTGAGAAAATTGCTGAAAACTTGAAATCTCCAAGAGAGCATTGGAATTTGTTATTACATAGTGTACTTATTGGCAAAGCTCGTGAAGTTTACACTGTACTCTCATTACAACAAAGCACTGATTATGATGTGGTTAAGGAGTACATCTTGAAGGGTTATGAGGTGGTATATGAGGCATATCGACAAAAGTTTAGGAACTGTATAAAAGCGACCCTGACCTCGAATTCTAAGTAAACAATTTTGTTTATATCCTACAATCAAGGACAAAGTTAAACATGTAAACATTATACATAACAAAATCAATGCAACTCAACATTTCAACCTCATTATAGAGCAATACCATACGAAATCATGGAAATGATAATAGTAAGGCTTCTCTAAAATATATAAAAAAAGGACCGTATTTTCCTCATAAATTACTTAGTCTGAGATCCACCAGACAGGTGTCTACGCAGAGTTACTTCCTGAGAAGGGGGTACTAACAGTAGTGTGGATTCCCTTCGTGAATTCAAGCTGCTCAAACACGTATAACATGCCTAATGACGGGGTGGGTTGGGGGAACTTGCTTAGAAAATCACTATTCAAAGTCTAAAGTCTGATGAATAATATACCTTTATGAGCTGTAATGTAACTGTCCATGAAGTTGAATTTGCTCTCTGTTGTCTCGTTCTTTTTTTTTTTTATATCCGTACCTATATAGATTAATAAATTTATATCCGTACCTATATAGATTAATACATTTGGGAGGGGGGTTGTTGCTGTGGGTGTCAACATTCTTGACAAGTTTTCATGTTGACAAGCGAGGTGGTGTAGGTAGATATGTACTCGAACTATAATAGCCATGTTTTGTTGACATGACGCTGTATATCATTTAGTCGTAACAACTGATCCATTTTAGATTAGTTAAAGGTAATTACAACTGATCCATTTTAGATTAGTTAAAGGTAATTACAACTGATCCATTTTAGATTAGTTAAAGATAATTACAACTGATCCATTTTAGATTAGTTAAAGATAATTACAACCAAACTTCGATAAATGAACTCTGATATTAATTCTTTATCGAGGGACTATTTTTCACTCTACCACGAGTCATGTCGTCATGTGTGGTTGTCTGCACAGCGTCTTGGTATTTTGATTAATGTCATAGTATAGCAACTTTATGATTTCGTGTTATTTATTTGTATATTGTCACATATCAATATACACTATGATTCCGTGTTATTTATTTGTATATTGTAACATATCAATATACACTATGATTTTGTGTTATTTATTTGTATATTGTCACATACCAATATACACTATGATTCCGTGTTATTCATTTGTATATTGTAACATATCAATATACACTATGATTCCGTGTTATTTATTTGTATATTGTAACATATCAATATACACTATGATTTTGTGTTATTTATTTGTATATTGTCACATATCAATATACACTATGATTCCGTGTTATTTATTTGTATATTGTAACATATCAATATACACTATGATTTTGTGTTATTTATTTGTATATTGTCACATATAAATATACAGTGTGATTCCCTGTTATTTATGTGTATATTGTCACATATCACTATACAGTATGATTCCGTGGTATTTATTTGTATATTGTCACATATCGCTATACACTATGATTCCCTATTATTAATTTGTATATTGTCACATATCAATATACACTATGATTCCGTTATTTATGTGTATATTGTCACATATCACTATACAGTGTGATTCCCTGTTATTTATTTGTATATTGTCACATATCACTATACAGTGTGATTCCCTGTTATTTATTTGTATATTGTCACATATCACTATACAGTGTGATTCCCTGTTATGTATTTGTATATTGTCACATATCACTATACAGTGTGATTCCCTGTTATTTATTTGTATATTGTCACATATCACTATACAGTGTGATTCCCTGTTATGTATTTGTATATTGTCACATATCACTATACATTATGATTCCGTGTTATTATTTGTATATTGTCACATATCAATATACATTATGATTCCGTGTTATTATTTGTATAATGTCACATATCAATATACATTATGATTCCGTGGTATTTATTTGTATATTGTCACATATCACTATACACTATGATTCCGTGTTATTATTTGCATATTGTCACATATCAATATACATTATGATTCCGTGTTATTATTTGTATATTGTGACATATCACTATACACTATGATTCCGTGGTATTTATTTGTATATTGTCACATATCAATATATATTATGATTCCGTGTTATTTATTTGTATATTGTCACATATCAATATATATTATGATTCCGTGTTATTATTTGTATATTGTCACATATCAATATACACTATGATTCCGTTATTTATTTGTATATTGTCACATATCATTATACAGTGTGATTCCCTGTTATTTATTTGTATATTGTCACATATCACTATACAGTGTGATTCCCTGTTATTTATTTGTATATTGTCACATATCACTATACAGTGTGATTCTCTGTTATTTATTTGTATATTGTCACATATCGCTATACAGTGTGATTCCCTATTATTTATTTGTATATTGTCACATATCAATATACACTATGATTCCGTGTTATTTATTTGTATATTGTCACATATAAATATACAGTGCGATTCCCTGTTATTTATGTGTATATTGTCACATATCACTATACAGTGTGATTCCGTGGTATTTATTTGTATATTGTCACATATCGCTATACACTATGATTTCGTGTTATTTATTTGTATATTGTCACATATCAATATACACTATGATTCCATTATTTATTTGTATATTGTCACATATCACTATACAGTGTGATTCCCTGTTATTTATTTGTATATTGTCACATATCACTATACAGTGTGATTCCCTGTTATTTATTTGTATATTGTCACATATCACTATACAGTGTGATTCCCTGTTATGTATTTGTATATTGTCACATATCACTATACAGTGTGATACCCTGTTATTTATTTGTATATTGTCACATATCACTATACAGTGTGATTCCCTGTTATGTATTTGTATATTGTCACATATCGCTATACAGTGTGATTCCCTATTATTTATTTGTATATTGTCACATATCACTACACATTATGGTTCCGTGTTATTATTTGTATATTGTCACATTACACTATACACTATGATTCCGTGTTATTATTTGTATATTGTCACATATCAATATACATTATGATTCCGTGTTATTATTTGTATATTGTGACATATCACTATACTCTATGATTCCGTGTTATTTATTTGTATATTGTCACATATCAATATACATTATGATTCCGTGTTATTTATTTGTATATTGTCACATATCAATATACATTATGATTCCGTGTTATTATTTGTATATTGTCACATATCAATATACAGTATAATTCCGTGTTATTTATTTGTATATTGTCACATATAAATATACAGTGTGATTCCCTGTTATTTATTTGTATATTGTCAAATATCAATATACATTAGGATTCCGTGGTATTTATTTGTATATTATCACATATCAATATACACTATGATTCCGTGGTATTTATTTGTATATTGTCACATATCAATATACACTATGATTCCGTGATATTTATTTGTATATTGTCACATATCAATATACACTATGATTTCGTGTTATTTATTTGTATATTGTCACATATCAATATACAGTATGTGCTGAATTCACAGTTAAATACGTCTTGCCTGCCACATTGTCAGGAGCTCACCAAGTTTGGCATAGTCGTTCGACGTCCTGATACATTTTTCATCGGTTAATCAGTTCCCTGACAATCTTGCACTGGATCGTCGGTGGAGGTTATATAAGCCTCCCCCTCCCACCACCACCACCACCTCTGCTCAGTGTTTGGTAGACAACTGCTGAGTTACATCAGGCGTCAATTTCAAAACCTTAACACGACGTAACTATTTCAACATTTTCGAAGTTTATATAGTAGGTCAGTTTTTAATGATAATGAATTAGACTTAATCTTATTTTTCTATCAGTGAAAACTAAGTATTTTATTATTAAATGTAATTTGATTTAATGACTATAGGATAAATCATAAGCGTTGCAGACTTCTCCCACCACACTTGGGTCTTTTGGAATGTTCACTTTTGGCACAGAATAAATAATTACTAAAAGAAATTAATTACTAAAGACTCCAGAATTTTAAAAAATGAAATAATTAGCATTATGTAATTTTAATATATAATATATTTCTGAATACTTTCTTCCAATACAATTTTTATTGATTCAGATCTGTGTTGATCATCAATTTATTCAAACCCCTTCACCCAGACGCTTACACCTTGAACTTAATCTTAAATCCAAATGGCACAAAGGTCTTTTGCAGAAACTGATGTTCCACAAGGTCTATCATAGATGGCAGCACAATCATGACACTTTTGCTAATAATGATGGAAATGTTGTCTGACAACTTATCCATACGTCTAGCATTTAAAATGTACCCAATGGCCAATCATACGAAACTGTTCACTGCTACATTAAGAGTTTATGACATATCTCAAATATATTTTGTCATCATTAAGAAACTTTCCATGTGCAAAAAGATTTTGGTGCAAAAATATTGAAAATCGATTAAGAAATATAGAAAGTAGTATAATTTTTCTATCCATTGATTTTAATCTTGTTTTTGACTGTCTTACTTCCTATGTACTATTTTAGCACTAGTATAAGCCAGTGGCCAACTTGTTTATTCCAAAATTGTTCTGAGACAAAGAGAATGAATATATTTCAGTTCTTGTGTTATTTCTATTATTTTGATAAAAAATAAGAGCCATTAATCACCTGAAAGTGCCAAAAAATTACAAGTAATTCACAAATTTGGTGATAACTGTAGACCTTGAAAATGTATACTTTGTGTTTTTTAAATATGGAAAATGAATCCAAAAATCGTAGCTTAACAGTATGTTCTACTCGTTTGAACTAAAGACTTTTTGTGTAAATCTCATGAGGGACATACAATGTGCATATGGTATATGCTGGGAATGGTGGCAGAGATCATGACGTCGTAAAAGACAACAGAGATTACAATATGTCATGATCAATGAATACATGATATCGTTAGCAAGGATGCTATCCCAGCCTGTCCTCTGCTCATCCACTATCCAATGATCATTCCCCTACTCATTCACTATTCAATGATCATTTCACTGCTCATTCACTATTCAATGATCATTCCCCTGCTCATCCACTATTCAATGATCATTCCCAGCCTGTCCCCTGCTCATCCACTATCCAATGATCATTCCCAGCCTGTCTCCTGCTCATCCACTATTCAATGATCATTCCCAGCCTGTTCCCTGCTCATCCACTATTCAATGATCATTCCCCTACTCATTCACTATTCAATGATCATTCCACTGCTCATTCACTATTCAATGATCATTCACCTGCTCATCCACTATTCAATGATCATTCCCCTGCTCATCCACTATTCAATGATCATTCCACTGCTCATTCACTATTCAATGATCATTCCCCTGCTCATCCACTATTCAATGATCATTCCCCTACTCATTCACTATTCAATGATCATTCCACTGCTCATTCACTATTCAATGATCATTCCCCTGCTCATTCACTATTCAATGATCATTCCCCTGTTCATCCACTATTCAATGATCATTCCCTACTCATTCACTATTCAATGATCATTCCACTGCTCATTCACTATTCAATGATCATTCCCCTGCTCATTCACTATTCAATGATCATTCCCCTGCTCATCCACTATTCAATGATCATTCCCAAGTGAAATAGCATTTCTTAAACCTTCAAAGATAGATCCGAACCGAAGCTTAAAAGAGGGGGAGGGGATAACCTAAATATTTGTGGTAAAGATATAATTTTTTGTGATATAGATTTGAGATTTGCAATGCAAGGGCCAAACAAGTGTTATTACTGTATGATTTCAATTTGATTGTATAGCTGAAACATTTGAGTAGCAAACATTTAAACGGTCCTTTTGAATCATTATCATGCATTTCTTCCACAGAATATTCATAAGTCTCACACAAGCAACCCCCGCCCCCATTCCAATGCAATACTGTGGTAAAATTTGGGTTTTTTTTTTTTTACAAATGCACATTGCATTTTCTCAACTTTGCAACCAATGTTATGCCAAAAGAAAGGAACATGAAACTTACCACACTTATTGATGAGATGTCACTGATATAGAGTATACAATTTGAACAGGGATGGAATACATCAGATTCACAGAGGTCCAATGTCAATGGGTAAACAGTTAGGTAATTCTTCTAACAACAGTATATAGAAGCATGCTAATATGCCTTGTCATCACTTTTTCCTTACTTTTAATACAAATGAATGAAAAGAAACATTTTAGTTATATTTTAGTTTTACTTAATCGAACAGCTGTAAATCTGAGTAGATTTTTCTTTCTATGTTCGAAGACTCTTAATTTTCCCATAATTACAGACATTTCACACACAATATTGCCATAAGGCATACTGAATACGCATGAGCAAAATAGGCATAATTAGCTGATTTTTATACTTTGCATCAATATTAACGTACGAGTTTATTGAGAAAATCATACACGATGATATGAAAAAGCAATTGCACAATTTTCATATTTGTCTTAAGGTTCCGCTCTATAGTTTCGTACTGCATTGGGTTTGATTTTGAAAGAAAAAGAACTTCCCGGGTTTTCCTCACTGGTTATCATGTTTAAAAAGGCATTGTATATCTTAGATCTTATTATAATAGCTTTTAATTCCCTATATTTTGGTGTGGCCAAGTGGTCTAAGGCGCTCGCCTTTACAGATCACTTAAATATCTCACCTCTGTCCGCTTGAGTTCGAGTATCAAGCCGCCCAACGTGGGTATGTGAGAAAGCTTCCCGTGGGTCTGTGGTTAATCCAGGGGTCATGCCGGCTTCTTCCTCTACCAAATATACTGGCCGCCATGTATAGCCTATCATGAGCTAAAAATGACGTTAGCCCAAACAAAATAAAATAAAATTTAAAAAAAAAAAAGATTGATTTGTATAAATTAGAGTATACAGCTTTGCCTTACTTGAGATGTGCATCTCTCAAAAGACTGCATGTTCCGCTTGGTTAATTTCACTTCCTAAACTTCAGAGGTAAATTAGAAGAAGAAAAAAAAAAACTAGCCGATAACTTTCTTTTAGCTTTTTTATATTTTGTAATTCATTTATTGCACTTTCAAAAGTTAGTACTGTCTACTCAAGCAAAAATGATTTAGCCTGTTTTGATAACTTCTAAGGTTAGTGTACTTTGGACTAGTCCAAGGTCATTTCTCCAGCACATGAGAGCAGTCATTTCGATCTGCTATCTGCTTTAGGCGGCGCGTTGTTTCCCTAATACCATATATAAAGAAATATCAGTCACAGTACATGAAAGTAGCATAAACGTATGCCAACATTCTTGCACACAACTTCACCTTATACCTATCCCTCTTTCAGAAGTACGTAACTACTGCAGAGCGGAACCGAGTTTCCTCTGACCTTTCTCATCTCAATTTACATATTTTGACATTTATGTTTTGTTGTAAGGTCAGACAGTGATCTCCCCAGCAATTTTTGATAGCATCGGGGTCAGCGCGTTAGGGCCATAATTTTTTTTAAAACGCGCGTTAACGTCATAAAAGTGAAATAAATTAATATTAATGAAATAAAAAGGAAGTGCATATATTTGCATAGTATTCTTTATTTACCTAGGTTATGACAAGATTTAATCTCCATCGCATTTGTTTCTTAATTTAAATAAATGATATACGTCTTTTTTTCTTTTCGCCATATACACTGACTGTCACATCAAAATTGAAGTTTTTAAGGATTGTCCTTCAGTACTGATTTTCATCAGGTAGTTTAGCAACCTCTGTGTCAACCTATTCCTTAAAACACTCTTAATTCCATTCATTGAGGAGAATGGCCTTTCACAATCTGAAAAAAATGGAACATAAAATGTATTAATGGATGTACAAAAATGAGACAAAACTACCTGAATCCTAATTAAGTGAATTACCGAGGACAAATTATTTAAGAGTCAAAGTCAGTGATGTGTTTTCAAATAATCATGACAGAATAAGATAATACATATTCCTTTCCATTAAGAACAATAAATCAAAGTGTTTGCTATTGTTTCATTTCGTCACAGAATCAATGTCAGAGAGCTTAAATATTGTTCAAAAGTTTAAATTGCTTTATTTACCTGCTGTTGACACTGTTAGCCCCCCCCCCCCGCCCCAACTCCCATCCCCCCCCCCGCCCCCGTAGATCTGATCCAAAAATTTAGCAATATGGAAAACTTACCATCCAATCCAGTAATTTCCACCCAAGAGTATAACGTCTTCCATTCATTGTCAAATCCCGTCCTTCGTTCCTTGTTATCTTTCTTGTGGAAATCATGCTGACGCTGTCGGAATCGGAATCACTGCCACTATTGGTGATGCTAATTTCTGATTTTTGTAATCAGGCCAACATGGGGTTAGCCGGACGCGGGGTAGGTAAAAGGTGGTGTTTTCATTTTTCACAATAATGTTTAATATAATATGTGTAACTGCTTTGGCTGGTAGTTAAAATGACTGAAATATATATAACACACTATCAGTAGACTCCATCGTCGCTGCCAATCACGTGACTATGTCTGTACAGATGAAACCCGCATCAAAGGTCGCGCACCGGCAGTCGCGCAAGCCAGGTACAAAAGATAATTGTTAAGTGAGTGGGTAATAAAATACCCAAGAAGAGGTAAGAACAAGTGTCATTTGGGTAATAGGGCTTTGAATTAGGGGACAGGATGTTTGTTTAACAGATTCATTTTATAAGGGTACTGGGAAACATTAAAGCGTAGCGGCACAAGAGCATTGCGTAGCGGCAGGTTATACAGCATCGGGGGTTGAAACGGTAGCGTAGTGGGCCCGCTACGGTAAAAGGACCTGGGGAGAACACGGAGTCAGAGTGTATGTTCTATAGAAAACTTGGAATTCGCCGAAACCGTGCGGTGTTGGCATTCGATAACCGCTTACCGGCCTAGCAAACGTAAACGAACTTACATTGAGCTCTAAACGAACTTACATTGAGCTCTACCAGTATGAAGTCGATAGGAAGATGATTTATCTTCTCAGAATATGTGAGCAGAGCATTCCTTATGTCTTTAATTCACTGACAGTCAATGGTAATCTCCATTTCGCATAGCTAGTCACATGACCACCCAAATCTTGCGACCTACATGCCCATGACGTCAGATGTCAAATAGTCACGTGATACCAACAAACAAAACAACCTTTCCAACGTTGCTGTACAAAAAGCTGGAAAATATTAAATGAAAGTTATATGCAATTGCCCTCTCCCAGCCCCTCCAACCTTCTCGTGCGCCGTTTCGGCGAATTCCAACTTTTCGATAGCACATACGCTGTGTCCTCACACCCCAACAAAAATGTCAATATAACTAAAATGGGGTGGGAAAGGTCAGTGGAAACTCGGACTATAATTATAGTTATATTGTAGTTAAGCTTGAAAACAAATTCAGCTCTTTGGTACATGGTACAAATAACTAAATAATGTTTATTTGAATTTTTTTTTATATTCTACATAATGTACATACAACTTCCTTTTTTTTTAAATCTTATTTCAAGGGCAGTCCTCTCTAACTGCCCTGATAACACACAGCACATGGAAAGCAGACATCCTGCTATGTGGGTGATCAATTGCCGACCTTTTAGCTCTGATGTAATTTACCTGTCAAAAAAGCCAACGCACCTGCTCAGGTACACACATCACCTCATAATTCATTCTGACGTCTTAGCAGTCATACATAGCAAGCAGTAACAAGCATTTACAAGGAACGTTAAGCTCAACCAGCGCTATCGCTACATGTAGAGCATGTGCATTGGGAAAAGAAACATGTAAATCAAATGTACCTGTGTAACAGTTTCAGTACACACTCCTTTTAGAAGACTCAAGAGAATTTTTAAACTAGTTTCAAAACACTCTAGAGTGTATTTAAACCAATTTCAAAATGCTCTAGAGTGTATTGAAACTGGAAGCAGACCAGCTTCAAAACACTCTCTGATTTTGATAACAATTACCCTTCACATTTACACGAAAATAAACTAATATGTCTATTTGTGTGTAATAAATATATGAAGTTAATGTTATGCCTGAATACAATTAATATGTCCATTTGTGTGCAATAAATATAAAGCTAATGTTATGACTGAATACATTTAATATGTCTATTTGTGTGTAATAAATATGAAGCTAATGTTATGACTAAATACAATTAATATGTCTATTTGTGTGTAATAAATATGAAGCTAATGTTATGACTAAATACAATTAATATGTCTATTTGTGTGCAATAAATATGAAGCTAATGTTATGACTAAATACATTTAATATGTCTATTTGTGTGTAATAAATAAAAAGCTAATGTTATGACTGAATACATTTAATATGTCTATTTGTGTGTAATAAATATGAAGCTAATGTTATGACTGAATACATTTAATATGTCAACTTGTGTGTAATAAATATGAACATAATGCTATGATTAAATACATTTAATATGTCAGCTTGTGTGTAATAAATATGACGCTAATGTTATGACTGATTGCCTTTAATATGTCTATTTGTGTGTAATAAATATGAAGCTAATGTTATGACTAAATACATTTAATGTCTATTTGTGTGAAATAAATATGAAGCTAATGTTATGACTGAATACATTTAATATTTCTATTTGTGTGTAATAAATAAAAAGCTTATGTTATGACTGAATACATTTAATATGTCTATTTGTGTGTATTAAAAAAAAAGCTAATGTTATGACTGAATACATTTAATATGTCTATTTGTGTGTAATAAATAAAAAGCTAATGTTATGACTGAATACATTTAAGACATTGAAATTACGTTCATTTTCGGATTATGTGAGAAAAAGAAGAAATCGTCTGTTATCATGGCCATTCGCGGTTTTATCAACATAACACCCCAAGATCATTATCGGTGACTGTGGCTTTGGAAAATTTGACCAAATGTTGAATATTAATATATTTCTGGTTAATTTTTCCCCAATGAAGGTTTGCTCAGACAACACATTTCTGGTCAGTTTCTCCCTAATTAAGGTTTGCTCAGACAACATATTTCTGCTTAGTTTATCCGACAACATATTCTGCTTAGTTTGTCCCTAATTAAGGTTTGCTCAGACAACATATTTTTTTCTTGGATCGTTTAAGTCCAAATCGTGCTTTTCCAAGAATATTGCTTACTTAGTCAGATATTAACTATTATTATATGACTTCTCATTTTGCTGTAATCTGATTGGTTAAAGTGTCACCTGATGTCTTTGCTGTAATCTGATTGGTTAAATTGTCACTTGATGTCTTTGCTTAAAAAAACGTTACATTACCCTCACGTTAGCACACGAGGGTGCCATACGGTTATAAGGCCTCGCCTGACGTCCTATCGCCAGTGTAGATGTTTTGAACATGCTAGTAAATGCATCACGCAGCACTAATCATCGACGGAGTCTAGTTCCGTCTGTCCGTCTGCCTTTAACTGTTTTTTTATTGTTGTGATATTGATTATATATAAGTATTTTACCGTATGAACTAAATAGCTCGTCCTGTTACAAGTTTGTACTTTTTTGTATTTTTATAAATAGCTAAACATTTAACAAGTACTCTCATGACTATTTAATGAAAAGAATATAAAAAAACCAAATGTCATATACAAGCAAAATAAATAAATAATTTACTGACTTTTTATTTCGCTTGCCACAAGGATTTGTAGACCCCAGAAAAGTTATATTCACCTCGACCTGCGGCTACGGTGTATAACAACCTCAACAAAAGCCAGTAATTCTGTATTAACTAATTCTCGTTAGTGACATTACTACAACACATACACTCCTCGCTTAATACTTTGATCTTAAAAAAAAAAAATTACACCTAGCTGTTATTTTATCAATTTATTATATTTTATTTTTTGTTTTCTCATTTTTATTTTGGGGGTGTGATGGGGGTTGGGGGGTGTTATCCACACTTTCAGCACATTCTTGGTTATACCATGCCATGGATATAGGCATTTGATATTAATAACTATGTGCTTTTCCCAAAAACACACCGAGGCAGCCGACCCGGGCTGGCCTGGACAGGTATCGGACCCGCGACCCTTGGATTGCAAGACCGATGCTGAGATACCACGGCCACATTTAGCTGTTAACAATTAAGATATATATATATATATAAATGGAGAGAGAGAGAGAGAGAGAGAGAGAGAGAGAGAGAGAGAGAGAGAGAGAGAGAGAGAGAGAGAGAGAGAGAGATTCACACATTAAAGCGCTAATCCCTAGATTCCACATTATTTGTGTGGGTACATGATTATACTAGAGTTAGGTTAATAGCACGCCATTGCATGTTCTCGCGCTTCCAAGTTATACCTGATTCTGAGGCCGACGATACAACACTGCATATGTGTATTGTCTCTTTATACCCAGTAAATGAACGTGTTGTTACTGGGTGGAAATCTTAGTTATTTCCAAGTTATGACTAAGTGGAAAGTCCTCAAGGGTCTGTATTGGGAGTATGGCTGAGTTCATCTTCTCGTGTCCTTCAGTGTATGGTTTCTAGGGTGGGGATGTTAACAGTTTCCAAATTATAACCTAGGGCGAGTTCGTACCCGATTAGCATATATCGGGTTTGTATTGGATGAATGTCTGACTTCATCTCCTCAAGTCCTTTAAAACTGTATTTGGTTAAGGGTTGGGATCTACTCTGGGCAGGCACAGGAGTATTTGGCGCCCTATGTAAACCTTCAGCCTTGCGCCCCCTCCCCCACTTATGGGTATTTGGCGCCCTAGGCGAACCTTCAGCCTTGCGGCCCCCTCCCCCACAATTAACTTTCGAAAACGAATATTGTATATTTATTCTTTCCTTCTGTTTTTCTCTTTCCATTTTTAGACGCTTATTATCTTCGAGTTTGCTCTATTTCTCTTTCTTTTTTTATTCATTCAGTCCCCCCCCCCCCCCTTCCAAATTTTGCCGCTGTAGGCGACCGCCATGTTTGCCTAGCGGTTAAGCCGGCCGTGAGTAAGTGGTGACCCAGTATTAACTCTCGAGTAAACGGCACCTATCGTCTAACTCTCATGTACCAGCACCTTAACCCACTATAGATAACATGATAAGCATCTTTACTATGTCTAATGACAATTCTTCAGTGGCAATAGCAGCTAGTAGTGCCGGCTCTAAATACTTTTACCATTGACGACCTATCTAAAACAAAAATAATTACTTCCTGTAACCTTCACACTTGGCCTCCTTAGTCTTCATTCTCTGGGGATGTTCTTCCCTCACCCATCCCACTGATGTGTGTATGGGCAAAGTCGGATGATGATCCTCTGATGAAAAAAGGATATTGATATTTTAAACTTTTATCAGGAAGAACTCACGAACCAACAATATATTATGACTGCCGTGTCTCGCCTTTTGCGACATTCGTCGCAGGTGAGAAAAAAAAAAGATAATCAGGAGGATATGGGCAATGTGACACTAAAAATAATCAGGAGGATATGGCCAATGTGACACTAAAAATAATCAGATGCAAAGATAAATATTGATTATGACAAGTTTTTCAATCCATTAAATTACCGCTGTCCAGGGCGAATCGGGTGAGCTGTCCCACCACCACCACCAATTAAAAAAAAAATGAGCGCGAGACAACCGGAACGTTTCTTAAAGTAAGTTTTCTTTACAGTAAGATGGTTATAATTATTCCCTGGAAAAACTTAAAATGAAGGAGCTTCTGGGGTCTATGAACCCTGGGCTCCCTTTGGGGGTTCCATCCCACAACCCCCTTGCCTGCAAAAATAAAAAAAAAGGAAAAGGAAAGCAACTGGTAAATTGTCACTAGCAAACTGAATGACTGAGTGTGATAAGGTTTTGTCACATTTGGAAGATTCATTACCATTGTAATAAACCTTGTGTATGTATTATTTGTATTTAAGTCTCCATTTATAGCTTTAAGTCTCCATTTATAGCTTTGTCAGATTTTAATGATTATTAGCTGATTACGGTGAGTCGGTATTGGGAAGATATTTCTCAAACCGAGTAATTAGCCAAATGTCAAGGAGCAGACTTTACGGTAGCATGAATTGTTTCGTAAAATGGACCCTCCCTAATTTCTTAACATAAGGAATTATCGGGATATTCTAATGTGTAAGTGTTTAGTAATTTGAGATAGGAATAATTCTTTTTATTACTTGGGTCGTGTTTCGTGGTGCATGAAGTAAAGTACAAGTCTTCGGTTTCGAAAAACTAACTGATGAGTCATACAAATGTGAAACAAGAAAAACCATGCAAGTGTGAAATTAGATTTTCGTGATGTGTGGTCGTTAGGTGATTGGAGGAAAATTAATGTAGTATTCACCTGTTTAAGAACCCTTCAGTTGACAAAGACTGTTGTCTTGCGGTCATTGGAAATAGGGGAAACAATCAAGCCAAGCTCACGCAGGTGTTGTTTGATTCACTTGGTAGTGAAACCCCTTGCGCGTAATACTATTTTCCTATGTTATAATGAATTTAAAAGAGGTATATCTTATTTTGTAATACAGGTACAATGATGTTACCACAATATTCAAGCCTTAAAATATATAAATTAATATGACCTGGCATTAAATTACTTGGAAAATTACATGTTATATCAACCTAATCTGGATGTGTCAAGATATTTACATTATGGAGAATATTCTATTTCTAACTCTAAGTGCTCTGATGACTTTCAAGACAAGAAACACCATTTATTGCTATTTTATTACTTGAATATCCAAGTTACATAAATACTTTACAGTATCAACTGTAATATGCAGTGATGTTTCCTTCGTTCCTTCCATCATTCGTTGATAAAAGAAGAAACTGAGATATATCAAATCTGCAACGTTAAAATTGATGAAATTAAATAAAATTTAAATATATGTAAACATGCCAAGGATTATTGGCATATCTATCGGTCTGTTTACTATATATCACGAGTTATATGAAGCAGCTGTGCGTGGACCATATGTTTAAAGGAATTTATATTTGTTACCTATCTTATATTTTATATACATTTTAAAGAAATTTTAACATGTTTACGTTTTATATTTGATCTCGTACTTCATGTTAACATTTTTTTGGAATGGTTTATCTATATTAATATGTGGTACATATTACTATTTTTATCTTCCTAAATTTATCTGCAATCGATGTTACATTTTTCTAACTTTACCCTTAGTTGGCAACATAATGCCCATATTGTTCTGAGGTGTCGTCAAACGCTACAACATACATACATACATACATACATACATACATACATACATACATACATACATACATACATACATACATACATACATACATACATACATACATACATACATACATACATACATACATACATACATACATACATACATACATACTACTGGGCGTGTTAAACTTTTTTCTATACATTTGACAAATAATCTAAAAATACCATGATGCTTTACAATTTCATGGTCTAAATATTCAAACACCATGCGACAAATCCTCTAATAAAATTATCATCAACAGATACTTAAATTGCGAAGATGTTTTATGATAATAATAATAATAATAATAATAATAGTAATAATAATAATGATGATAATACTAATATTTATTATTATTATTATTATTATAATAGTTTACAGGGCAACTAGTTTCAAAACACTCTTGAGTGTTTTGAAGCAGGGAGTGTTTTCGAACCACATACACTAGTACTACATCAATACCATATATGTGATGATTTCAGAGTAGCAGACTGAATTTTTACAAAAAAATTCTGTGCAATTTTAGTAAATTCTTTGAGATATTTTGAAGTTTACTCAAGGTCATCCATTGATTCAAAATGCAAAAAGAAATTGCCCTTTGGGTAAGCTTTATAATACGTAAAAAAAAAAAATGAAAAAAAAAAAAAAATGCACGTTGTGTGGAATATGAATACAGAAAATTATAGCTAAAATTTATCTTTGATGCATTCAACATACAGGTTTAGTCAAACATGCAACTTACTAAGAAAATAATTTCACCAAGAGAAAATCTTAGCATAAGAAATATATTATTCTGTGAGAAACTGAACTCACGGAGTGAGACTGTGAGACGGTGCTAGCTGCTTTACATCTTTTTCTCACAATGTGAGGTATGACAGGTATGCAAAACTTGTCAAGGTTAGGTTGACATCATCGTCGCAAGCCACGGACGACAATCCGCTAAGCTCCCTTACTATCATTAATATAGATTCCGCTCTACATGTATTATGTATTTCTGAGAGAGTCACAGGTATAAGATAAAGTTGTTTGCATTGGCAAAATGCACAGTGGAGAGAATGTTGGCATACCACTATGCTACTTTCATGTACTGTGACTGAAATTTATTTGCATCTGGTAATTATGGAAACTATGCACTACCTAAAGCACACATCTGATAAACATGGCTGCTCCCATATGTTAAAAAATGAACCCAAAGTAAACTAAAGTTAGCAGTTATTAAAATAGAGAAAACGAATTTTGCCAGAGTAGTCAATAGCAGCTTCTGAATGTGCAATAAATGAATTATAAAATATATATAAAGTTTTTTAAAAAGTTATCGGCTCTTTTTTTTCTGCAATTTATTTTTGAAGTTAAAGAAGTGATAATGGCCAAGCGGAGCTAGCAGTCTTTTGAGAGGTGCACATCTGAAGTAAGGCCAAGCTGTATGCTCTATTACCCAAATTACACCCATCAATCCATACATCAACATAAAGGGAATTAAAAGTTATTTTGGCAATGCCTAAATTATACAATGTCTTTTATAAATAAACAGGATAACCATTGAGGCAAACCTGGGAGATTCTTTTTCTTTAAAATCCAGACCCTATGCAAAATACGAAACTGAAGAGCGGAACCATAATAAAGGAGCATATCGAATTGTCGCCCTTGGCTTGCGACGAAGAGTTGATATTCACTGTGCGTCGCTAAATGCGTTTTGATCCAATTTGTTTTATCCAAAGAACATCAGGGTTGAGAGGTAGCTCGCATGTACATTGCATTATTATTATGAAATCACGTTATATTAATATAATAATCATAATAATTATCCCCATATAACTAATTATAACCTTTAGGTTTATTCCGAAAATGTCACCACCCCCACCTCCCCCACCCCCCACAAAAAAAAAAAGTTGGATGATGTTGAGATTATGAGCATTTGAATTTATTTATTATATATAATGCCAGTCATCCAGGGGTCAGATGAACAAACCTGAACACTCATACAAGCTGTCTGCGTGCCAGTTATTACATAATACCTCGTAAATCGTAATTAAACTATAGACTCTATGTGCTCCCTCTATTTATTTGCATATTAACTTCTTTTGAAATTAAAACTTTTGTTGTGAAAATTCGCATACATACTTCAACAGCGCTACGGAGTCGCAGCTGAAACTGTAAAACTTGAACTAACAAAAAAAAAGTTGTATCAAGCGGAATTTGTACATATTATACAGGCAGAAATGTACAGGGGTCAATAGTTAGTCAGCGACGACAAACAAGCCGTACATAATCACTGGGGATAACCGTAATGTTGCAGATGCAATGACTACGTGCAGAACACGTTAAATTTACGGGGCTGACTAAATGCTCGTCAGATATAAGCTTTGTCCATTTCTCTTAAAGTTTAATATTTTGAAGAAATGTTGTAGCCCACAGAACACTACTGTCTCTCTGGTCTCCGAAAGTCAAGTACTTTTGATAACTACGTTGTGGGTTTTACAATTACATGGGGCGAACAAAAACCTACGTAGCACAGATGATAATAATAATAATAATAATAATAATAATAATAATAATAATAATAATAATAATAATAATAATAATAATAATAATTACATAGTATGAATACGCTCGCTTTCCA
Organism: Margaritifera margaritifera; assembly: GCA_029931535.1. Lineage (NCBI taxonomy): Eukaryota > Metazoa > Mollusca > Bivalvia > Unionida > Margaritiferidae > Margaritifera > Margaritifera margaritifera. Next base: position 1,287,350 of record JAQPZY010001444.1, read on the forward strand.
CCTCTGAAGTCTTTGGTTCCATTCCCGGCTTCAGGATGTGCATAGATCGAAGGACAATGCATATCCGATTTTCGCGAATCAATAAAAAGAATATATCTTAAAAAAGATGCAATATCGAGGGCCGTCGTCACAAGCCACGGGTGATAATCCATTACTCTCCTTTATCACCCGTGGGTGTCTGTGCTGAGCTTTCCTCGTTTTTCATGAGTACGAATTAACAAAATTACGTAATCAACAACACGATGTAATTATCGATCGATGAATGACAGCGTTTGGAAGAGAAACTTTGATTGACCCGTTCAAACAGTGTGAAAGGTAATGTTGAACAATGGCGAGTAAAATTAACTCGCGCTCGCAGTAATTGGTTAAACTGACTTATTAAGAAGCGATGAAATTTCCGCACAGGCGGACGCGGGTGATAAGGGAGCGTAGCGGATTATCGCCCGTGGCTTGCGACATTGTGTCGTGGGCGTGTAATTAGGATTATTAGCGGTTTGTTTCATTATCTATCTTAGGAGCTAATAGGGTTTAAGAGAAAAGCGTGCACTGGGCATTTTGTGTGTGTGCGTGTGTGTGTGTGTTACGCATCCAATACACATGCGCTCAACAACATTCATTGGATATATAAGTCATTACAGAGAGAGAGAGAAATAGAGAGCATTTTTTCTCGCTAAGGACAACCATACTTCAAAATTACCCGTTTGAAAATGAGACAGGCCCAAATTAGGAATTCATAAATATCCGAAAACGGCAGAGTAAACTTGCCGGTCTATACAATTATAAACAAACTTGCACTTATCTCGACTCCTGACAATTTTTTTTTTTTTTTACGTTTCATATATTACGTATGCCAACATCAATCACCCTCCCATAAAGTGCCATGTGAACCAGTAAAAACACAAAGCTGCTTTGATCAGTCTTTATTACGCATTTTGGATAACATTAATCAGGAGTTTTTACTACAGTCTGAATCAAAGGTAATTTATGAGTCTGAAATACAGCGAAATCCGTATTCCCAGCGTAACCATTAAAACGCATAACCCAGCGTAATTTCAATAATTTTGACGATATCGTCGGTAAATAACAACTAAATTTCAAGACAACTATCCCAGTAGTTTAAACAGGTCTCAAGCACCTTTATAAATCGTGACAGAAAGTTATTTATGTATATTAAATATCACGGGTGAAATTTTATGAAATGGTGGATTCAAGCTACATTCTTGTATACCCTTAGTCACAAAGTGAGAAAGCAGTAGTAAAACTCACAATGTACTTATCAGAGGTGATTGACTTTTCAGACACTATATAAACTGTAATGATTGACTTTTCAGACACTATATAAACTGTAATGACTGACTTTTCAGACACTATATAAACTGTAATGATTGACTTTTCAGACATTATAAAAACTGTAATGACTAACTTTTCAGACACTATATAATTGTAATGATTAACTTTTCCGACACTATATAAACTGTAATGGTTGACTTTTCAGACACTATATAAACTGTAATGACCGACTTTTCAGACACTATATAAACTGTAATGATTGACTTTTCAGACACTATATAAACTGTAATGACTGACTTTTCAGACACTATATAAACTGTAATGATTGACTTTTCAGACACTATATAAGCTGTAATGGTTGACTTTTCAGACACTATATAAACTGTAATGATTGACTTTTCAGACACTATATAAACTGTAATGATTGACTTTTCAGACACTATATAAACTGTAATATTTGACTTTTCAGACACTATATAAACTGTAATGACTGACTTTTCAGACACTATATAAACTGTAATGATTGACTTTTCAGACACTATATAAACTGTAATGACCGACTTTTCAGACACTGTATAAACTGTAATGACCGACTTTTCAGACACTATATAACTGTAATGACCGACTTTTCAGACACTATATAAACTGTAATGACCGACTTTTCAGACACTATATAAACTGTAATGACCGACTTTTCAGACACTATATAAACTGTAATATTCCATTATAAAGCAGGAGGAAATAAGCTAAACTTAACTTTGACAAGCATTTAGTCACGTGTTTTGACGTATTTCTATCTTAATATGAGCGAAGTTAGCGCATAATCATTGTAACCACAACGTTCGGCGATAGGATAGGATGGAGATACGAATGACAACCCAGTCATAGGTCTTCACGTCGCCCGCAGACACTTCATATACAGGTAAACCGAGAGGTAATTGTTAACAGGTAAAATAAAACTGCCACAGCAACAAACAATTTGTTTTTGATGCTTTCTAAAACTTCACTCAAAATTGAATAAATCTAAAACATTTCAAAGCTATTTTGAAACAACCCTTATAAATGTGTAGGAGAACATACGCACAAAAGCCTTCACACCACAGTGGTCATGTATTCAAACCGTAGTGGTCACCGATGTTACACGTTAATAACGTTAATAACCTGAACACTGAAACAACATTTTGAAGGAGTCAATTTAAATATGAATGTGAATATTTAGGAATTGATCAAATTATGGGTGTGTCTTTATTTATTTATTTATTTATTTATTTATTTATTTATTTATTTCAGATTACATCAGCTTCAGGGGGCTATGTAACTGAGTGGTACATGAATAGGAGGCCGGGAAGAAAACATTCACGAACACTCACACACACACCACCACCACTCTCACCCCTCATACACGCATAGAAATAAAGCATCCATTAACTGATAAGCTTCATGTTCAATTTTTAAAAAAAATATCTGCATGTCTTGTCTAGACAACTGCCACAGCAAGGTTCATTTCCCGCCCTGCTAACATCTTTTTTTTACCTTGATACATGCTAAAATAATTAAAGAACAATTCGATATATCAATATCTAAATACAATTAAAAATATAGCTGTGGAGTCAACATAGTTTTCTAGGTGTCAAATATTTACGTAACAAGGGCAGTATGTCCCACAGTCACACAAATTACTTCAAAATTAATTTACCCTTCACAAGGTACTTCTCAAATTTAACATGTGCATTGATCATGAAATTGACGTTAGGTTTTGTATATCCATGCATGAACTAGAAAACACCTGTAAAGGAAATCTTATAAACGAAACAAAACAGTAACGTCATGTTTACTGTGCATGCCAAACTAAATATATCCATAAATAACACTCACAGATAAATTTATGATCGTGTTGAAGAGATCCACTTTTTATTAAGACAGAAATTGGTAAAATAATCAGGACAATGAAGTATCTGAACAGTGGAATTTACCTAAACTGGCTCCTCTGTACCCGACTTCCAATATATACACCGACCACTTACATTGTTGCTTCCCATCTGTCCATTCAAATATAAAACAGTCCAAATATTTATCACAACTGTGTACGGTTTATAAAAAAAGTTGAACAGCATTAACTTATGCTCCATGACCGTCTGTAACTGGTCATAAGTTACAAATGATCTTTATTTTTCTACACCTTCCAAGAGGCCTGCAAGGACTAGTTACAATGAGCTTTACTTTTCTACAGCTTCCAAGAGGTATGCAAGGACTAGTTACAATGAGCTTTACTTTTCTACAGCTTCCAAGAGGCCTGCAAGGACTAGTTACAATGAGCTTTACTTTTCTACAGCTTCCAAGAGGCCTGCTGCATATCCCCCAAACTCACCCCTCCATACCGACACACCCAGTGCTCACCCAGAGGTCATAATGCAAAATCCGTCACATATATGTGTCTACCTGAAGTATGATAACAATCTAGATCTACTTGTAATAAGAAGATATAAGAGACAATGATAACGGTTCCTGTTCTGGCGATCTCTGGAATTCCCGTACCACTTATTTTTGGTAACCTATCAGATAAAGCGTTGCATTTCGTGGTAGGGAGAGTTATCGTTAGAAACGTTATGTTCCGAATGACCCTTTTTCACGTTCATAAATGTGAAAACTGTGATTGGATTGGTGACAGTGACATACTTAGGGTAAATGGCGCCCGGGGCGACAATGATGGCCCAAAGGGTCAGAATACGAGGCCCAAATTTTTATCACTTGTTTTGGCGCCCCAAGACCTCTGGCGCCCGGGGCAAGCGCCCCGTCCGCCCCCCCCCCCCCCAACTCGTTAGTACGCTACAGATTGGTAAATTGAAAGATCAACAGAACATGACCTCGTATTGGTGTCCGTCAGATCGCCGTTATGTCGGAGATTTTGATTAACATCAGATTGTGTCTACGTGTTATGACTGCATATAGAAAATGTAGGCAAAAAGTATTTGAAAATGTCATTGCAACTGAAATTTTTGTTAATCTGACCTTTCACTTTTCCCATGGACTCCCAGGGATGACAGCCAAGCCATCCATTTTGCAAAATGTTACCCCAAGGGCAACATCACTACAAATTTTTGCGAATTTCTGCCCAGTAATTTAGCAGGAGAGATGATAACAATGGATGGACAGATTGACTGACAGACGGACTGATGGAGATCTAGACGGAAGATGTTGTGGGTGCGTGGGTTTCACAATATTTCTCGCTATAGCGTGGGGATGAATATTTCAAAATTGCGCCGAAACTTCAAATTTTGTATTTATTATCCTGAAAATTTTATTCTGAATCGATACTTTTTAAAAACCAAATAGATATGATCTAGGACTCCAAATCACCCCCATCTCCAACCACCAAAACAAAAATATCTGGCAGAATAACTATATTCAACTTGGGTCTAAATACCTCTAATCAAGCATCACTCCCTTAATTGGCATATCTAAAATCTCCTATAATTTAACTACTATCATATATTCATACAAATGTGACAGCCACGTAAAAAATAAAATATTGTCTTGCATATCGGTAAAATACACAGTGAACAAGGCGAGATAACCTATTATAAACTTAACTTTTTCCCTCAATCTATCATCACATAACCTGTTCTGAACTAGAGACAAATCACCGAATAATTATCCCTAAACAGAATTTTTTTAAAAAATGTCTTTTAAATGATAAGACATTTATTACATAGTGAGTAACTTTACAACGTGCACTGTATGGGTGTCCATGAATGTAACTTTGTAATTGTTTTTAAGTGAGGATTGTCACTACTTTGAAAAACAAGAGAGACAACACTTGTATAAAGATGTCTCTGAAATTAATCTCATTAATTTTTAAAACCTTTATTTTTGCCCTCAAGTTAACAAAATGTTATCGGATCCATGAAATCTGTTATTAATATATCTAGTGTTGGGAATCGGTTAAAATTTAGATCGATGATCAGTTCAATAGAAACGATCAGACATCGATTTTAATCGGTTGGATAAATTTTCTATATTTTCATGTAAAATGACAGTTTTGCATTTTTCGAAACGTTGCTTTGTGTCCCTAAATTCAGAGAATTGTCTCATTTACCATATAATCTTATAAAATCTCTGATTGTCTGATACCGGTGATTGACAAACAGAGAAAGTATCTAAAATGGTTCATCCTTGATTTTACAAACTTCTTACGTTGCAACGCAGTAAAAACAAAAGAAGAAAAAATTAGGGTGTAAAAACTAGTGATGCAATCTTAGCCTTAAGTTTTTCCTTCTCTGTATGATATCAAGGTGATAATATCACGATATTTATACTACTTTGAAGACACGGAAGACACTAGCTTGGTCATGTGACAATGCCAAGGTTACAGCTCTTTGAAACTTTCATTTTTTATTTCACTTACTATTGTCGGTAGACTGTTGCCATTTATATCTGACAAAACATGTATCAATTGAAATGTACATGTATCAATTGAAATGTAACAATGCTGACGACACGCATGATTATGGTAAATATGCAACTCCTGTACTTATCTGTACTGCATTGAACTGGAAACAGATTTACCTAAGTCGGTCGAGTGCTCGCAAATCCATACGATATCGCCGAATTATATATTTTTTGGCCGATATCGTCGTCGCGCAGAAAAAGAAGATGGTAATACATCGCGGTGTGATACATGATAACTTCGCTAGCAAAACAAAATTCCCCCTTATTTCCTAGGAAGAAAACTGTTAGGACTTATAATTATAATTGATTAAAAATCGTGATAGAATGTTTGGTCGTTTGACTTTTCCGACCAATCTTCGATTATTTTAATTATTCGTCACACTATTATATTAATCTGATTAAAATAGATATCTGGGACATACCGGAGATCTGAAATAGACCGATACGAGGTCATGTTCTGTTGACCTTTTGATTCACCAATAAAATTACAGATTTCACATTTATGAAAGTAAAAAACGTGATTTTGGAACACAACGCTTCTGATGCTAATTTTCCTCAACACGAAAAATACAACGCTTCTAACAATAACTTTCCACAACACGAAAATTACAACGCTTCTAACAATAACTTTCCACAACACGAAAAATACAACGCTTATAACGATAGCTTTCCACAACACGAAAAATACAACGCTTATAACGATAACTTTCCACAACATGAAAAATACAACGCTTATAACGATAACTTTCCACAACACGAAAAATACAACGCTTATAACGATAACTTTCCTCAACACGAAAAATACAACGCTTTATCTGATAGGTTACTACAAATAAGTGTACCGTCAATTCCAAAGGTCACTAGAACGTGGACCTTTATCGACTTCTGTCATATGTACTTATGATAAGTAGATCTTGAGATCTCGATTTAACTCAGATTGACTAATATATATATATATATATATATATATATATGTATATATATATATATATATATATATATATATATATATATATATATATATATATATATATTTGTGTGTGTGTTTGTGTTTGTGTGCATGTATGCGTGTGTGTGTTTGCAGAAAATTTGTTTTTCCTTCTTTTTCCTTTGCTGTTATAAATGCTGGAGATTTTCTTCTCCTTTGCAAGTGTGTTTGAAGAAAGTCAAATATATGGGAGACTCCAGCTAATGCTTTAGATACGAAAAGCATACCAAGTTTTTATTGTAAGAGAACATGTATGTAAGTAGCATGATACAGTCATGATGGAGTGGGAATTGTTCCATATAACAGTATTGATTATGCAAGCAGCTGTAGAACCTATTACTACCTGGAGAATAGGTAACATGTGTAAATGTAGCATTCCTTTCTGAATTAAAGCAACACATTGCAAAATCAATCTGCAAATAATGTAAGCATAATCTCTTCATGCAATACTCCCTGTATTCAAACAGATTCAGCCCTGTATTCTAACAGATTCAGCCCTGTATTCAAACAGATTCAGCCCTGTATTCTAACAGATTCAGCCCTGTATTCTAACATATTCAGCTATGTATTCAAACAGATTCAGCCCTGTATTCTAACTGATTCAGCCCTGTATTCTAACAGATTTAGTCATGTACTCTAACATATTCAGCTATGTATTCAAACAGATTCAGCCCTGTATTCTAACAGATTTAGTCATGTACTCTAACAGATTCAGCCCTGTATTCAAACAGATTCAGCCCTGTAATCTATCAGATTCAGCCCTGTATTCAAACAGATTCAGCCCTGTATTCTAACAGATTTAGTCATGTACTCAAACAGATTTAGCCCTGTACTCTAACAGATTCTGCCATGTACTCTAACAGATTTAGCCATGTACTCTAACAGATTTAGCCAAGTAATCTAACAGATTTAGCCCTGTACTCTAACAGATTTAGCCAAGTACTCTAACAGATTTAGCCCTGTACTCTAACAGATTTAGTCATGTACTCTAACAGATTTAGCACTGTACTATAACAGATTTAGCCATGTACTCTAACAGATTTAGCACTGTACTCTAAAAGATTTAGCCATGTACTCTAACAGATTTAGCCATGTACTCTAACAGATTTAGCACTGTACTCTAACAGATTTAGCACTGTACTCTAACAGATTTAACGATTACATTCCACATTCTTGCAAATTGTGAAAGAAAACAACAAGCACGCATAATTCTGCAATACCCAAAGATTCCTTGGCGCTTTCAACAAGAGACGGAATTATTTTTTTACTAAATATATATATTAATATATATATATGTAGACAATATGAGGGTGTACTAAAATTAAACACTGACAGTACCTTCCGAACCATTAACAATTTGAAAAGTGTCATTTGGTATGCATGAAACAATAAACTGTAATTTATGTACACTACATGAGGATATATCCCTACAAAAAATCAACAAAATGTATTATCTTACTATAGTGGATAATTTGGGGTCCATATAAATTCTCATATTGCGAAAATTCATCTGTTATATTGTATCTGTGATGAAAAAATTTGTTTTTAAAAAAAAGTCTAAAAGCTGAAATTCACCAATAGCTATGTCATCCAAAAATTGCAAATTAAGACAATTTGATGGTAATCACTGGCATTATTTTGTCAAAATGTCGAAATTTAACATACCAAAACAGATTTGACAAATATTGTTAAAAAGCAACAAAATAAATGGTAAATCAGGTCCCCAAAATAAATGGTAAATCAGGTCCCCAAAATTGGGGTTGAAACCGATTAACTCATTTAAAAAAATAGAGTTGCCAAACCTTGATGGATACATAGATATAAAACTATAAAACCTGGGGTTTTTAGATAATTAAAGTCACTTAGATATTAATTCTCTCTCTCTCTCTCTCTCTCTCTCTCTCTCTCTCTCTCTCTCTCTCTCTCTCTCTCTCTCTCTCTCTCTGCCAACACATCTGCTTCTATGTAATGCATGACATATGTAAGGCCTGTCAACAAATTAATCTAACCAGCTCCAAAGATAATACTAACATTGCAGGGGTGGGGGTGGGGGGTATTATACTAGTATATTGAAAAAAATATTTTAAAAAGAAATTCCAGGCTATTTTTAACTCAGATCGACTTTAAGGATGATCTTTTAAGACCCCAATTTGCTCTTCTTGAAACCTCTGATAGGTGTCATATTAATAGAATGGATATGACATGATCTCTATTTGCATTTAGTTGATTGGCCATCAGCAAGGATATGCATATACATTTAAGTTTGTTACAGAAATTTGATGTGACACGTTTGACACAAAAAAAGTAAAAAAAATATATAGCATGTACAAATATTCAATCAATACAAAAGATATATACTTATATATACATACACACATTCGTATACACATATATAGACACACACACGTACATAAACATACATAACTGCGTGCATATATACATAGAGTATAATACAACATAAGCATACCATATGTTAATGTGTGGCATATAAAATACACTAGAATATCTGTGGGATTGATATATCACTTGCCTCTTCAGACTTACACTTCTGTGGGATTAATATATCACCTGCCTCTTCAGACTTACCCGTCTGTGGGATTTACATACCAACTCTTCAGACTTGCCCGTCTGTGGGATTTATATACCAACTCTTCAGACTTGCCCGTCTGTGGGATTTACATACCAACTCTTCAGACTTACCCGTCTGTGGGATTTATATACCAACTCTTCAGACTTGCCCGTCTGTGGGATTTACATACCAACTCTTCAGACTTGCACGTCTGTGGGATTTATATATCACCTGCCTCTTCAGACTTTCACATATGTGGGACTTATATATCACATACCACTTCAGAATGCATTAGAAACACTGGAGTCGAAAAAGCGGGGGGGGGGGGGGGAGAGAATCAGCCATTGCTAACGTCAGTAAAAATGGTACTATTATGACCTTAGGCGACGTGAATGCTCACATTGGTAACCTTGACCTAGATTTTATTTCTCATGAAAGCGATGATGGCATGGGTGACATTTTACCCAACAATTATGTTCCTGGCTTTCGAAATGCTGAAGTTGCCGCAGTCTATAAACGCTTGTCATAAAAGCCTGGTATAGCTATGTACAGCCGGTCAGTTCAGAATACTGAATGGTCGTACTCTCTGAGAATCTAGAGTCAGGGTTACATTTCATGGTTACAGTGGCATGCCCATTGATGATTATTGTATTAGATGTTAAGAGAAGTGTCGTGTTTTAAGGTTTGTGGTACAAAATCCACTCATATTTTATCACAAAATTTTTGAAAAACCATATGAAGGTCCTTCCAACATAACATGAAATGATGTTAAGGAAGCTGCATTCTTTAATAATCATATAAAGTTAGATAGGGTAGCCATCATAATCTTATAAAGTTAGATTGGGTAGACATCATAATCTTATAAAGTTAGATTGGGTAGACATCATAATCTTATAAAGTTAGATTGGGTAGACATTATAATCATACAAAGTTAGATAGGGTAGCCATTATAATCATATAAAGTTAGATTGGGTAGACATCATAATCTTATAAAGTTAGATAGGGTAGACATCATACTCTTATAAAGTTATATAGGGTAGACATCATAATCTTATAAAGTTAGATAGGGTAGCCATCATACTCTTATAAAGTTAGATAGGGTAGACATCATACTCTTATAAAGTTAGATAGGGTAGCCATGAGAAACACCATGAATTCATATGGTTATAGATTCTTCATTATCTGATGAAAATAAAAGGTGGATCAAATAGTTGAAGGTTTTATTTCTATTTTACATAAGGCTGTTTATGGATATTCCCATACACATTTAAAACACACGCTGGCCGTGCTGCTAGAAAAAGGAAGGAACAACGGAACAAGGTTTGGTATGACAATGAGTGTACAGGCAAATATCACAGTATCGGAATTTATTATATATTTTATAACGAGATATTGAAATATATCAGTGGGAAAAAAAGTATATCGCCACAGTGGCGATACCACTTTTATCGGCACAGTGGCGATATCACTTTTGGAACTACTTTCTTTTTCCATTTAGGAAGTATATCTGCCCTTATGTATGTTCTTCAGACCTGTATTTCCATACTTAGGCCTGTTTTATTTTTTCTTATTCTTTTCTCTCTCTCTCTCTCTCTCTCTCTCTCTCTCTCTCTCTCTCTCTCTCTCTCTCTCTCTCTGTTACACTCAATGACTAATGGTACACATTATTAAGAAAAACTCTTGATTACATATAGTAATAAAATTGTTTAAGTAGCGAATTTAATTGTCATCACAATCATAATCATGTCTGAAAACGATGGAGAAATCAGGCATTAATTAGTGTCGATTTGCAAACCGAAATTAAGTGACAATCGAAACCAGGGTGCAGCGTCTCTAATCCAAATAGACCGCAAGCCTGCTAAGACACAAAAATTTAAGTCTAAATAAAAAAATGAACAATCACAATCATTAAAATATGTTGTTTAAATGATGTTATGTTCTGAAGCCTGTTGGAGTGTTCTGTCATATTGCTCCCCCCATCGCAGCAGTATTGTTCGCAATGTTCACTTTATCAAACGGAGCAAGAAATATGTTAATGAAAATTAAAATCTATTAATTTTCGCATGAAAACATTCATTAATTTGACAAAATACACAATCTGAAGCATTATATGTACAATCAAACTTTGTAAAAAGTCGCTGTCCTAAAATTATTGTAAAATTTTTTAACATCGATGTATTAATGCAGCCGTTAATCGCATTGGTACAGAATGGAGAAACGAATCCATGCAGATCGATGGTTTTTGCCCGCAAAATTTATAATAAAAAGAAAATCTACGCTTTTTGAGTAGATATAAGGAAATATTTCGCTCATAACGTGGAAATATTTTTTATTGTCACGAGTGGCGAAGAAGCCACTCGTGACAATACAATGTTTCCATTTCACGAGTGAAATATTTCCTTATATCTACTCAAAAAACGTATATATCCTCTATATATTTCTCCTATTTCCGGTAGATCTGTGCGACTTTTTTTTTCTTCGTATGCTAATGACGATCTACAGGTGTTACGACTCTATGGTCTAAGAAAAATGTAACAGAAAGAAAGTGAAACCAACAAATCAAGTAAAAATCAACAAGCAATTTATTACTAGATAATTAAAATGAAAAATCAAAAAAGTCACTTACAGTAATGTGTTTTGAAATCCTAATAATCCAATAAGAATGATTGTTCTAATCACAAGTCCTAAATATAGAATGTTCCGAATTCACTGCTGTGTCCTTGAATGCTATGATGTGCTAATGGTCTCCAAAGTCCTGATGTACTAGAAATCTTGATGTGCTGATGTCAAAATGAAGTATTCCAAAATATCTGAATAAGTTCACTTAAATTCCAAAATCATTAATTAAAAATCCAAAATCCAAAAGTTTATGAGCACTGTTATAATCCAATGAATATTTAAAATAATTCCTCTCTTAGAATTTGGAATGAGTTTTCACAACTGTAATAGCTCTTTACAAGACTGATGGTAATGTCAAAACTGAATATATGTCCACCAAAGATGGCATATATAAAGATTGGTCACATGACAGAATGTTCTAGAATATGAGTCATCTTAATGTAATTTTACTTGTAAACAAAATTCAACCTTGACCTTCAAATTGAGAAAACATATTGATCAAAACAACCTAATTCAAGGACACTAGTTAAACATGTTTTTCCTGATAACATTAAGATTTAAGCAAATATTAAAGTGAAGAAACATTTATAATTTCCTAAAATATTTATAATATTATATAAACATCATACATAACACAGGAAATGAAACGACAAAATATCTCACAATACTGACATAACCAAGACAAATCAGGCACACAGGGTACCGAAATATGATAAAATCAGCCACACAGGGTACCGAAATATGATAAAATCAGGCACACAGGGTACCGAAATATGATAAAATCAGGCACACAGGGTACCGAAAATATGATAACATCAGGCACACAGGGTACCGAAATATGATAAAATCAGCCACACAGGATACCGAAATATGATAAAAGCAGCCACACAGGGTACCGAAATATGATAAAATCAGCCACACAGGATACCGAAATATGATAAAATCAGGCGCACAAAATATCCCCCCCCCAAAAAAAAAAAAGGCATCCTGTGAAATACAGACAATTAAAATATCTTAGTCGGCGTTTGCCTAATGATCAAATTTAACATACGGTTACCAACAAATTTACACTCGGAATATAAAAGCTATAGAACAACTGTTGGAAGAAGAGAATTTAAAAAGTAGGTTATTAAAAAAAACTATGTACTTTTAGAACACTGTTAACAACCTAATGGAAAATTGTAAATGTGGTCCATCTTCAGATATACCTTATGACAAATGGATTTTGACTCCCTGAAGGCTCGGGCATGTAGAATAAACCCGATGCACACTCCATCAGTGGTTAGCTTGTCTGACTCGCGACCGAAAGGTTGCGGGTTCGAATCCTACCATCTGATCACTCCCGGGTCGGCTAGCGGGGTGTGTCTTTGGACAAGGCACTTTACTCCAGTGTCTCGGTACTCAATAATTTACCTCTGTTGCTGTGTCGCAAAACAGCAAAAACCCAAGCAAAGAAATTCATTTTCTACTTTGACAATTTCATGAATATTGATTATCCCTATAATCTGCGTCAGCTGTGTCATGGAATAAAGAAATGGAGTTAGATAACAGTGTTTTAAATAGTACTAAATAGTACAATTTCACCTTGTGAGGTTATGAAAGCAGTCAAAACTCTAAAACACCCCCTACCCCACCCCAAAAAAGACAAGCAAAAAAACCCAAATAAAAACAAACGTAGTATTGATGAAGTGTTGAATGAGATGTTGAAACTATCTGTGCCCTTATTTGTTATATAATATGTTTATATATTAAACTTTATCTTGCTAAAGGGAATTTACCAAAGATATGGACACATACGATTATTACACTAATACACAAGGGTGGCAGAAGTGCATAACCATAGAATTATAAGGGGTGTTTCCATACCTAGCTTTTTTTGGCAAACTTTTCTGCAGAATGTTATTTGATCGTTTTGGATACACATTTAGAGAACAACAACCTAATCTGCTAAACCTAAACAAGAAACTGGTTTCCACAACAAGACAAATTGCCGAACCAGTGATTATATATTAACCTTGAAAACACTGAAAGATAAAGTTGTCAAATCGTATACAAGGCCGTCACAACCGGTACGGTTATGGCCGTACCAAAGTTTTAGCAATAAATAAAAGTATATTGAAAAATGATCGAACCAAATTTTTGTCCAAAAATATGTAAATTGAAATGGATGGACGTAACGAAATTTCGGTAAATATCGTTTAAATCAACTGCCTAAAGATAATCTAGTCCCATGAAAACACATAATGGTAATAAACTAGTCTCTCGCTTGACTCTGAGAGATTTACAGCGACCGAGAGTCTGATAAAGGTCTGTACAATTAATTGTTACCAATAGGTGTCGCTCGTTCTCTTTTTCTATTTTTGTTTAACTCCCTTTTTTGTGCGAAAACAACACTATCTATACTGTAAAGTCAATCAGCACTATTTGTGCATAGCAATAAATGTAAACATATTTTAATATACTTTAGAAGTGGTACAACGTATTTGTGCGAAAGCGGGCGATGCATGCTCCTTTTATGTACTCTGTGAGCTAGTGTCACAGTCTGACGATTTGCAAGATTTTCGAGCAGATCCTAAAATATGTTATCTATACGTTTTTTTTCGTTTTTTTTTTTTTTTGTTTTTGTTTTTTTCTTCACATAATTTCACAAATTTAATATTTTTGTTTATATTTTGGCAGCTGGAACGAGACTATTACGGACCTTCCGCCATATTACTTTTTTTGGGGGAAGGGGTGGGGTTTTTTTTTGTTTGCTTTTGTTTTGTATATAAAGAATCCCTAATAAAGTTATTACAGCAAGATTTACTCCCCTTGGGTGCTCTTTTATAAAGGAGGAATAACTCTCCTATTTAAAACAGATTGCTGTCCAAACGTTTGTTTTATTGCTGTTAAAGTATTTATTCTCATTTTATTGAACTCGGAATGTAATGATTTAATTTATTTCCCTTAAAATTATTTGAACGTCGACTGCTGTTGCTATGTTGTTGTATATTATTGGGGGTTTTCCTATTTATTTAAGATTCGGCGTATGACGTACAGGTAAACATTATGCCGTCACAAATTAAAACGTTTTCGCGTGCATTCTATCACAGCAACTGTTACGAAGATCTCACGGAGCCACGCGAGAAGTCTGGGTGAACCGGACTAGACTCACGGTACTAATTATACCATCAATAAAAAATGTTAGAACCAGTCTAAAACATAAAATAGACGATATACGTGTTGGGGAGACGATGATTGGTTGATAATGAGAAGTAAAACTTAAGGAAATTGTATTTTTAAAACTGATTCTAACATTAATTGAAATGAGATGGATAAAATGTTCAACTAATGATTTGTCAGGTTTATTACTAGTTTGGTTTAGGAATCCAATAATGACAGTAACGGTTGATTCCTTAAGTGCGGAATAGGTAATGCAAGTTCCATGCACATGTAGTTTCAAACAATACCACGGCTCATACGGTTTTCCGAACACAGAAGCATACATCAAAGATGGTTTGGTTCTATGCTGTGAGATATAGGTTTGTTCCTGAGTATTTATGAATTGGAAGATACTAAGTTTTTAATATTATGATGTCTCCGTGGGTTTATTACAGGAACTGACTTAGTACGTAAGCCTTGTAGCCGCCTATCTATCTGTGTGATAAAGCAACCCTTATAAAAGAATTCACACGACAAAAATATCCTAACTATTTCGTTTAGATTGATTTGTCGTGCAGAGTGTCACTTCAGTAGACTAAAAAAAATGTAATGTGTTAAAATAAAGGGTGAAAAAAAATATATCAGTACCGACATTATTGAAAATGCTTATTTTTATCCCGGCAACATATATGCTACTAGTGAGCGTTCCTTCTCAGCGCTGAAAAGAGTCAAGTCTTTCCTGAGGACGACCATGACTCAGACTAGACTGAACATGGTGCCCGATATGCACAGAGACAGAGCCAGTGGCGTAGCGAGGCAAAGTGCCGCCCAGGGGCAACTACCAAAATTACGCCCCCACTCCATTCGTATTATTTATGATATATACGGTACTCTTACCAAATTGCCGCCCCCTAGAAAGTGCCTCCCGGGGCCACCGCCCCCTTAGCCCTCCCTCGCTTCGCCACTGGACAGAGCCTATAAATGAAACCTCGTCGCCGCCACCAACGAGTTCGTATCTGCACGCGAAAGAAGAATGAGTGTTTTCGTAAAGTTCAGTAGAGTATGTGTGATTATGAAGCCTCTCGAAATTATATAATGTATAATTATAACTATACATAGAAGCACAAGAAAAATAAATAACAGCAAAAAATGAGCAAAAATAAAAATAAAACAAAAAAACAGAGCATGGAAACCTATGACATTATGAATAATTATATTTCGTTCTGCCTTCACCGCCTGATGAGACCGGCTGAGGGGTTGAAATAGTTCGGGGGTTTTTTTTGTAATACGGTGAGAGACACCCCCACCCACCCCCGCGCACGCCCCTGATGATACGGAAATGACCGTACCCCCCAAAAAATTGGCGACAACGGCTCTGCAATAAGTACCGTGTTTTGAAGAGTTTTAAAAAAGCTTTTGATACAGTTACTGGGTCATCATTACTATAAAAACTTAGTCAATATAATATAATGGGGCAGTCTCTAACATTCTTCAAAGTCTGTATGAAAACTGAATAATTAACAGCTTTTAAACAAAGATTGGAGTTAAACAAGGTTATGTGTTAAGCCCCACTTTATCTTCAATATATGCCAATGAGTGTAGTACTCCTATCAGTCCGGTGATCCAGCACACTCACTATTCAAAAGTCTTGGATCCACTTCATCCCACGTCGATGTGAAACGGAGTGGATCGACAACCCTTAGCTTGTGAAGATGGTTTTACAGTTGAAATGAATTGTTCATCTTATACTGCTTATTAGATGCTGATTATGTAGTCCTTCTTTCTAATACTACATCAGGATTACATGCTCTCTTGAACAAGTTAAAGGATTTTTGTGAGAAATGGAATTTAAATATAAATGTGAATTAAACTAGAGTTATTATTTTTAATAAGTCTGGAAAATTGCTCAAGGGGTTCTAATTCTTATGTAAATATGACAGTTTATGTGGCTGATGAATACAAATACATGGATATTTAGTTTATGTGGTTGATGAATACAAATACACGGGTATTTAAGCCTTCAGATATTATATACACATGGTGTAAAATACCAATGTAATAAAGCGTTAAAGTTATTCTTTTATCAGAAGAGTTTTTACATCAGCAAATATTACTGCACAACTTCACTTGAAGATGCATGATCATTGTGTCAAACCCATCTTACTGTACTGCAGTGTATGAGCATTATGTCAAACCCATCTTACTGTACTGCAGTGTATGAGCATTATGTCAAACACATCTTACGTACTGCAGTGTATGAGCATTGTGTCAAACCCATCCTACTGTAATGAAGTGTATGAGCATTGTATCAAACCGATCTTACTGTACTGCAGTGTATGAGCATTGTGTCAAACCCATCTTACTGTACTGTAGTGTATGAGCATTGTGTCAAACCCATCTTACTGTACTGCAGTGTATGAGCATTGTGTCAAACACTCTTACTGTACTGCAGTGTATGAGCATTGTGTCAAACCCATCTTACTGTACTGCAGTGTATGAGCATTGTGTCAAACCCATCTTACTGTACTGCAGTGTATGAGCATTGTGTCAAACACTCTTACTGTACTGCAGTGTATGAGCATTGTCAAACCCATCTTACTGTACTGCAGTGTATAAGCATTATGTCAAACCCATCTTACTGTACTGCAATGTATGAGCATTGTGTCAAACCCATCTTACTGTACTGCAGTGTATGAGCATTGTGTCAAACACTCTTACTGTACTGCAGTCTATGAGCATTGTGTCAAACCCATCTTACTGTACTGCAGTGTATGAACAGTATGTCAAACACATCTTCCTGTACTGCAGTATATGAGCATTGTGTCAAACCCATGTTACTGTACTGCAGTGTATGAGCATTGTGTCAAACCCATCTTACTGTACTGCAGTGTATAAGCATTATATCAAACCCATCTTACTGTACTGCAGTGTAAGAGCATTATGTCAACCACATCTTACTGTACTGCAGTGTATGAGCATTATGTCAAACACATATTACTGTACTGAAGTGAAATTTTGTCCTTTGAGTTCTTAATCAAAGAATCAGAGCAATTAGAAAACAAGTATGACAACTTCGTTCCTGAAAAAAAAACTCAGTTAAAGTTTCTAAAATTTTCTTCTTGGAGTTCATAAAACTGCAGTTAATAATGATGTGAGAAAAGAGTTTGATATACATTCTTTGGCTATATGTACTCTAAAATCAAGTGTCAACTTTTAGTATCACGTAATACATTCTAAACAATATAAGCTGGTTCAGAAACGTATGAACATAATTGTACATATAAAGGACTAGAATAGAATGTTAATATATTTTCATGTAAAAATTGGGTCTAGTCATGTATGGGAAACCAAAATACAATGTTGACAGCTAGACTATTTCATCAAAAGCTTAAAAAGTCATATGAAGGATTCTCGAAAAGCAATATTTTTGATTATAGTAATAATTCTTCAAATAGGAATAAAACTTCGAAGTTACAGAAAATTGACAAATTCATATTCAATAAAAAAGAATCTCTTGGCTAATGAAAATTCTAGACAAGAACTGAACATTTTTGTTAATTTAAGGATCAGCTGTCGCAATGTAAACATTTAACTTTAAAAACATAAAAAGATTCCGTTGCAGCAACGGATCTGTCAGCTATGTAAATTGCTACAGAGGATCACGAAACACCATTTGTTTGTTGAATGCCCTCTTTTTCTGACCTGTACTAGACAAACTTTTTCATCAAACTTATTGATATAGTACCATCTTTCGGTAAAATGAATGACTAACAATTTTCATAGTTTTCATTTATAATTAATGCGATTTATTTATGATATTAACAACATAAGTTTTTTCTATGGTTATCGGTTTGTACAAATTGAGAGAAACTTTATTCGGTAAGTAAGCTCAGAACCTCACAATAAATGAATAAATGACTGAAAAGACATATTTATACTTAGTGGGAATGAGTACGATATTAACAACCTATGTTTTTCTAATGTGTGTCACATGTCATATGGTATTTATAACATGTAAGTCTGTCCAAACATTTGTTGTTTTGGTGATAATCACGTCACTGGATTTTATTTTATACCAATAACATGAATTAAACTGAACTGAATTGGTCATTTTCAAATCAACCTTTCGATTAATGTTATACAGCCCCAGATAGATCTTGAATACCGGCACTAACAAAGAAAATGAAGAAAATGGGAAATCGTGTCTGTGTGTGTGTGTGTGTGTGTTCAAGAGAGACAGAAATAGAAAAAGCAACTGGACAGAAAATCGTTCTCCAGCGGGTCGTCCAATGAAGCTTGCTGCAATAAATTATATTAGATTTTTTTTTCTTTCCTCCAGCGGGTCGTCAAATGAAGTTTGTTGCAATAAATTATATTAGACTTTTTTCTTCTTCCTTTTTATGTAGAAAAAAGTATCACTTTCTCCACTTACCTTTCACAAGACTTGCTCTGTAGCTTTGAGTTGCCATGACAATATGTATATAACTGTTACTCAAGGGAATCAACAGATGTTTGTATAACTTATTGTCATATTACTTATTGTCAAAAAATAATCCGTGTACTCCCTCCTCACAATACACCTGTCTCCGATCCCACGTGCACAGTAATAACCTCAATGATCTATACGAAATGTCAATCAAAATTTCCTGTACCAGCGCTGCATTAGTCCGTGCATTTTCCAAGCTGTTTATTACATTTTAAGCCACTGGTTACACAAAGTGTCGGAATGAGTACATCAGACTTCGCTGTGAAAGTGGTCTATTTGTTGTCTAGTATCGATTTTCGTGTCACTTGGAAATTCCTGAAACCTCAAAACGGGAGCCCATAATTTCACATTTCTCAACTGGAACAGTCCACTGATCAACTCGGGGGCGATATGTCAGATTAATTACACACAAAGCATGTGGCAACTTTAGTTTACAACAGCGCGCGTGAGAGTACATGTTTGTACTTCTGTTGTTTGTTGGGAAGACTCGGTTAATGAGAGCATGTACACCGTCTCTCTCTCTCTCTCCCTCTTGTGCTAATGCATATTTACGTCAACGCAGATCTATTGCACAACTAAGACGAAGTAGCTAAGTAAACTGTGCTATCTAAAAATTTATCTATCTTATCTATATCACAGGCTGACAACGTGTACGGATTTATTCTCATTATGAGAATTTTTCGTCATAATATTGCAATAATACGGACTGATAGCCTAAGGGTTCGATTTTTTAGGGGGTGGGGTGGGGGGGTAATGTTAGAAGTGACATTATTATCTCCTATTAAATTTTGCATTTAAGACTTTGATTTCGTTTGAATATTTCTTAAATATTCAATATATATATATATATACTGCAAGCCGAGGGATTATTGATAATTACACTATGATTAATAGTTGCACTATGTCATTCAACTTTTTGAGCACCTCCTAATTTACCTTTGACAAGCTGTAACCCAGTGTGATAGTCTAGTAGGGAACCAGACTATCACACAGGGTTACTGGTGACCAGCGTTTACTTTGTTACTGTCTCGTGTTGGAGATTAATCCATTGAAGATCGGTCAGGGAACCAGACTATAAATGTGAGTGATTGAACAGTGATACAACATAAAGGTTATCGTGTTGGAGCAAAAACAGTAAAGGTCCTAAACTATCTGCCAGTCTGTTCGGCTCCTTTTTTCTCTTATCTCATCAAAATAGTGGCGTAAGAAGAAATTGTGCACCCCTCTCCCTGCTCCCCTCCCCCCCCCCCGGCAAAACTTAATTCTAGGGCTCCATCCCAATAAAATGTAGCATGTTTCATGGGAATTTTGGGCCTAGCCTCCACCCCAACCCCACCGCGCAGTTGCGCGACGGCAACATAAGCCAGGTATGGTTTGGGTAAATCAGTCGCGGTCAAAACGAAGGTAGGAAGAGGTTTAGTGAAATCTGGACAGTTGGGGAAAGTTTAAAAAAAAGGTTTGTCTAGCAGAAACAAAGCATGTAATTTGAATAGATATATTGCCTTAAGGACAAAGTAAGTCTAGCAAGGTCGTGCAAAGTAGACTAGAATATATTCAATTCAATAGTTTCTTATCATAAGCAATTACATGCTTATAAATTACATATTACAAATATTGCGTGGTTATCAAATGCTATACAGAATATACAACGTTAACTATGAACCGAAAAAAGTTATCGCCAAGAATATATAGAAAGGAGAGGATGGATAAATATACACAATCTTTATAATAAATTGCTGTGAAAATAATAACATATCTCTTATTTTCAACGCTTCATAAACAAATTTAGCTAGTGAAAATATTAGTTTCTTGTTCCTAGAAGTTAATAGTTCAATGTACTTGTGCCTGGATGGTTTATTCCAGAAGTACTTTTGGATTAATTTTACACGCAAGTGAGTATACACAGGACATACTAAAAGAAAAGTCTATATTGGAGTCTAGCAATATCCTATTCAAAGTAGACTAGAATATATAGTAAATCTAGGAAGGTCTAATACAAAGTAGACTAGAATATATAGTAAGTATAGCAAGGTCTTATGCAAAGTAGACTAGAATATATAGTAAATCTAGCAAGGTCTTATACAAAGTAGACTAGAATATATAGTAAATCTAGCAAGGTTTTATACAAAGTAGACTAGAATATATAGTAAGTATAGCAAGGTCTTATGCAAAGTAGACTAGAATATATAGTAAGTCTAGCAAGGTCTTATACAAAGTAGACTAGAATATATAGTAAATCTAGCAAGGTCTTATATAAAGTAGACTAGAATATATAGTAAGTCTAGAATGGTCTTATACAAAGTAGACTAGAATATATAGTAAGTATAGCAAGGTCTTATACAAAGTAGACTAGAATATATAGTAAGTATAGCAAGGTCTTATACAAAGTAGACTAGAATATATAGTAAATCTAGAATGGTCTTATACAAAGTAGACTAGAATATATAGTAAGTATAGCAAGGTCTTATACAAAGTAGACTAGAATATATAGTAAATCTAGCAAGGTCTTGCAAAGTAGACTAGAATATATAGTAAATCTAGAAAGGACCTATGCAAAGTAGACTAGAATATATAGTAAATCTAGAATGGTCTTATACAAAGTAGACTAGAATATATATATAGTAAGTCTAGCAAGGTCTTATTCAAAGTAGACTAGAATATATATAGTAAATCTAGAATGGTCTTATACAAAGTAGACTAGAATATATAGTAAGTCTAGAAAGGACCTATGCAAAGTAGACTAGAATATATAGTAAATCTAGAATGGTCTTATACAAAGTAGACTAGAATATATAGTAAGTCTAGAAAGGACCTATGCAAAGTAGACTAGAATATATAGTAAGTCTATAAAAGAACTATGCAAAGTAGACTAGAATATATAGTAAGTCTAGCAAGGTAATGCAAAGTAGACTAGAATATATATAGTAAATCTAGAATGGTCTTATACAAAGTAGACTAGAATATATAGTAAGTCTAGAAAGGACCTATGCAAAGTAGACTAGAATATATAGTCAGTCTAGAAAGGACCGATGCAAAGTAGACTAGAATATATAGTAAATCTAGAATGGTCTTATACAAAGTAGACTAGAATATATAGTAAGTCTAGAAAGGACCTATGCAAAGTAGACTAGAATATATAGTAAGTCTAGAAAGGACCTATGCAAAGTAGACTAGAATATATAGTAAATCTAGAATGGTCTTACACAAAGTAGACTAGAATATATAGTAAGTCTAGAAAGGACCTATGCAAAGTAGACTAGAATATATATAGTAAATCTAGAATGGTCTTATACAAAGTAGACTAGAATATATAGTAAGTCTAGAAAGGACCTATGCAAACTAGACTAGAATATATAGTAAGTCTAGAAAGGACCTATGCAAAGTAGACTAGAATATATAGTAAGTCTAGAAAGGACCTATGCAAAGTAGACTAGAATATATATAGTAAATCTAGAATGGTCTTATACAAAGTAGACTAGAATATATAGTAAATCTAGAATGGTCTTATACAAAGTAGACTAGAATATATAGTAAGTCTAGAAAGGACCTATGCAAAGTAGACTAGAATATATAGTAAATCTAGAATGGTCTTATACAAAGTAGACTAGAATATATAGTAAGTCTAGAAAGGACCTATGCAAAGTAGACTAGAATATATAGTAAATCTAGAATGGTCTTATACAAAGTAGACTAGAATATATAGTAAGTCTAGAAAGGACCTATGCAAAGTAGACTAGAATATATAGTAAGTCTAGAAAGGACCTATGCAAAGTAGATTAGAATATATAGTAAGTCTAGAAAGGACCTATGCAAAGTAGACTAGAATATATAGTAAGTCTAGAAAGGACCTATGCAAAGTAGACTAGAATATATAGTAAATCTTGAATGGTCTTATACAAAGTAGACTAGAATATATAGTAAGTCTAGAAAGGACCTATGCAAAGTAGACTAGAATATATAGTAAGTCTAGAAAGGACCTATGCAAAGTAGACTAGAATATATAGTAAGTCTAGAAAGGACCTATGCTAAGTAGACTAGAATATATAGTAAGTCTAGAAAGGACCTATGCAAAGTAGACTAGAATATATAGTAAGTATAGCAAGGTCTTATACAAAGTAGACTAGAATATATAGTAAATCTAGAATGGTCTTATACAAAATAGACTAGAATATATAAGTCTAGCAAGGTCTTACAAAGTAGACTAGAATATATAGTAAATCTAGCAAGGTCTTATACAAAGTAAACAAGAATATATAGTAAGTCTAGAAAGGTCTTATATAAAGTAGACTAGAATATATAGTAAGTCTAGAAAGGACCTATGCAAAGTAGACTAGAATATATAGTAAATCTAGCAAGGTCTTATACAAAGTAAACTAGAATATATAGTAAGTCTAGCAAGGTCTTATACAAAGTAGACTAGAATATATAGTAAGTCTAGAAAGGACCTATGCAAAGTAGACTAGAATATATAGTAAGTCTAGAAAGGTCTTATGCAAAGTAGACTAGAATATATAGTAAGTCTAGCAAGGTCTTACAGAGAACTAGAATATATAGTAAATCTAGCAAGGTCTTATACAAAGTAGACTAGAATATATAGTAAATCTAGCAAGGGCTTGCAAAGTAGACTAGAATATATAGTAAGTCTAGAAAGGACCTATGCAAAGTAGACTAGAATATATAGTAAATCTAGAATGGTCTTATACAAAGTAGACTAGAATATATATATAGTAAGTCTAGCAAGGTCTTATTCAAAGTAGACTAGAATATATATAGTAAGTCTAGAATGGTCTTATACAAAGTAGACTAGAATATATATAGTAAGTATAGCAAGGTCTTGCAAAGTAGACTAGAATATATATAGTAAATCTAGAATGGTCTTATACAAAGTAGACTAGAATATATAGTAAGTCTAGCAAGGTCTTACAAAGTAGACTAGAATATATAGTAAGTATAGCAAGGTCTTATGCAAAGTAGACTAGAATATATATAGTAAATCTAGAATGGTCTTATACAAAGTAGACTAGAATATATAAGTCTAGCAAGGTCTTACAAAGTAGACTAGAATATATAGTAAATCTAGCAAGGTCTTATACAAAGTAAACTAGAATATATAGTAAGTCTAGAAAGGTCTTATACAAAGTAGACTAGAATATATAGTAAGTCTAGAAAGGACCTATGCAAAGTAGACTAGAATATATAGTAAGTCTAGCAAGGTCTTACAGAGAACTAGAATATATAGTAAATCTAGCAAGGTCTTATACAAAGTAGACTAGAATATATAGTAAATCTAGCAAGGTCTTGCAAAGTAGACTAGAATATATAGTAAGTCTAGAAAGGACCTATGCAAAGTAGACTAGAATATATAGTAAATCTAGAATGGTCTTATACAAAGTAGACTAGAATATATAGTAAGTCTAGAAAGGACCTATGCAAAGTAGACTAGAATATATAGTAAGTCTATAAAAGAACTATGCAAAGTAGACTAGAATATATAGTAAGTCTAGCAAGGTAATGCAAAGTAGACTAGAATATATATAGTAAATCTAGAATCGTCTTATACAAAGTAGACTAGAATATATAGTAAGTCTAGAAAGGACCTATGCAAAGTAGACTAGAATATATAGTCAGTCTAGAAAGGACCGATGCAAAGTAGACTAGAATATATAGTAAATCTAGAATGGTCTTATACAAAGTAGACTAGAATATATAGTAAGTCTAGAAAGGACCTATGCAAAGTAGACTAGAATATATAGTAAGTCTAGAAAGGACCTATGCAAAGTAGACTAGAATATATAGTAAGTCTAGAAAGGACCGATGCAAAGTAGACTAGAATATATATAGTAAATCTAGAATGGTCTTATACAAAGTAGACTAGAATATATAGTAAGTCTAGAAAGGACCTATGCAAAGTAGACTAGAATATATAGTAAGTCTAGAAAGGACCTATGCAAAGTAGACTAGAATATATAGTAAATCTAGAATGGTCTTATACAAAGTAGACTAGAATATATAGTAAGTCTAGAAAGGACCTATGCAAAGTAGACTAGAATATATAGTAAGTCTAGAAAGGACCTATGCAAAGTAGACTAGAATATATAGTAAATCTAGAATGGTCTTATACAAAGTAGACTAGAATATATAGTAAGTCTAGAAAGGACCTATGCAAAGTAGACTAGAATATATAGTAAGTCTAGAAAGGACCTATGCAAAGTAGACTAGAATATATAGTAAGTATAGCAAGGTCTTATGCAAAGTAGACTAGAATAAATAGTAAGTCTAGCAAGGTCTTATGCAAAGTAGACTAGAATATATAGTAAATCTAGCAAGGTCTTATACAAAGGAGACTAGAATATATAGTAAGTCTAGAAAGGACCTATGCAAAGTAGACTAGAATATATAGTAAGTCTAGAAAGGACCTATGCAAAGTAGACTAGAATATATAGTAAATCTAGAATGGTCTTATACAAAGTAGACAAGAATATATAGTAAGTCTAGAAAGGACCTATGCAAAGTAGACTAGAATATATAGTAAATCTAGAATGGTCTTATACAAAGTAGACTAGAATATATAGTAAGTCTAGAAAGGACCTATGCAAAGTAGACTAGAATATATATAGTAAGTCTAGAATGGTCTTACACAAAGTAGACTAGAATATATAGTAAGTCTAGAAAGGACCTATGCAAAGTAGACTAGAATATATAGTAAGTCTGGAAAGAACCTATGCAAAGTAGACTAGAATATATAGTAAGTCTAGAAAGGACCTATGCAAAGTAGACTAGAATATATAGTAAGTCTAGAAAGGACCTATGCAAAGTAGGCTAGAATATATAGTAAATCTAGAATGGTCTTATACAAAGTAGACTAGAATATATAGTAAGTCTAGAAAGGACCTATGCAAAGTAGACTAGAATATATAGTAAGTCTAGAAAGGACCTATGCAAAGTAGACTAGAATATATAGTAAATCTAGAATGGTCTTATACAAAGTAGACTAGAATATATAGTAAGTCTAGAAAGGATCTATGCAAAGTAGACTAGAATATATAGTAAGTCTAGAAAGGACCTATGCAAAGTAGACTAGAATATATAGTAAATCTAGAATGGTCTTATACAAAGTAGACTAGAATATATAGTAAGTCTAGAAAGGACCTATGCAAAGTAGTTTAGAATATATAGTAAGTCTAGAAAGGACCTATGCAAAGTAGACTAGAATATATAGTAAGTCTAGAAAGGACCTATGCAAAGTAGACTAGAATATATAGTAAGTCTAGAAAGGACCTATGCAAAGTAGACTAGAATATATAGTAAATCTAGAATGGTCTTATACAAAGTAGACTAGAATATATAGTAAGTCTAGAAAGGACCTATGCAAAGTAGACTAGAATATATAGTAAGTCTAGAAAGGACCTATGCAAAGTAGACTAGAATATATAGTAAGTCTAGAAAGGACCTATGCAAAGTAGACTAGAATATATAGTAAGTCTAGCAAGGTCTTGCAAAGTAGACTAGAATATATGTAGTAAATCTAGAATGGTCTTATACAAAGTAGACTAGAATATATAGTAAGTCTAGAAAGGACCTATGCAAAGTAGACTAGAATATATAGTAAGTCTAGAAAGGACCTATGCAAAGTAGACTAGAATATATAGTAAATCTAGAATGGTCTTATACAAAGTAGACTAGAATATATAGTAAGTCTAGAAAGGACCTATGCAAAGTAGACTAGAATATATAGTAAGTCTAGAAAGGACCTATGCAAAGTAGACTAGAATATATAGTAAATCTAGAATGGTCTTATACAAAGTAGACTAGAATATATAGTAAGTCTAGAAAGGACCTATGCAAAGTAGACTAGAATATATAGTAAGTCTAGAAAGGACCTATGCAAAGTAGACTAGAATATATAGTAAGTCTAGAAAGGACCTATGCAAGGTAGACTAGAATATATAGTAAGTCTAGCAAGGTCTTGCAAAGTAGACTAGAATATATATAGTAAATCTAGAATGGTCTTATACAAAGTAGACTAGAATATATAGTAAGTCTAGAAAGGACCTATGCAAAGTAGACTAGAATATATAGTAAGTCTAGAAAGGACCTATGCAAAGTACACTAGAATATATAGTAAATCTAGAATGGTCTTATACAAAGTAGACTAGAATATATAGTAAGTCTGGCAAGGTCTTGCAAGGTAGACTAGAATATATATAGTAAATCTAGAATGGTCTTATACAAAGTAGACTAGAATATATAGTAAGTCTAGAAAGGACCTATGCAAAGTAGACTAGAATATATATAGTAAATCTAGAACGGTCTTATACAAAGTAGACTAGAATATATAGTAAGTCTAGAAAGGACCTATGTAAAGTAGACTAGAATATATAGTATGTCTAGAAAGGACCTATGCAAAGTAGACTAGAATATATAGTAAGTCTAGAAAGGACCTATGCAAAGTAGACTAGAATATATAGTAAATCTAGAATGGTCTTATACAAAGTAGACTAGAATATATTATAAGTCTAGAAAGGACCTATGCAAAGTAGACTAGAATATATAGTAAGTCTAGCAAGGTCTTGCAAAGTAGACTAGAATATATATAGTAAATCTAGAATGGTCTTATACAAAGTAGACTAGAATATATAGTAAGTCTAGAAAGGACCTATGCAAAGTAGACTAGAATATATAGTAAGTCTAGAAAGGACCTATGCAAAGTAGACTAGAATATATAGTAAATCTAGAATGGTCTTATGCAAAGTAGACTAGAATATATAGTAAGTCTAGAAAGGACCTATGCAAAGTAGACTAGAATATATAGTAAGTCTAGAAAGGACCTATGCAAAGTAGACTAGAATATATAGTAAATCTAGAATGGTCTTATACAAAGTAGACTAGAATATATAGTAAGTCTAGAAAGGACCTATGCAAAGTAGGCTAGAATATATAGTAAGTCTAGAAAGGATCTATGCAAAGTAGACTAGAATATATAGTAAGTCTAGAAAGGACCTATGCAAAGTAGACTAGAATATATAGTAAGTCTAGCAAGGTCTTGCAAAGTAGACTAGAATATATATAGTAAATCTAGAATGGTCTTATACAAAGTAGACTAGAATATATAGTAAGTCTAGAAAGGACCTATTCAAAGTAGACTAGAATATATAGTAAGTCTAGAAAGGACCTATGCAAAGTAGACTAGAATATATAGTAAATCTAGAATGGTCTTATACAAAGTAGACTAGAATATATAGTAAGTCTAGAAAGGACCTATGCAAAGTAGACTAGAATATATAGTAAATCTAGAATGGTCTTATACAAAGTAGACTAGAATATATAGTAAGTCTAGAAAGGACCTATGCAAAGTAGACTAGAATATATATAGTAAATCTAGAATGGTCTTATACAAAGTAGACTAGAATATATAGTAAGTCTAGAAAGGACCTTTGCAAAGTAGACTAGAATATATAGTAAGTCTAGAAAGGACCTATGCAAAGTAGACTAGAATATATAGTAAGGCTAGAAAGGACGTATGCAAAGTAGACTAGAATATATATAGTAAATCTAGAATGGTCTTATACAAAGTAGACTAGAATATATAGTAAGTCTAGAAAGGACCTATGCAAAGTAGACTAGAATATATAGTAAGTCTAGAAAGGACCTATGCAAAGTAGACTAGAATATATAGTAAGTATAGCAAGGTCTTATACAAAGTAGACTAGAATATATAGTAAATCTAGAAAGGACCTATGCAAAGTAGACTAGAATATATAGTAAGTCTAGAAAGGACCTATGCAAAGTAGACTAGAATATATAGTAAGTCTAGAAAGGACCTATGCAAAGTAGACTAGAATATATAGTAAGTCTAGCTATGTCCCAACAAGTAGACTAAAATATATAGTAAGTCTAGCATGATCCCACAACGTATACGAGAAAATATATAGTAACTCTGATCTGTGCTAAATATTGCTTTGATATAGCTCAAATTAGGAAGTTTGCTTTTTTTGTATTCAAAGAAACAAGTTTCTGAAATGTTACATTTTTTTCCCTGTCAGTAATAAAAAATTTCCTATGCAAATCAGTGTGGGCGGGGTTACAGCCAATGGTGAAACTATTAGTTACCATAGAAATTGTAAATGTTTAGATTTTGTGTGCTATTTATATTGGGTTTCTTATCGTTTTTCTAGAAATGCGGATTGTCTACCTTACGGATTGTTTCCAAAATCTGTGTTCAGCCTGACTTCCAAACAGATCCATCCAGATTTAATATACACAGCACATGGGTACAACTTAAACACTTAAACCCTTAAACTGAGTCAAAACAATAGTACTAATGGTTGATATATATCAGTATTCAGGAAAACCACTCGTTCTGACCGGGTAAAAATTGGATGGGCCGAGTAAAACTTTATCATGTACTCGTCCCTGGGTCGAGTAGATGCAGAACTACACACTGAGAATGAATCTGTGTGCATTTTCTACCATTCACAAGCTTAATATCTAGCGTAAGTCAATTACTAATTACTTTTTACCTATTTGACTCTTTGTTTCCTCTTTGTTGTCAATCTAAAACATGTTGCAAAGGAAGCTGACTTTGGTTTGCTTTTTTTAAACAGGTACACAATGTAAGCTTGATGTTAAAATGTGTAAAACTGATGAAAATATTATGTTCGGAGTGGAGATAGCGGAGATAGTGTGTTCAAAACCCTTCTTATGCGTGGCCCCTTTCACAAATATATGAGACGTGGTTTGTATTCAACCGTCTATACTCGCGTATAAGTCGATAACAACTGCAAACTGCATAGATCCAGATCTGCCGTCGCATAATGCGCCGCCGGCAGATCTGGGTCTATGTAGTTTGTAAGGACTAATCAGTAGAACAAACAACACAGACCCTGATCTACTGGTGCATTATGCGACGGCAGATCAGGGTCTATGTTGTTTGCATTTGGACCCAAGTTATACGCGAGTATAGCTGATCAGGGTCTATGTTGTTTGCATTTGGGCCCGAGTTATACGCGAGTATATACGGTAAAACAAGAAATTGCAGTTTCACATCTATCCCTCGATTTCGTAATGGTATTCGCGTTTACAGTGATACTTTTCAGTCATGTAGGCAGTACTTTCATGTGGAGAAATTTTCCCTTCCAACGAGATATCACATCATTTTGAGTTAGACCTGTAAGAAGTTAAGAGTCAGAACTCTCACACCGCCATTGAACATGGTTGAGCCTTTTTACAATTAGAAGTAGAAAATATGATGAGCCTGTTGCAAAGTACTTTTATACAAATAACCACTTTTTGTGTGATTATTTAGTGATAGATATTGAACCAGTATATGGTAAAAAGTCGCATAGGTTGGGAAAAAGAATCACTCTGGATCAAAAGGCGTAACACTCTGTCTCCATCATGGCTAAATTCCTTATGGGAATTGTATTGAAATTTCCAGCGATGTAGCGTATGTTTAATATTGTTTACCTGATGTCATCTTCCAGTTGTTTACACTCAGAATCCACCGAAGAATGCGAATTATCCGAAAAGTATGGACACTCGGAAAGACTTTGTTTTATATATATATATATATATGACACAAATGTAATTAAACAGATTAGAAAGTTACAAATTGTTCCAAGGAATCCAACCCGTGTCGAGAGTAACGGCATCAATCGCCTAGCTCTCATGTACCAGCGTTCTCATTGACTCGGCTATGCGCTCATAACCAAAAAAGGATAGAACCAGGTCGAAGGTATGGGCTCGGGGTGTACAGGAACCAATTCGGTAGGCAAGCGGAAATGAACACTCAACTAAACGCACAATCCGACTGGATTTCTATTTAGAAATTTAATGTATGTACATAAAGTTATAATTACAAATTAACACCAAATATACTAAATGGAGAAAAAAGCGCTTATCCCTTGATCCCTCATTGGTATTAACATGATTTACATGAGACAGACAGACATATAGACAGAGGGGAGTATCGGTGTTTTACGGCTCAGCAACATATGAAGGTTGTATCGTGTCACGGCAGTCGACCAGGATTTGTTTGATGGCAGGATTTGAATGTGCACCCCACTAGTCGCGAGTCCGACACTCAAAACACCAAGCCACTACTGTTCTCAGAGAGAGAGAGAGAGAGAGAGAGAGAGAGAGAGAGAGAGAGAGATTGACGGGAAAAGTAGGAAAGAGAGTAGGACAACGAAAAAATCATATCAGAACTTAGAAGTTTTATTAAATGCCTTCAGTATAAGTTTTCTTTCAAGTTTGGAAACTACTGTCTGATTCCTACTTTTTTTGTTCCCAGTGAATTGGTTTGGTGTTTTACGGCACGGTAACACGTGTATGCTATCTAGAGCCCAGGCGATTGGAGTAATGTGTCTTGCACAAGGATGCACCACACTAGCCAACCCGGGCTGATCCAATTGTATGATTCGAACCCACACTCTTTCGGTCAGGAGTCCGGCAAGCTAACCACTGAACCAGCGTGATTCCTGCTTCCATTAGTCGCCTATTATCACATGCAGGAAGGTGCATCAGATCTATTCTGTATCTACAATTTCTAAAAACTATGCACATATTGTTCCATATTGGAATTGGCGAGCTACGGTAACTACGGTATGCAATCAATAATCTCATGGCAATGCTTCATGCTTTATAATTATATTCCAACTGCATATGTCGCTCAAATCATCAGAAATCAATGAATGCCTCTGGAATTTTGCACAGAAAGGCAGTCAATACTTTGACTATTTGCTATGCCAATACATAATCTTTGGGGGGGGGGGGGGGGTGCTAACGATGATTGTCAGTTTCCTTATGTGGAAGAAATAAAAAAGAAGAGTTCTCCGATTTGCTTTTGTTTTTTCTGTATCTCTAAAATATGAATTCATGTTTAAACGACTACAAAGTTTCATTATTCTTACCATGG
The DNA here is from genome assembly GCA_029931535.1 of Margaritifera margaritifera. Lineage (NCBI taxonomy): Eukaryota > Metazoa > Mollusca > Bivalvia > Unionida > Margaritiferidae > Margaritifera > Margaritifera margaritifera. The sequence goes on from JAQPZY010001444.1 coordinate 1,319,808, forward strand.
ACGACCTGTGATCTCTGCCTTTCCAGCAATCTTTGCAGGTGCGACCTACTGAATCAGATGATCTGCAGCTAGCACGAGTGCAACTATACAGACTGAATATACCAAGAAATATCATGGTTTTCATTTCATTGTGAAGAGTAATGCATCTTTATAAGTTAGAAATTGTATCAATTAATGGTCGCAAAATCGGAAATCAACAACTCTGATCTGCTGCCCCGGATTCAACAGATAGATATATATGATCCACCCTGATACATCAACCCATTTGTACCGTACATACTCGCTTATAGCTCTGTTCCATCTACATACAGCATAGACCCTGATCTGCCATCGCATAATGAAGTGCTGGGCACTGTCAGAAACCGAGACCTGTGGAAGACCATGATCGCCAACGTCCTGGAAGGATATGGCATATAAACAGTGGAGTCGCGAGGCTTCGAGGTGCCAGGGGTCAATGTTCTTTTAGTGGCGCCCCTACCGAGGCGCCCGGGGTCAATGTTCTCTAGCGGCGCCCCTACTTTGCCACATAAAACAGTTTTTATGACAGTTGCCAACCTTCCTCCTCCCCCTCCCCTAAATCTAAGTTTTGTGAACAATTGCCCCCGTTACACTAAGGTGAGGTGAAATACTATGAAAATTTCAGCTGCAAAAAATAAGCCTGGCGCCCGGGGGAAATTGCCCCCTACCCCCTCGCGTTGCCACTGCACCTGAATGATGATGATGATGAACTACCTCTCGCGTTTCGAGATCTGACCCCTCGATGATTCCGTGCTAATTTGTTTGTTTTTGTTTTTTTATACCGTCTGCGCATTTAGTCACTCATAGCTTAAACGACCGTAAAGAAGACATTTAAAAACTTTTTCCCCCGTGTACGATCTAAGTACCTTACTGATTTTGTATAGCTACTTTTAATAGAAGTTTCTCCGTTGATTCGTGTCTTGTCTACTGGAACCATTTTGGAGGACAACACTTTCGGTCTATTTCGGAGTGAATGCGACTTGATCGTCATTGCTTTAGTGATTGCTTCTTTCCTTCAGCGAGTCTTTTCAAACATTGGTAGCACATACCACGTGATTGTAATTTCTGCCATTTTGCCCTGTATTAACATGTTTTTCTTATTCTTTCTGTGGTCCTAAAGTTTTGTTAGTGACGATTTCCTGAAATAAATGCTCCTATCTGAATTTTCCTCTTCTCGTGAAACCTGACATTTGGGATATCTCTTCTTCCATGCAGCTGACTTAAGGGTCTTGACCTCTATGTATAAGTAGTAAATGAACAGATTAGCTGAAATCATGTACGAAATTTTATTTTCCAAATGCTCCTGAAAGAAAAAAAAATTATTTTAATTTTAATTTCAATGGTTTCCATTTTTAGCATTGATGTTTTATAAACATAATTCCCCATGAGTCGCACTCATTCCGAAGCAGACTGGAAGTGTTGTCCTCCATTCGAATCCACGGCGAAACTTCGAGTAAAAGTGACCGTTAAAAAATCAGCAAGATGCTTAAATCATGCATGGGGAAAAGGTTTGAAATGTCTTCTTTACGGTGGTATAAGCTATGAGTGACTAAATGGGCAGACGGTAAAAGATTTTTTTTTTTTTTTTGTGGGATTTAACGCCATTTTTCAGCACACGACAGCTATGCATGGCGGCCAATATATTTGGTGGAGGAAGAACCCGGGAAGAACCACAACGGGAAGCTTCTGGGAAGTTTTCTCACATACCCACGTTCGGTAGAGCCGAGACTCGAACTCAAAAGAACAGAGGTGAGATGTGTGAGTGATCTGTAAAGATAAGCGCCTTAGACCACTCGGCCACTCGGGGCCTCCAAGAAGGTATAAGAAAATTAGCACGGATTAATCGAGGGGTCAGATTTCGAACCGGGAGAGCCAGTTACTTGGTGTTAATTGGGAGTAGGGAAGGGTGTTATCAATAGTTTCTCCTGGAGCCGCTGGCTCAGTGGTTAGCGTGCCGGACTCACGACCCAAGGGGCGCGAGTTCGAATCCTACCATCAGACCAGCCTGGGTCAGCTACTGTGGTGTGTCCTTGGGCAAGGCACTTTACTCCAATTGCCTCGGCACTAAATATTGTACTTGTGTTGCTGTGCCGTAAAACACCAAATTAGTTTCCCCCCTTTTTTTACTGATAGAAACAAGTGCATGTGCTCGACAGACTGAGCTTGATTTGGTAGTGGAATGTTGAACGCATGCTTTCTCGTTATCGATCTGTGCAGATTATTTTTAAATTCCACTGTTTCTGTGTGCCACTTCTGCGTCGTTTCTTTTGTTCTTTTTCCGTTCTTCTTATTTTAAGCTTTCTCGTATCGATCTATGCAGAAAATCATTAAAATTATACAAATTCTTGGCATAACCTTTTTATGCCTAGCCGGCTAAATTTGGAGGCGATATAGCGTTTTGCTTGTTCGTTTCGTATGTTCGTTCGTTCGTTTGTTCGTTTCGTGTGTTAGTTCGTTCGTTTGTTCGTTACCCTTTCAAAATTTCGCTACCCTCTCAATATCCCAGGTCCTATTTCACCTACACTTATGAAAACTCGTATGTGGACGCATCTCAGGAAGAGTAACTCAGTCATACCAAAAGGAGGTCACTGTAACCTAATTTACAGTTCTGAACGACTGTTGTATTTTCAGTTGTTCGTTCGTTACACCATTACCTCGGACCTTATTTCACATACACTCCTGAAAATTGGTATTTATGTACAGCTCGACAAAAGTAACTTGGTGATATCAAAACTAGGTCTGTTTGACCTAATTTGCACGCTTTAGAGACATTTTTATTTGTAGCTGTTCGATCGTTACATCCCAAATATCTTGAACCCTATATCACCTACACTCATAAAAATTGTTATGTTGATACATCTCGATAAAAGTAGATCACCTATACCAAAACTAGGTCAGTGTAACCTAAATTTCACGCTTAGCCTATAATCATGAAAACTGGAATGCATATGAATCTTAAAGATAGTAACTCAATCATACCAGCACTAGCTTACCATATATTCAGCCTTGAATGACTTTTTGTAGCTATCTGTTCGTTACATCCTTAAATGCTAGGACCCTGTTCCTACTACACTTATGAGAATTAAAGTGTGAATGCATATCACGGTGAGTAATCCTTTCATACAAAATGTAGGTCATTGGGACATAATTTTCACGATTGAGTGACTTTTGTGTTTCCAGCTATCTGTTTGTTACACCTTCAACATAATGGACCCTAATTCATCTGCACTCATGAAAATTGGTGTGTGGATGCATCTCAAGGAGAGTAACTCAGCCATACCAAAAGTAGGTCACGGTGACCGCATTTTCAGGCTTGAATCCCTCTGATATTTCCTCTCTACCAGCATTTATATTGTTACAGGGCATTCGTGTCTTTTTACCTAACAACCTGAGAGTATTTGCTAAAGTGTGTGTACACGTGTGTGTGTGTGTGTGTGTGTGTGTGATTTTATTATTATTATTAATAATAATAATAATAATAATAATAAAAATAATAATAATAATAATACATGATTTTTGCTGTATTGAGTAAAACTCTTTCAAATATTTTAATAATTTATTTGTTTTTGGGGGGTTGGGGGGTGCCTAAATTTGGCGTCTATTTGGTAATGTTATTCCATGGCCATTGTGTTTAAGTGTTGAACGTCTGGTTATCACGCTGGATCTTGGATTGTACTGACGAGTTCTTATGTTTAATCCATCTTACCAGACGTGGTCCTACTTAACCTCTTGCTACTTTTTCCAGCCTCATAAACCTGCACAAAATTGCTGTGAATTCAATACAAAAAGTTTCTTTCGTTTATGGATGTTAACTGCACCATTAGTTGATTTATAGACTGATTGTAATATTAATGGATAGATGGATGGATAGTCCAATGGTTGTATTGATTGATTGATTGATTTCCCGCTGTTTTCATATTTACTACTTGCTATAATTTAAGCGATCTTTTCAAAATGTAAGAAAGAAAAGTTTTAATTCATTCGACGTTCATTAACAAAGCTATTGATTTCTTTATATATACGATTGATAGCGGCGTAATTCTATGGTCTAAGGGAAGTAAATATCAGAAGTAAAGAAAGAAGTTGTAAGAGTTACCTCCACTGTACCTCGTTGGGGAAGTAACAGCTCACAAAAGCAAATCAATACTAATACAAAAGTCGAGAGAAAAGTTTAACTGTTTACATGTTTTAATGACGGGGGTTATTTACAAGAAAAAAGGAGCTAAAGAATGAAACAAAAAAATACTCAAAAACAGTATCAAAATGTGTGAACTATATATATATTTGTGTTGGGGTAAGAATCGCAAAAGTTTATAAATAATAATACAGTTTCATATAAAGAGTCAAGGAGTATATATAGTTACACGTGTAACATGGGACTGAAACATTCACAAGACTGCATTGGGAAGGTTAACACTTTGTTGTTTGTATGTGTGTATGTATGTATGTATGTATGATCATTTCTCGTCACCTCCCATTAACGAATTTTCGTAACCGTCTTTTTTATGCCCCACCAACAATGTGGAAGAAGCATAGTAGTTCAACACTTGCTCGTCCTTCCCTCCTTCTCTTGGCCTTTCATTCACACCTTGGTTACGTTGTGCGTTTACATCCGGGATATGAATACATATATTACAAAAGGGTGTGAGTGGTAGAGCATTCGCTTCCTATGGACACAGTTCTAGTTTACTTTCATTTTATTTGTACATAATGAAGTAAAGGCTGCGCCGGGAATCGAGAGTGTAGTAGGAGTACGTATACGCCAACATCCGCAAACCCCTAAATCCATCCATGCATAATTCAAGTGTGATTGAAATTCTCGGTACTTCAGGTACAAAAAAAAAACTCAAACTAGTTCTGATTTATAGCTATTTCAGTCCCAAGTTGTGGGTGGTTTTTTAATTTAATGGACGTGAAGATAGCAGGATCTTCCTGACAGTGACATGCAATATATAGGAATTCTGTTCCGACCGCCAAAATTATGGGAATGAATTTATTTATTTATTATGTGTTTAATAAGGACCTTAATTAAAATACTGACCTCGTCTGTATCAAAGGTAACTATACTGACCTCAAAGGTAACTATACTGACCTCAAAGGTAATTATACTGAGCTCCGTGTGACTTGGGCTTTGAACCACGTGTTAACTATTAATTCATACATGTAGGTGGGCCATGGTTACAGGACATAGGAGTCATTATAAAATCTGTCTGGAAGGACACTACCTTATAATTAACATCTATTCATAAAATCAGTGTCATTAAACCCCCAGTGATAACCGGATATATATAGTCTTTTATATCAAAGATACATGTCTAACCTCAATAGAGATAACTGATTTTATTTTACATGTTCATTTTCACTGAATATAAATGACACTAAACTTTGTGAAAAGAAATAACGGTGGATTTTAGTTTTTCATTTTTGTACTGTATACTTGTTTTTAAATACGTGATCTTAGTTTTAACGATCACTTACAAAATGTGCACAAGTACTGTTTTGTTTGCACGGCTTCTTGTTAAAATATGGAAAAGAAAAAAGTAAATAAGTAAACTAGTAAAAATCAAGAGCTTCCAGGACACCCCTCTATATAGAGGTCGCCTGCTATGATGAATATATTTGATGTCCCTTTAACCTGTGGCTTTATTACTCCTTTAACATGTGGCATTATTACTCCTTTAACCTGTGGCATTATTACTCCTTTAACCTGTGGCTTTATTACCCCTTTAACCTGTGGCATTATAACCCCTTTAACATGTAGCTTTATTACCCCTTTACCCTGTGGCTTTATATCCCTTTAACCTGTGGCTTTATTACTCCTTTAACTTGTGGCTTTATATCCCTTTAACCTGTGGCTTTATTACTCCTTTAACCTGTGGCATTATTACCCCTTTAACCTGTGGCTTTATTACCCCTTTAACCTGTGGCTTTATTACTCCTTTAACTTGTGGCTTTATTACTCCTTTAACCTGTGGCTTTATTACCCCTTTAACTTGTGGCTTTATATCCCTTTAACCTGTGGCTTTATATCCCTTTAACCTGTGGCTTTATATCCCTTTAACCTGTGGCTCTATTATTCCTTTAACCTGTGGCTTTATTACTCCTTTAACCTGTGGCTTTATTACTCCTTTAACTTGTGGCTTTATATCCCTTTAACCTGTGGCCTTATTACCCCTTTAACATGTGGCTTTATTACCCCTTTACCCTGTGGCTTTATATCCCTTTAACCTGTGGCTTTATTACTCCTTTAACTTGTGGCTTTATATCCCTTTAACCTGTGGCTTTATTACTCCTTTAACATGTGGCTTTATTACTCCTTTAACTTGTGGCATTATTACCCCTTTAACCTGTGGCTTTATTACCCCTTTAACCTGTGGTTCTATTACTCCTTTAACTTGTGGCTTTATTACTCCTTTAACCTGTGGCTTTATAACCCCTTTAACTTGTGGCTTTATATCCCTTTAACCTGTGGCTTTATATCCCTTTAACCTGTGACTTTATATACCTTTAACCTGTGGCTCTATTACTCCTTTAACCTGTGGCTTTATTACTCCTTTAACCTGTGGCTTTATTACTCCTTTAACTTGTGGCTTTATTACTCCTTTAACCTGTGGCTTTATTACCCCTTTAACTTGTGGCTTCATTATCCCTTTAACCTGTGGCTCTATTACTCCTTTAACCTGTGGCTTTATTACTCCTTTAACCTGTGGCTTTATTATCCCTTTAACATGTGGCATTATTACCCCTTTAACATGTGGCATTATTACCCCTTTAACCTGTGGCTTTATTACTACTTTAACTTGTGGCTTTATTACTCCTTTAACCTGTGGCTTTATTACTTCTTTAACCTGTGGCTTTATTACTCCTTTAACCTGTGGCTTTATTACTCCTTTAACTTGTGGCTTTATTACTCCTTTAACCTGTGGCTTTATTACTCCTTTAACCTGTGGCTTTATTACTCCTTTAACCTGTGGCTTTATTACCCCTTTAACCTGTGTCTTTAATACTCCTTTAACATGTGGCTTTGTTACTCCTTTAACCTGTGGCTTTATTACTCCTTTAACTTGTGGCTTTATTACTCCTTTAACCTGTGGCTTTATTACTCCTTTAACCTGTGGCTTTATTACCCCTTTAACCTGTGGCTCTATTACTCCTTTAACCTGTGGCTTTATTACTCCTTTAACCTGTGGCTTTATTATCTTTTTAACCTGTGGCTTTATTACTTCTTTAACCTGTGGCTTTATTACTCCTTTAACCTGTGGCTTTAATACCCCTTTAACCTGTGGCTTTATTACTCCTTTAACCTAGGGCTTTATTACTCCTTATACCTGTGGCTTTATTACTCCTTTAACCTGTGGCTTTATTATTCCTTTAACCTGTGGTTTTATTACCCCTTTAACATGTGGCTTTATAACTCCTTTAACCTGTGGTTTTATTACTCCTTTAACATGTGGCTTTATTACTCCTTTAATCTACCCTTTTACCTATCCGTTATATATAGGTTTCGCAGGTGGACCGCGGTCAGTGGATACAGGAGTCGAGGCAAAACCGACTTACATGCGTCAGTCATAGACATTATATGGGGTTACCAGGACGTCAGATACTTGAAGATCAATCATCACGTGACAAAATTTCTTCGTCTCTTCTTAGTATTGAATAATAGAACATTAAATCAATTCATGAATTAAATAATAAGACGATAAATCAGTATATAAGTGTTCCACAGAACACTTTAACTCGCCTGCGTGTAGAGTTACAATGTATGCTAAGTGTTCCACAGAACACTTTGATTCACCTGCGCGTAGATACCATGTATGCTAAGTGTTCAACAGAACAATTTGACTCGCCTGCGTGTAGATACCATGTATGCTAAGTGTTCCACAGAACACTCTGACTCCCCTGCTTGTAGAGTTACAATGTATGCTAAGTGTTCCACAGAACATTTCGACTCGCCTGCGTGTTGAGATACAATGTATGCTAAGTGTTCCACAGAACACTTTCACTCGCCTGCGTGTAGAGCTGTAAGGGTTGCTAACTGACTATCGAAAAAATCAAACGCCAAATCAGAACACGGTTCTCGACGACCATAATGACAACAACACTGCCGCAATCACCGTCGCCACCTGAACAGTGTTAATTCTTATATCTATATTTCTCTTTTTCTTTCTTTCTTTCGTTTCTTCTTTCTTTCCTACAAGAGGTTTTATCAATGGTCCAGGTTGTACCGTTAGGTGGTCTGAGAAGTACCTTAGAATAGTAAGTAAACAGGTAAAACCACCGAGCTTGGATGGGCGACCTAGGGGCGTGCCAGCTTTGGAAAAGGAACATGGGACGGTAGAGCTGCAAAGCTAGTGTGTCTCTAGCGCACTATTAGACCCTCTTTTATCTCAATAGATTTTAAATGCTACAAATTTATAATTGATCTGAATTATGCAAATGGGTAAAAGTTAAAAATTTGTTTTCGTTGGAATGCTAACATGGTGCTGCGGACTCGTATTGAATTATGAACTCTTGAATGAAAGGCTATGTGACAGTTTTCATATCCATATTTAGGTGATTTTTGATTTAGCTGAGGTACAAAATTTCCTTGCAATCAAAGAATTTAAGATCTGAATTTTTGATGCAATTTTTTTTGTTATCCTAAAAATACTCTCATTTGAAATATTACACAGGCATTGTTTTCTTACAAACGTTTAACATTAACATTCATATTGATGAAGCAAAATAATACGTACCTTTAGGTTCAGGGTGGTTTATTAATCAGAACAGGCTCGGGTCTTTCCGCCACTAAGCGGAAAGAAAAGCCACGAGGTGTTCCGATTTGGTGATATGTATTGGGGAAAATATCAATCTTTCACAGCCTAACAGCATTCTTCCGAGAAGGACACAAAAGACAACATAAAATTGCATTTCGCGGAACTAATTACTAAACTGTATTTTATACTAAACTTATCTTTGCTTAGCTTTACTGGTCTCCGTCAGCAGTGAGCTGTCTGTATTTTCTTTGGCGGTTTGGGTGGGAATAAACTAGGCACCAAACCAATCAATAAATGGCACTTCTTCACGTATTGTTTTATGCAGCTGTTCAGACTTCTTTGAGCTATCGACATAAAATGCTTTATATATTAGATGATTTGTGGGTATAGTGGGGTTGGATGGTGTGGCATCATCAATAAAGGTGGTGATTGGTATTCTTATAAAAATGTTTTAGTTTCAAATAGAAGATGTTCGCAGACACAACACTGGTTTCCGTAGTGACAGCATGTAAACAAACCATAATATGTGTCCGATTTTGTCTACCGTCTATACACGCGTATAATTCGAGTCCAACTGCAATGCGTTGGCAGATCTGGGTCAATGCAGTTTGTAAGGAGTAATCAGTAGAACAAACAACATAGACCTTGATCTTCCGGCACATTATGCAACGGCAGATCAGGATATATGTCGTTTGCAGTTGGACTCGACTTTTACACAAGTACATATGGTATTTAAAATGTTACGCTTTGGTACAACAGGTAATAGTTTCCTGCGATACTTTATGCTTTTAAAATCAAACGTTTTATAAATTAAGGTATAATATAAAAATGAATTCAAGCAGGAAAGTGGGGGAGGGGTGCAAAGACGTCGCCTAACCTTTCAACAGAGCAAATGTGGTTATACAATCAAATCCTTCCTTTATCAATAAAAACTGACATTTACACTTTTACCATGTCTTTGAAATTGCAGTTGGAAAAGAGCTATGATCGTTAATTGGGACGTATAAGTTGATAATATATTATATGAACTATGCAGGGTTCCTTTGATAATATTGTATCTTGAATATTTGTATATCCATTTGGGGACTGTTACTTCTAAACCCCTTCATTACAGACATTCAGTTTCAAAAACTCAAACGTTGTATTGCGAGTATTGTGTAACTAAGGCTTACAGTTCTTACAATGTACTATTGACGACTCAGAACATTATGCGGTTTTTCGGAGCTGAAGGAAACAGAAGATCCCAGATAAAACACCAATAATGGATTTTCAAACATGTACCCTTACCCGTGCAGCAACCGGGGATCGAAACCGGGGCAGCAGATGTGTAAAGCAGGAATGTCACTTCTGCGCTATCCAGGGCCTTTCGTTTTCAAAACGGAGCGATCCAAGACGATGTCAAACATCTTCTCGGTCCTTTCCTCTACGGGGAGACATACAATGGAAGTATTCAAAAATGAGACATACTTGAACTTGACAAAAACATGCTTGCGTCCATGCATGGCAAAGTACTATTGGTCGGTTGCATACCTACCGTATGTACTCGCGTATAGCCTATTACAACTGCAAACTGCATAGACCCAGATCTGCCCTCGCAAAATGCGCCGGCAGATCTGGGTGTATGCAGTTTTGTAAGGACTAATCAGTAGAACAAACAACATAGACCCTGATCTGCTGGCGCATTATGCGACGGCAGATTAGGGTCTACGTTGTTTGCATTTGGACCTGGTTTAAACGCGAGTAAAGACGGTACTTAGTACTTCAGGCAAATGTACGAAATTTAACGTATTAAACCGCATATGATATTCAAAAGTTCTTTTTTTTTTTTTTTTTTTTTTTGAAAAGCACGGAAAGATCCAAGAATGTCCAATTGTGTCAAAGACTCCATATACAAAGAGTGTATCAACAGATGCCCATGTCCTCGCTATTTATATCCTCACTGCAAACTAGGTTTGATAAAATGTGTACGTAAAGTGCAACTATCTTCGAATTTACCGTATATACTCGCGTATAAACCGAGTCCAAATGCAAACATAGATCCTGATCTGCTGATACGTATTTTGAATATAGGATACGAAAAATATAAACCAAAGATGATCCTAAACTGTGTTATCTCTCTCGCTGAGAAGTTTCCACCACCATCATTGCTGTGATTTATTTATGCAAACTTATTTTACATCAGTTGTATAACAAAGTTTACCAACTGATATGTAGTAAACTCCAGATCAGGGAATTTGGCCACATCCGAGACACGCCATCTAACGATCCCCAATAGTCGATAAAAACAAAAGCTTAGTTAAGCGCGAATACTTATATTTAACCTGCAGAAACTGGGCGCAATGTTGATAATAAAATGGATCAAAACCATTACAATATTATTTAGAATAAACTAAGCTCTTCACTAAATGGTTTAGATCATTTAATATTTTGATCCCTTTAATCAGTATATGATAACGTACAAGAAATTGCCTTTTTAATTCATATATATATATATATATATCTATATATATATATATATATATATATATATATATATATATATATATATATATATATATATATGATAGTGGCTTCATATCGAATGGTATTAGCGTTTGGTCGAACACAGTTTGTTTTTTTAAAGATCTAAGTACCATATTTTATTTTTAATTATTTCTTACGAGCTATCATAGCAGTTGTCTGCTTTACACCAAAGAGAACAGAATGCAAAAAAAAAAAAAAGATTTTTCTTCTTGTTGGACGTGAATATGCTCGTCCCGGTCCACGGCTACATACCGCTACAGTTTTGAAAAGTTGTTACTCCAAAAGGAAGGCATATATATATATATATATATATATATATATATATATATATATATATATATATATATATATATATATATATATATATATATATATATATATATATATATATATATCTATATATATATATATATATATATATATATATATATATATATGTATATATATATATATATATATATATATATATATATATATATATATATATATATATATATATGCGCGCGCGCGTGTGTGTGTGTGTGTGTGTGTGTTGTGTGTGTATTTGTATTCTTTTAATTCATGCTACATTTAATATCGGGTTCTCTCGTAGAGTCAATAGCTAATGAATTTGTATTGATGCATCCAATTTTATCATGCCATATCGCTAATTTATATGTATTTTGTCATTAACAATCTTCGAAAGTGTTGTACTTTGGTATAAATGTGTTAATAACTAAAACATTTTGTATACTTTAGGCAAAGCGTTTTAATGTACTTAAATCATACTATTACTGATTGAGAGTCACACATTTTTAAATTATGTTTTAACCTTTTTATTTGCTTGTTTGTTTGTTTTTATTCATTTCCATGTCTAATGTTCAGCTGCCAAAGACTTATTTGATTTCTCCAAAAACATCGCGTTTCACAGCATATGGGTATTTTGCTCATAGTGTGAGAGGAAGTAATCACACAACGTACTATCAATGGTAGATCGATAATCCATGTCGATATCGATCATCATATTCACACAAAATATCACAATTGAAACAGATTTGTCAGTTTATGATCGCGGCACATGACAAAAGCAGAATAACAATAACGAGCTGATGGGGTTCAAAGAGCGGTCACGCAATTGTTTTCACTGAGTAACCTGACGGATGGCACGTTACTCGGCAGAAATGACGTAGCACCGAATCGCAGAATATCGTTACATCTGATTTCGTTATAAATTGAGTTTATGCAATATGTAGGCCTATGTATTAACGTCTAACAGCACGCCAGTAAATAATGGCTATATCGTGCCAATTAAAAAGTAAAATTCTGAAAATGTATATATAAAGAATTGCACAAAAGAACCTTCGGACGATCAACCTTTCCAATTAAACGTAAACATGAAGTACCACAAGATAAAAGATATAAGTTAAAGATGATAAAACTCTGCAAAAAGGATATAAAAAAATACAGGTAAAAAAATATAAAATCCTTAAAATATAGGGTTAACATTTGTTATAAGAACCGCATTCCCTCAAAATGTACAAGATTTTTTTCTGGTGGTACATTATCATAAAATTCCTTAACTGAGTTCACATAAAAAAGCAAAAAAACTTCTGTCACAGAGTGGAAGTCGATGCACTCGACAAGAATGTGTTCCACTGTGAGTGGACACTGGCAGGATATGCATTCTGTTCGAGGTTCACCCTTCAGGAGGTATGCATGAATCAGATATGTGTGTCATTTAAGCTATCGGCACAATACGGCTTCATCTCTGGGATTTGTTTTGTACGAGGGATGCCACTCCCCAGTGGTGGTTTTAATTACGAAGTTCGTTTGTGGATTTTTCATGCCACATATTTTTCCAAGTATATAAAATATGCTAATTGATATACTGTTTGAAGTCTGTATCTGGAAATAGGTGACTGCATGGCAATTTTGTCTGCTTTATCTGCCCTTTCATTATCCCTAATATCAATGTGACCCGGTAGCCAACAGCACAAAATACCTTTTCCAAATTGTATGAGCAAATCATCTTTCTGTAAGAGTTGAGATATTAGCGGGTTGTCAGATTTAACGTTTTGCAAGATTTTCAGTGTGGAAAGGGATTAACAGAGTTTATTGTGTCAAGTACTGGTAATCTCTCGTTCGCAACTTCGAGATCAATCCTACGCATCAAACGGCGAATGTACCATTCGGATAATCTCGGCTATTTACGATACGAGGATTGACCTAGAAGTGCGAATTGATCGAACTATGTTTTTTTTCATTCGCAACTTCTTGGTTAATACTATGGTCAATCCGATTGTAAAAAATAGCCGAAGTGGTCCGAATAGATTACGGTTTAATTTTTGCAAAGAAATTCCGGCGAACAAAATGTATGATTTTTCTGTAAATTACTGTAGAGACATACATCCGAGGCATATTTTTGTCTCGTGGTCCGAATGGGTAATGTCTGTGACCTAAAAGTTGGCTGTTAGTGTTCATTCTGGTGAAGGAAACCAGAGAACCCGAGGAAATTCCAGCGACCTTTGATGAGTGACCACTTATTCTTGTATGAAATCCAGGGATCGCATTTGAGACCGCAGAGATGCAAAGAGCCCTCCCCTCCTAGAAAATGATTTATTTAACTGAACCTTTGAAACTGAAAAGTTAGACTGGTGTATGCAATAAAATTATTATTGCAAAGTCTGTTGACACACCTGCAGACAGAAGCCCAGTCTCGTAAATTCTGACGAATGGGACGTTCCAGGCTGTGATAGATCGATAATTTCTGTCATATGTTGTAATAAATAGCATTTATTATTAGCACTGAGATAGCGGAGTTAAAACTTGTACCTATTTCGATTTTTGTACTTTTAATCGAAACCAATAAACAAATTATAATTGATTGAAAATTCTCTCGAGACACTTGCAATATTAATCATTTGACACGTTAGTACTAATATTAATTCTGAATTCATATAGGGCACAAGTGCAACTTATGTGCGTGTTTGTTTGGATCGGTTTCCTTGTTTGTATCTTTTTTAGATCCAGCCAACAACGGTTGTCAATAGCAACCAGACGGTTGTGGACACACCTGGCCGAACAAAACGCTGGGGCGGTCGATGACGGTGCTAAAAATGTATGCCCTTAGAACTCGAAAAGTTGTTACTGGAAATAATCCACATATTCATGCCGGAGACAGGTATCGCACGCAAATAATGAATGATTAAACATGAATAAATTACTCTTTCCTAGTTAACAGTCAATATCTGCGTGCAATCACTAGTTCATTGATCCGATTGAACACAATTAGTTGAAGATGAAACAGAATATAGAAATTGTAGCTACGGGAGCAGGTTCATTCAAAATTCATCACGCTGGAAACGAGATACCGTTGCCACGAGATTTGAAGGTCGGAGAGAGGAGATTGCTGGCTGCGACACTATGGGAATTGTATATTAAGTTTGTACTTGCTATAAATAATATTTGTTTTTCAGTTTATTTGTTAGCTTACAACTTCGATGTAGTAGTATTGCACTACGTCGGCATAGAAACACACACACACACACACCATCGCTGAATTAGTGTCAGCCATACTTTCTGCCTAGGTCCTAGTCAACATTTTGGAGTGGGTTTCAAAGCACGTACCCCCAGGTGAGGGAACTGAGGGAGTTCAATTTGTACATGCATGTACATTAGTTGTTCATTCTTGGTTAAGTTGTTGTGTTTATCTCGGGTTTTGTGCACACTGTATAAATACTGTTATACTTGGAATCATGTAACGTGGTGAGCTGATGGATCTTGATGAGTACTACACCTTCATCACAAATGCAGGTCATTGACCTATTTTTTCACACTTCACTGACGTCTGTTATATTTTTTAGTTTAAGTTTATTTTTCAAGCTATGTTCATGATAGAACCATCAAACTACATGGTTGTATGCATCTCAATTAGTACCACACTCATAAAGCAGAATAATGTCACTGGGATCTACATTTGATATTTTACCTACTTATGTTAAGATTTTGCGTTTAGCTCATGACCAAATAGGTTTGTGCCGCCTATACATATGCATAACTCTAGCGGGATATAATTTCTTTCGCAAATCCTGTAGATGGCGTTGATTTTTCGTCATGCTGTGTTTCCGCCCTTTTTGTTCACAACATGAAATTAGGTCAAAACATGTTGGTTTTCTATGTGATAGACACAATGACCCTGTCGCTTATTATTATTATTATTATTATTATTATTATTATTGTGGCTCAACTTTTTATTATATCTCTTGTTGTAAATTCCCCCTTTGTGATTTTAACAAGTAGGAGTCCAGAATTTATCTTAGATTTTGTGTTTAGTGTTTGTTTTGTATATGTGAGCTGTTTATTCCCTTGACGAAGAGCTTGCTTATCTCGAAACGTTGGGAAACCGTTTTGAATCTGCGCCGTTATCAATTTTAGTGTCAACTATATATATATATATATATATATATATATATATATATATATATATATATATACTGATTCATTAAAGTTGGTGAGGGGAGGTCACTGTGACCTATATTTTATGCTTCACTAACTTGGGTTCAGTCTCAAGCACTGTTCATTCCAGAATCATAAAACTAGGTTATTGTATTGATCCCTATTAGTACCACACTCTTCCAACAAAAGATCATTGTGGCCTACATTTCGTATTTTACTGGCTTATATTAACTTTTCCCATTTAGTTCATGATCACGTTGGTGTCCTGTCTACTATATAAATATGTTATACCTGGAATAATAAAACTTGGCGAGAGGATGCATCTTGATGAGTACTACACCCACATCTTAAAAGTAGGTCACTAGGACCCATATTTCACATTTGACTGACTTTGGTTCAATTTTACGTTTTTACTGTTCATGCTTTAATCATTAAACTGGATGATTGTATACATCTCTCCTTATACTACACTATACCATAAAAGGTCACTGTGACCTATATTTCACATTGTACAGGCTTAGGTTAAGGTTTTGCATTTAACTCATGACTGCACCTATTTTGCACATGCTATGTGCATACTATCCTTTATAGAATCATGAAACTTTGGTATGCATCTTGATAAGCACTACTCCCTCGTTTCATTAGTAGGTCATTATGGACCATATTTTATGCTTCACTGACGTGGGTTAAATCTTGTATTTAATGTTAATTTCCCAGGCACTGTTCATGCTAGAAGCGTGAAATCGATGATGATATGCATCTCTGTTAATGCCACACCCTTACAACAGAAGAAGCTTATCGCGACCTATATTTCATTTTTTACTGGCTTTGGTTGAGTTATTGCATTTAGCTCATGACCGCTTGAGTTTTTTGGCATGTTATATGCATACTATCCTACCTAGAATGATGAAACTTGGTGCGTGGATGCATCTTGATAAGTTCTTCATCCATTTGACCAAAAAGAGGTCTCTTTGGCCTATTCTTCATACTTCAGAGACTTTGTTCATATTTTGTGTTAAAAATTCATTTATTGGGTGTTGTCTATGTTCCAATCGTGAAACTTGATAATTGGATGCATCTCTGTTACTACTGCATCCTTAAAACCAAAGGTCACTGTGACCTACATTGTATGCTTTACTAAAAAGGGTTAAGTATTTGTGTTTATGATCACATTGATTCATCCATGCTAGACCAATATACACCCCAGCTACTCAGAATGCCCTTTCTGACCAATGCAGTTGGAAGTAGGAATGAATATGTTTATTCAATGGTACACTTTCCCGAAAAATTATGGGTGGGGCGACCGAGTGGTCTAAGGCGCTCGCCGTTACAGATCACTCACACATCTCACCTCTGTCCGCGCGAGTTCGAGTCTCGGCTCGACCAATGTGATTATGTGAGAAAGCTTGCCACAAAATTTTTGGTTAGAAAAGTGGACACTTGCATTTCAGTCTAATTTTATTTTCTGCATGATAATGTATACAATTGCTACTGGAGACTGTTGAAAGTAACGGTGAGCTATGTAATCTGTGATTACACGCTGGTCGTATGTGTGTAAAAGGAGAGAATGAACGGAAGAAATCGCCCCATGTTTCGGATCATTGGCATGTATAATCGGCGCACACGCAACATACCTCGTTTCAAAGTAGACAATAAAAAAGGAACCACAACAAGGAGAGAACATTTTACAAATGAATATGAGAGAAAATCGAATCTTTTAAATAAAATCACGCAAAGCCGTTTATGTCTAGTGTATTGTACTGAAAACGTGAAAACAGTAGCTAACGGTCGGAAAAACAACACGGGCAATGTTGAGAAAAATTCTCCCCCTACCACCACAGCCCGACCATAAAGAATGAACTGCTTTTGCTAAAAGCGAAATACCGCGGAATGAAAAATGTATGATTCTTCAAGTAAAGTCATTTGAACTGTATGAAGATATAATGCAACTGAATGTGAATACTGTATGTACTCACTTATAAGTAGAGTCCAATTGCAAACAATATAGACCATAGTCTGCTATCGCATTCTGCGCCAGCAGATCTTGGTCTGTGCAGTTTGCAGTTGGATTTGACTTATAAGCGAGTATATCCGGTAAATGTTGGACCCAAAATTTTGAAGCTAAGTTTATCAACTATAGTGTCTACTCTGAAATATATTTTCAATAGAATAATAGATTGTGGACAATTCCGCTGGTATTTGAAAAATGCTAAAGTTATATCAGTGTTCAAAAATGGTAGTAAAACTAATGTAACATAGTACAGACCAATTTTCATTTCACCCACACTGTCCAAATGGATTTAAAAACATGTCTCCAAGCAGCATTAGGATCATCGAAGTTTAATCTTTTACATCGTTTTAAGTCTGGTCTTTACCTAAACACTCCTGTCAGACAGACCTTCTACATATCACTGATCACTGATTACAAGAAATGAACGAGGGGAATTTAAATAGCGTTGTATTTTGGGACCTAAAAAGGCCTTTGATGTTGTTGATCATAAACTCTTCTGCCAAAATTTTTTAAATTTATGGCTGTGATCAAAATACAGTAAAGTCTTTTGATCTTATTTAGATATCAGAAAGCAACAGGTGCACATAGGAAATACTAAATATATCAATATTCATGTTATACTAGGGCCTCAACCCTCAATCAACCCACGCAACTGCGGGGGAGGGGGCATGCCAGACCCAGTGGGGGCCCAAAATTCCCATCAAAGAACTTTTTATTTCGGAGGGGGCCCCAGAATTAAGTTTTGCGGGGGGGGGGGGGAGGGGCAGAATTTCTTGCTACGCCACTGGCCTCTTCAGTATAAATGATCTTTTACTTCGCATTCAGCATTCTCGTACTGATATGTATGCTTATGACACCACGGAATTCTCGTGCTTATATGCCTGTTGATGACACCACATCATTCTCATGCTAATATGTATGCTGATGAAACCACGACATTCTTGTGCTGATATGTATACTCATGACACCACGACATTCTCGTGCTGATATGTATGCTGATAACACCACAGCATTCTTGTGCCGATATGGTATGCTGATGACACCACGGTATTCTCATCCTGATATGTATGCTGATGACACCACAGCATTCTCTTGTTGATATGTATGCTGATGACATCACGACATTCTCGTGCTGATATGTATGCTGATGACACCCCGGAATTCTCGTGCTGATATGTATGCTGATTACACCACAGCATTCTCGTGCTGATATGTATGCTGATGACACCACAGCATTCTCATGCTGATATGTATGCTGATGACACCACAATTTATTCAGCAGCCAAAACGTATCTCAGGTACAAACTGAAATGCAGTATAACATAGAGGAGATGGACAGATGATCAAAGAATTAAGATAATCAAAGAATTAAGATAATCAAAGAATTAAGATGATCAAAGAATTAAGATAATCAAAGAATTAAGATGGTAAAATAATTAAGATGGTACAAGAATTAAGATGACCAAAGAATTAAGATGATCAAAAAATTAAGATGGTAAAAGAATTAAGATAATCAAAGAATTAAGATGGCAAATGAATTAAGATGATAAAAGAATTAAGATGACCAAAGAATTAAGATGGCAAAAGAATTAAGATAATCAAACAATTAAGATGATCAAACAATTAAGATGGTCATACAATTAAGATGGATGATAGAGTTAAATATTATACTTATTTATAAACGGATAAAGGGAGAATTACCAATATATTTGACAGAAAATTTAAGGTTTATAAATTACTAACAACCCTTGCACATGATAAGTGCTGCCCAAGGTGATCTACAAGTTATGCAGTCCAAAACAGAGTCATACAAAATAACTTTATTTTACTCAAATGCAATGCAACAGAATCAACTGCCAATTAAGATCCATAACTCATTCAATATCATTATTTTAAGCATAGACCGAAACAATAGCTCAATATCTCGTGTATGAATATAATTGTATTTATCATCACTGATGTCTTATATCTGACAGTACAAGTATTTCAGTCATTGTATTCATGTTAAAATATTTGAATTTAGTAATTCACACAATTTGTATCACTTTACTAATACATTATTAGCCATTCTTTAACTTTTCATCACTTTACTAATAAATTATTAGCCATTCTTTAACTTGCCGTCACTTTACTAATAAATTATTAGCCATTCTTTAACTTGCCGTCACTTTACTAATAAATTATTAACCATTCTTTAACTTGCCGTCACCTTACTAATAAATTATTAACCATTCTTTAACTTGCCGTCACCTTACTAATAAATTATTAACCATTCTTTAACTTGCCGTCACTTTACTAATACATTATTAGCCATTCTTTAACTTTTCATCACTTTACTAATAAATTATTAGCCATTCTTAAAATTTTCATCACTTTACTAATAAATTATTAACCATTCTTTAACTTTTCATCACTTTATTAATAAATTATTAACCATTCTTTAACTTTTCA